>JAJDFG010000293.1:0-312334 GCA_021039105.1 Scomber colias
CTCCTTTCCTTCTTCTCCTTTCCTTCCTTCTTCAGGTACAAATGACATAACTAGTAGGCCTGTTTAAGGGTTAAGCTGGTGTCAGATTGTCGGATGGGGAAGTGTTTATTGTCTTTTGGTAGAGAATCGGTGCATAACGATCACCCGACAGAAAGCAGAAAAATGGCTCCGGCAAACACATCTGGCAACGTGGTGAAAGTTTGTTTGTAGAGTCGACCGAGCGGAGAAATAACAGAGTGAGATTCCTTCTTCTCGGAGGGGGAAACACTTGAGCATACATGTCATTTTTTTTTTTTCTTCTGTACTCTAAGCGAGAGGATTCCTCCGTCATCATCCTCACAGCCAAATGTCAAACACACACTCACACACACACACACACACACACACACATCAGTCAAGTTATTTTACACACATACTTTTTAAAGGGTAATTTCCACTTTTATTACATTTTCTAACCCTGCTGTAAATTCTCAAACTGGCAGGTTTACATTACAGAGAGGCTTTTATTTCTAATGTCCTCTCTTCACTAGTTGATTCAGGCTCAAAACTAACTCTGTATTAACCTGTTATCTTAATAAAGTCAACATATTTCTATTTCCACAATCAATCAATCTTTATTTGTAAAGCGCCAAATCACAACAGAGTTATCTCAAGGCACTTTCCACATAGAGCAGGTCTAAACCGAACTCTTCAGGTTTTAACTTTAAAGAGACCCAACATTCCCACATGAGCAACAGTGGTGAGAAAAAACTCCCTTTTAACAGGAAGAACCCTCAGAACCAGACTCAGATCTGCCTCCACCGGTTGGGGTTGAGACACACAACTTTTCCAGAAGTATAGCAGCAAGAGTAATGCCACCGAATGATTTTAAGCTACCGAGAGTGAAAGTCAACGCAGGTTTTTGAAGGACAGATTTGCATTTTTCATTAGTTAGGTTTCCATATGATCAGTTAATTATGTTTTCCTTCCTCTAATCATTCTTCCTGTTCATACTGACTATTAAAAGACCCTTTAAATCTGATATGAGTGTTTGGAGCTGTTCAGACTCAGACTCATCAGTCCAAATGAGATTTGAAACTTCCTCCCAAAGGTGGTTTCAATCTAGATGGGCTAAAAATCGGATTTTGGCTTGCAGTGTGAACCCAGCCTGAATCTACCATGTGAACAGTGTTAATCCACCTTTTAGTTTATTATTGAGCTCAGCGATGCTCTGAGTAGCTTTGATTATCATTTTATATCAGTAATAATAACTCTGCAGTGATCTGGGAACATACGGAGGGGAAGATAAAAGTCCTAAAGGGAAAAGAAACAGGAGCAATCAGATGATCAGATAAACCGTGAACGCACCTCCAGGTTAAACAAATCTTATCTGGGAGAGAAAACAAAGGTGAACAATAAAATTATCACCTCAGCTGTGTCCTCATCTCGAGTTTATGAGCCAACTTCCTGCTTCAGCTCGTAACCTGAGATACTGTGTGTAGTTTTTTTTTTTTCCAGTGAAATGAGAGTTTACTACTTCTGGTTCCCTCGTTTAGAGTTTTTAATCTCCAAATGCAGTAGTTGAATTAATCACTCTTGTGTCTAAACTGTCTGCTTGAGTTTATTACCTCCGAGTTTAAAAATCAATCTGGAGACGGTTGATGTTTTTTATTTAGTCTGCACAGGAGAAGTGGTTCAATGTTATTTCTGCTCGTCCCAGTTTAACACTTTAATCAACATTACAGACTTATAAAATGTTTTTAAAGTGAAGTAGCGACTCAAAGCAGCATCACATAATATCATTAACCTCTTTACATTAGATCCATATCATTATTTTGATTGTTTAAACAAACACTTGGCTTCTTACTTTCATTCATTACACAACAGTGTGCTAAAACTGTAAACTTCAGCTGGAATTCAATCATTAAAATTAGCCATGAATAAAAAAAATACATTGATACAAGAAAAATGATCAAGTATACAATAACTTATATGACTTTAAAAACATGATCACCAATACTTATTGGTGATCATGTTTATACTTATATCGATATTATATCTATCGTGATATAGCATAGGTGTTTTTTTATTTGCCTTTTACTCACTTTGTCATTATTCTACTTCCCTAGGGTTAACTGAATTAGCATATTGTAATAACATGATATGTCTGGTTTAAAAGCTGCGTTACAGTAAAATGATGTAATTTTTTGAACTTACTAAACTCTTTTAGCTGTTCTATTATTTGCCTTTTACTCACTTTGTCATTATATCCACATTACTGATGATTATTTATGTCACCTATACAATATCATATCAAGGTATTCGTCAAAAATAGTGTGATATAGGGTTTTATCCATATCGCCCTATTTGCAATAATTGTATTGATTTGTCTCATCACTTCTCTTCCTCAGGTTGTTATGTAGTTTTACATGTTGGGACCTTTTGAAAACCACATAGTCTGTCTTAAAGGGGTTTATCCTAATAAATTAAACTTTTAAAGCATTAAAGTTATTTCTGAAAACAAATCATGGGAATAGAAGTAAATAATTTAGGACAAGAAAAGTCATTTTGGCTCAAATCTTTACTCGATATTTACAAGTAGGAGACATTTTATTTAAATATTTGACTTAGCTACTGATTCATGTCTTTAAACTGGGACTGTTTATATGTGTCTAAACAGACAGTTAGTGGTTATCTAGTGATGATACATTACTACTGAATCCATTAGAAACCAATGAACTCTTATCAGATGTGTTTATATAGAAGTTAATTATAATTTAATGATGTGTTGATTATGTTTCAGATGGATTACAGCTTTCATTTGTGGATCTGTTGTTTGTCCAGGTGATGCTGCCTCTAATCTCTCTCTCTCTCTCTCTCTCTCTCTCTCTCTCTCTCTCTCTCTCTCTCTCTCTCTCTCTCTCTCTCTCTCTCTCTCTCTCTCTCTCTCTCTCTCTCTCTCTCTCTCTCCTCTCTCTCTCTCTCTCTCTCTCTCTCTCTCTCTCTCTCTCCTCCCTCTACCTCTCCCCCCCCATCAGGATGGTGGCTTCCTACCTTGTGCACCACAGTTATTGTGCCACAGCTGAAGCCTTTGCCAAATCCACTGACCAGGCCGTGCACGAGGAGCTGGCCTCCATCAAAAACCGACAGAGTGAGTCTTCTGTCTCTGCTCTCTAAAAATAGCCTTTGAAGAAACGCCACCAATCTGATATTCAATGAGTTGTGTTTGCTCAAATCAAGATTGGTTATTACAAGTAGGATTATTACTGTCACAGAGTCTTATTTCCTGTAAACCTGTAAACCTGTAAACGTACTTCCTGTTGGTTTTCAGAGATCCAGAAGCTGGTGTTGTCGGGTAGAATGGGCGAGGCCATCGAGACCACCCAGCAGCTCTACCCGAGCCTCCTGGAGAGGAACCCTGACCTTCTCTTCATGCTCAAGTACGACCGAGGCTTCATTTTTAGATGTGTTTTTCAAGATAAAATCACATATCTAATTGCAGATACCTCTATTGAGAGTCCTGCAGGAATCATTTTAAAAAGAAGAAGTGATTGTGTTGTCCTTTTAGTACTTCTGTTATTTAAAATCAATTGAATGTGCATTTATTTTAATTTAATAGTTTATTTAACAAACAGGGGCCATGCTCAATGTAACTGCTTTATAGATACAGAGAGACATTTTGGCTCTTTGGCTCATTTTAGTTATATAGATAAAAAAAATAAATAAAACTGGACAATACAGACAGTTTTAAATCACCCAACCTGGACCTTATTTCTAGCATAAAATACGATCATTTACTCACCCAGACAACTTTGGTGTCATTTGGAGTCGTTCGAATGAAATTAGCTCCAGTGTTGCACTGCGTATATCCGTATAATGTGAGTACACGGGGCACCGAAGCGCAGCCTCTTTATAACACATTATCTGCCACGAAACTGGATGATGTCATTTCAAGTCTCTACCACAGCCCGGTTTATCATTGATCCAGATCAGAGGTCAGTAGGTCAAGTTGTCATGTTGATAGCATGCCACCACGTGCTCGGAGGAATAGCACTAACGTATCATAACTAAATATTGGTGAAATGAACTAGTGTGGTGGCAGATAATGTGTTATATAGAGGCTGCGCTTCGGTGCCCCGTGTACTCACATTATACGGATATACGCAGCAACACTGGAGCTAATTTCATCCTAACGACTCCAAATGACACCAAAGTTGTCTGGGTGAGTAAATGATCGTATTTTATGCTAGAAATAAGGTCCAGGTTGTAAAAAATGGTAACTATCTAACTAACTAAGTGTTGTCATTTTAAAAATACTAAAACTGTTTCTTCCCTCCTTCCTGTCTCTCCTTTTTCTGCCTTTTCAATCTGTCTTTTCGTGCACTTCCCGTCTGTCCTGTCTTCTTCTCCTTCCCTTCTTCCCTCCATCTTGGTCTCAGGGTGAGACAGTTCATCGAGATGGTGAACGGGACAGACAGCGAGGTGAGGTGCCTCGGAGGCCGCAGCCCAAAGTCTCAGGACAGTTACCCCGGCTCCCCTCGGCCCTTCAGCAGCCCCAGCCACAAAGCCAGCAGCTCCCAGTCCTACCTCACAGGTACGGAGCCACGTTCACATCCGGAGAGTCAGACCTGAGTGGAGAAAGGGAAAAGGAGCTCCAATTTACAGCCTCAGCATTTTGTTCTTAGTATCATCAGCCGTTACGTTCATTACAGTCTGACGTTTGTCTTTTAGATGTTAGGGAATCAGACTTTAATTAAAGGTTGAAATAATAATGGCTCTGAGTCTAGACTGTCTGGACGTTGTTTACAGTGATGATCAAAAACACAACTACTCCACGAAATTAGGTTAAATTAGGTGGAGTTAAAGATCAGTTTGACCGGTTCATGGAAGCAGTAGCATCTTTTTTTTGTGGGAAAGAAACACATACAAGTCACATTTCATACTCAAACACGGCTTTAGAAATGCTTAAAAACATTAAAATGCAGATCAAAAGAAATACAAACAGTGTAGGTGAAGTTTTATGAATGTGAAAGTTTTTATCCTTCATTTAAAGATGATTATTTTAAGGTTTAACACTTCTTCTCCACCTTCAGTTAGCAGCTCTCTACTCAATGACCTGATGTGGTGAAAGATATTAACAAATGTATTTTGGCCCGATGCCATCAGGAGGTTTATAGACGAGCAGCTCTCTCTGAGACCTGAGATGTGTTTGAGACTAATTCAGGTTCACGTGATGTTAGCAGGATAAAATAATCATCAACTTATCGTCCAGATGATGATGATGATTATTATTATTATTATTATGGTGACAGTTCAGAGTGTCTTCACAGTGTCTTGGCTTCACGGTCGATCGGCAAGCTGATGATAAGACAGAACAGGTCACAACGTGAGACTGAAAATGAGATTAAACAGTTTTAATAAAGTAAAAAAAATAAGAATAAGAGAAAAAAAGTTTATTAAAAGTTTAAAAAAAAAGAAATAAACCAGGTTAAAATAGATGGAAATAAAAGAGAAATGTCATAAAAGCTAAACTAAAACTAGGTTTAAAAAAGATTAATAGACAAAATAAATGCATTAATTAAATCTATAAGAAGATAAAACTTATAGAGTGATAATAAAATATATTATAACTAAATTAGCATTTAAACAAATAGAATAAAAATATAATATAATAAAACGACTATAAACCATTATTAATCAATAATCAGAATGATTTTGGTGAGTTTCAGAGTATCCATTGTATGTTTTATCATGATGAGTAAAGATTATAAAAATTAAACAGTGATATTTACACTAATAGATCATCATGATTTATTATTATCCTTTATGTTCTCATCAAAATCATAATTATATCTTTGTTTTTCATAATAAATTTCAGAAAGTGACGTTTGTATCTGACAATGAGCTCATCTTACAAATGTTTAATTTCTTCCTCTGTGGTTTTTCAGGGTTCGACAGTAACTGCTGTAATGGTGTGACGTCTAATAAGAGCCACAGCTCCTCTCCTCACAGTCACAAGCCCTGCCCCCCCGCCTCCGCCTCCACTCTGCCAGCGTCTGATATCAGCCTCAACGGGAGCCGCAGCCAACTGCCTCTCACCAGGTACTCAACCAAGGACCAAGGACCAAGGAAACCTCAATAACACCACAGTTCATTCATAAATAAATACACCCAGAGAGCCCAAATACTGGATATCTGATATGATGACATCACATATTATGACATCACATATTATGACATCACAGGACAGAAGGGATAGAGCTAATTTAATCTCTATCTGGGTCACAATACATTTAATATCAGTCCTCCCGGGTCAAATTGACCCCGTCTGTTTTGACTGTTCCTTCTTTCCTTCCTTCCGTCTGTCTGTACTTCCTCCATCCCCCTTTCTTCCCTCCTTCGTCCCTTCATTCTTTCCTCTGCCCTTTCTTTCCTTCCTCCCTTCCTCTTTTCCTTTCTCCGTCCCTCCTACCTTCCTTCCTTCCTTCCTCCCTCTTTTCCTTCCTTCCTTCCCTCCTTCCTTCCTTCCTTCCTTCCTTCCTTCCTTGACTCGAGGACAACAGGAGGTTTAAGGAAATGGACCAATAATTTGCACAAAATCAAAAACTGGCTGCTAGAAAGTGTTTTAAAATCAGAAGATACTCTGTTACTATACGTTGAAGTGATTTCTGAGGAGGGATGACTCACACACATACACATACTGACAGTTTCTCCTTCCTCCTTCCTCTCTCCTCCTCTTCCTCTTCCTCCCTCAGTAACGATGTGGACATGGAGGTCGACCACTTCACCAACGGAGTGACAGAATCGTCCTCCAATGGTTTCCTCAACGGCAGCTCCAAACACACCGCCGAGCCCGACGACTGTGATGCAGACATGGGTGAGTTCGGTGTTTCCACATTAGCTCAGGATTAAGTTGTTAGTTGTTGCTTGGTTTTGCTCTTTTCTAAAATCTACTGAGCTGTATGAGCTCGAGGATTTAAGGTTTATTCAGCTTCTTTCATTATAATAAACCAGGTAAGCTCTTCATCTCAACGCCTTTTTACTGTTAACCTATGATCATATTCAGTCTCCATTTAAACCGTGTTCACTTTAACCTGCTGAACTCTGCAGAGGTGGAGTCCGCTCAGTCCAAGAGGCAGCTGTGCGGCGGCAGCCAGGCGGCCATCGAGAGAATGATCCACTTCGGCAGGGAGCTCCAGAGCATGAGCGAACACCTCCGCAGAGAGTGCGGCAAGAACTCGGCCAACAAGAAGATGCTCAAGGTAACGGCGGAGATCACAGAGCTTCTTTAACCCACGCTGACATTAAATAAAGACATGTTAATACTCTTCACACTGAGACGTAACACTGGAGCCAAAGTGATTCTCAGTACTGGACTCTTAACTGAATTTTAGAGACAATTAATAATAAAGGTTTTTATGTTTTCTCGTGTTATTTCTACTGAGTGAAGTAGAAGTATTCCATGTTATAAAGCCAGTTAGGAGCAAGGTTATTGTAGTTTTGAAATCTTCTTTAGTTTTTATTTTTATTTAGTTTTTTAGTTTGCTTTTTTATTTCAGTTTAGTTTTTATTTAGTCTTAGTTTTAGTTTTTCAGGTATTAAGAGAAAGCCTTGACTTATAGAAGCTGAAAAGGATGAAAGACTGTTTGACACCAAATATGTTTTATCATCAAGTCCTTTTTAATTTCATTCTTTAACCACGAAGCATAGCGGCTGCTGCAGGACAGGAAGTCATCGTTTATCTGCAATTCAGTTTAGTTTTAGTTAGTTTCACATTGTTCATTGTAGTTTTTATTTTAATTTTTGTTTACTAAATTAGTTTTTCATTACTAGTCTTAGTTTTAGTCTTAGTTTTCGTCAACTATAATAACCCTGGTTAGGAGTACTTCAACTCTTCTGTAAGGTTTAGAGGACTCATGAGACACAGGAGATTTAAAGTAAAGGATAATAAGTGCTGCAACTAAACGACTATTTTCCTTTTAGATTAATCAGAATCATCCTTTTTTTGTCTTTAAAACATCAGAAAACATTATCCAAGAACACAAAGTTGTCCTATAAATGCTCCAAAACTGTTTTAATTCCTTTTATTTTAATATAAGACCAAGAAAAATTTCTTAAAAAAAAAAAAAAAAAGTTTTCAATTGTAAACTGACTATTAAGACTTGCCGATTCATTTCCTTTTGATAAACTAATTGATTAAGAACACTTTATTGTCCCAGAGGAAAATAACTCTTAGACAGATATCATTTCATTGTGATTAAACATTGTGATTAAAAAGTGCATCAAATTACTCTACTCTAATAACTACAAATCAATAAATACTCTGAATTCTGAATAAGATGAATCAACTAATTGCTGCAGATTTAATTAACTGATTGAAGCAGAAGATGCTGCAGTAGGAAAAATATAAAGTATCTCCAGAGAAGATGTGATGCAGAAAAGTGAAAGACTGAAAGTAAACCAACAGCCTTGCGATGCTGAGATCTGATCGTGAACGTGTGTAGAAGTGAAAATGAAGTCATGTGATCATCTTCTGTGTGTGTGTTTGTCTCCTGCAGGACGCCTTCAGCCTGCTCGCCTACTCGGACCCCTGGAGCAGCCCCGTCGGCTACCAGCTGGACTCCATTCAGAGAGAGCCGGTCTGCTCCACTCTCAACAGTGCAATATTAGGTGAGTCAGCGAGTCAGAGACGGGACTGAAGAATAATTCAGCACCGAGATGATGTCATGAAACCAAATCTGCAGATAATCGTAGACTTATGTGTAAAAAGGGTCAGTGATAAATAAGAGTTGGGAAGATGAGCAATTCAACAATCAGTTAAACTAGTTTTAAAAGCAGCATCAGGTTTGTTAAAATGTACATTTAGTATTTTTGTTGGTTTTATATAATTTAAATGACATTTGCACCATTTTTTAACCAAAAGTAAGACTGAATGCTCCTGAAAATGTCAAATGGTGTAATCATTTGTGGGAACATGACCCTTTTTAACCCTCCTGTTGTCCTCGAGTCAAGGAAGGATGGAAGGGAGGAAGGAAGGGAGGATGGAAGGGAGGATGGAAGGGAGGGGGGAGGGAAGGAAGGAAAGGAGGGACGAAGGAAGGAATGGAGGAAGGATGGAATGGAGGGAGGGAGGAAGGAAGGAAGGATGGAAGGGAGGGAGGGTGGAAGGAAGGAAGGACGGAAGGGAGGGAGGAAGGGAGGAGGGAAGGAAGGAAGAAGGAAAAGCAGGGTGGAAGGATGGAAGGGAGTATTGGAGGGAGGGAGGGAGGGAGGGAGGGAAGGGAGGGAGGTAGGAAGGAGGAATGAAAGAAGGAAGGAGGGAGGGAGGGAGAAAGGAAAAGAAGAAGGGAGGAAAGAAAGAGAGAAGGAGTGAGGGACGAAGGAAGGAAGGAAGGAAAGAAGGAAAGTAGGGAGGAAGGAAAGAAGGGGGAGGAAAGTAGGGAGGAAGGAAGGAACAGTCAAAACAGACAGGGTCAATTTGACCCGGGAGAACGACAGAAGGGTTAAAGAAAACACTCTGGTTCTTTGTTGCTTTCAGTCCTGATGTTGATCCTCCTCTCTCTCTTTCTTTCTTTCTTTCTTCCTTTCTTTCTTTCCTTCTTTCCTCCAGAGACTCACAACCTGCCGAAGCAGCCCCCCCTGGCTCAGGCCGTGGGCCAAGCCGCCCAGTGCCTCTCCATCATGGCACGGACTGGCAGCGGCTCCTGCGCTTTTGCCTCTGTGGACGATTACCTGCACTAGCCCCGTATAGACACACACACACACACACACACACACACACACACAGAGATACACACATATAATATATCTCTCTCTACACACACACACTCTTTCTGAGGAGCGGTCCAGAAGCGGCTCCTCCCGCCTCCTCCATCAGTTGTAGTCCTTTTAGCCGAGGAGACGTTTTCCTCTGCACGATTATACGTAGTAGAAAGTTTAACCACCTCACTCGCTTCCTGTTCAGCTTTTACAGAACGACACCAAACCACCAAAAGGATCCGAGTCGCTTCTGGACGGAGCCTCAGACCGCCGAGACAGAGACACACACACACACACACACACACACACACACACACACACACACACACATACAGACATACCCCATACATTTAAAAAGCAGACACACACACACACTCAGCACCTCCCTTTCCATCGTAAATATAAAAATAACGCCTCCACCTTGGTTGGCCCGCAACGCCCGCCCCCCTGCCCCCCCACCCAGACCCCCCTAAGCCCCTCCCCCCGCCCCCCACCACCACCGAGGCTGCGTCTGCATCGCTCTGGCTGCCAGCGGGGGAGCCAGCCAAGAGTAGCCAACTTGAAAAAAACTTCGGAGAGAGCCGAACTCGCGTGGATCCAGAGCCCCCGCCATGAACCCCACCACTGGGGTGGACAGTCTGGCAACCCCCCCTCATACTCCTCATCCTCCTCTTCTTCCTCTCCTTGCCCCCCCCCCCCCCACCCCGCCGCCTCTGGTCAAAGAAAAATGTAAAAACAAAAAAAACTAAGAAAAAGACGAGAGACCGCCACGGCCGACCGCCCTTTAACGTGGTCCCTGTAAACCGGCTCACATATAAAACACACAAATGAGACAGAAACTGAAGCTCAAACTCCAGCCGACCCCCCCTCACTGAAACGCCCAACCCCCGGCCCCCCTCCTCCTCTCAAACTCCCCCATCACTGACTTCAGGACATTGGCGGAGATGACGTGTGTGACGCATGTGGACTCGGGACTTCACAGAAGCCAGAGAGTGAATCTACCGTCTCGACTCAACGTTCCCTCATTTTTAAACTTTTTCTTTTTGTTTTTCTTTGGTAAAGTAGGCGGTGGGTGGTGGGTGGGGGGGCAGGGGTGGGGGTTGGTGGATGTATTTGGGGAGGGGGTGCTTGGGGGGGTTGGGGAGGCGTGGATACCTGGCTCTTATTTTGTTTTTTTTGTTATTTCTAGTTTTTCCAGGTTTACGAGGCATGGTGCAGACGACAATGATGATTATTATTCTAATTCTAATTATTATTATTCTAATTATCATTCTATTAATTAATTAATTAATTAATGTTGCATTCACAGTTTTATTTGTTGAGCGCCAGCAGCAGCAGCAAGATCGAGCTCCACCAACTTATTATTATTATTATTATTATTATTATTATTATCATTATTATTATAATAAAGGTCCCGATTCCACCGATTACCAGTGAGTGACAAGAGTGTGTACATGTTAACGTTTATATATGAATTTAACAAAAATGGAATTATATCAATAGAGCGAGATATTTAGTTATCAAATGAAAAGGAAATTGAAAAAAAGCAACAAAAAAAAAAAGAAAAAAAAAAAAAGAAGCAATCCTTTAGTTCTTTGTACTGACGCCAGTGACCGCTGGAGCGTGCTGGTTGTTTCCCAGTCTCTCTACACTTCTTCTTCTTTTTATTTTTAATGTTTTTTCTTCTCCCACTTTTATTGACTTCAGGGTTCCTACACAGGTGGAAAGATGATGACAAATAAATTTGACCGTTCTTTTTTTTTTTTTCTCGGGTCAGTCGTTGAAACACTGAGTTTTAAAACTTTCACACATCGTGGTACTTTGATGAGTTTATCGACGTCAAAACTGAAAAAGATCCTCACAAAAAAAAAAAAAAACACTTCCTGGACAAAGTCTGGAGTTTCTGTAGAAAAATGGAAACCCTGTTGAGGAACCCTGCGATGGTCCTTGATCCCCTCTTTTTACTCGTTAACCCCCCCCCAGACCCCTCCTCCCTCCAACCCCCCCTCCTCCTCCCTCCCCCTCCCCGAGCTGCACAGCAGGTTTGATGCAAACATTGTTAATCTTTATTTTCATATCGATGTCTCTATGCTAAACCCTTAAAACCCCGCAAAGAACTCAGGAGCCAAAAAAAAAAAAAAAAAAGTCCCTTTGTTCCTCCGTTTCGGTTTAAAGTAGCGGAGTCCAACCAAGCGGCAGTGACTGACCCCAGCTGACCCCCCCCCCAGGCCTCGACCACAAGTTTGGGTTTCCTTTTTTCTTTTTCTTTCTTTCTTTCTTTCTTTGTGTTTGTTAGGAGTGGCACATCGACGGGCTTTTCAGACCCGATCTCGGAAAACAGAAAACCGAGCCGGTATAAAGCAAACTGTGCATTTCATTTAAAGTCGAACTGAAATTTAAACTCACTTTTTTTGTGTAAGAAAATAAACTATAATACTGCAGATATCAGACTTATTTTTCCTTTTTTTGTATTTTTTTCCCCCCTTTTTGAGTTGATGTTTCCTTTTGGCGGCAGTTGAGTGACATCTGAGAGTCGGCGTGACTACGAGACACAACGTCTACTTCCTGGCTTTAAATCACATCACCAAGCTTTAAAACTTGTTCCCCTCTTTATTCCCTCTTTTTAACAAGCCTGCATAACGTCAGCGAGCCGATCACATGACGATTGACGACGATTGACAATAATTGACGATGATTGACGATTGAAGGCGTGATTAACGATCGGTGCCTAATTTACTATCAGGACTAAAATACTCTGATATAAAACCAAATATTTAAATACTCTCTTGAATCGGCTCCCTATTGTGCATTTAGATATGTTTCTGTTGGAGTAGCCTGTCTATGTTTTAAATCCTTAATTATTAACCAGTGTGCTGCCCCCTGGTGACCTTTAGTAACCCCTGGTGACCTTTAGTAACCCCTGGTGACCTTTAGTAACCCCTGGTGACCTTTAGTAACCTCTATTGGATGACTTGACTTCTAATTTCCTTCCTATGATGTTACTTTTCATTCATATTTAATAAACAGTAAAATATGAAGGGCTCAATAAACAGATGGAGACTAAACTACTGGTTCCCCAAACTTCCCAAGTAGCTTTCACTCTGCAGATTTTAGTTGGGTTTTTTTTTTTAGGAGGGGTCGGCTCTCGGACTCTGCTGAGGGTCGAAATGTTACCAGAATTACTTTGAGCTCTATTTAAAATAACGAAGCTTGTTTCTGACTGACTGTCTGCTTGGAAAACTCAGGTGCCACAAAGTGTGTTGCATCGTCAGCTGCGGCATAACTGCATCGACCATATCTAGAAAAAGCAAATCTGGCAGCATCCTTGGTTTGTCCTTAAAGATCCCCTCTAGATATGTTTTAAAAAAAAGACTCTTCTTGGAACTGAAATGTGTGTCTGATTTAGTTTTTCCAGCAAAAATAAAAGTATGATTACAAAGTTTAAATTCTTAAAATGGCTTCTACTCCTTTTCTCTCATTACAAAAACCCCAAATCTATGAATATGCAAATATATTTCAGGAGTTTAACTAATTTAATCTCCTTCTTCAATGTAAATGTGTCTATTCTCAGAGTTTTTACATCATATTTCTGCACATTGGACCAGAATCGGCTTCCGAACTAGTTGTAAAGTCACAAATCCAGCTCGTCATCTCTTCCCCTAAAATCAAGACTTTCAATGAGCTCAGAGAAACTTCAAGTAGAACTGAAAGAAGATAAACTGATTTATTTTGGTGTGATGGGGGCTTTAAGGTGACCTGCTTGTGTTGCTTTTGATAATAATCGTCAAACTATTTTTATTTGCTGCCCCTCTCAAAAAAAAAAGACTCTTCTTGGAGCCGAAATGTGTCTGATTTAGTTTTTCCCGCAAAAATAAAAGTCTGATTACAAAGTTTAAATTCTTAAAATGGCTTCAACTCCTTTTCTCTCATTACAAAAACCCCAAAATCTATGAATATGCAAATATATTTCAGGAGTTTAACTGTCTCCTTCTTCAATGTAAAGTATATTCTCAGAGTTTGTGCACAAGTGGAGGCTTCAAGTTTACACATATTTCTGCACATTGGACCAGAATTGGCTTCCAAACAAATCCAGCTCGTCGTCTCGTCCCCTAAAATCAAGACTTTCAATGAGCTCAGAGAAACTTCAAGTAGAACTGAAGGAAGAAGATAAACTCATTATTTTGGTGTGATGGGGGCTTTAAGGTGACCTGCCTGTGTTGCTTTTGATAATAACCTCAAACTATTTTTATTTGCTGCCCCTCCCACTCTTTTTTAGAAACTACAACTCTGACTAAAATGAGCACACGAGTCAAACTACAGGAACCGCTGACTCTTAGTTCGACTTTTAATGGAAGTCAAATACGTTGCTAGTTTTGTTTTAAAGCTTTTTTTTTTTACCAAATTCAATCTTACTTCTACTTTTAGCTGCCGTTTAAATAAATAGCGTTGAGGTATGAAAAGCCCCTCGAGCCTGCCGGTCTCTTAACCAACCCCTAACCCATCGATCATTTCATTCATGTTTACCAGATCCTCCGTCTCTTCTTGCCTCTTTAACTTTTCTTAGTGCTCAAAAAGCATCGACGGGGAAAATAAATATAAAATAATAATTAAAAAAAATAAACTTAAAAAATAAACTTTGAGTATTGTCAACTGCACTGTGGCTACCACATCTACAAATACACAAATACAAAGAACCAAATATTTTTAGGAAGACGACGTCGTAGCTGTGTTTTAAAACCTGTGTCTTCATGCAGAGAAACGGGGATGCCGAGGCTTTATGCTAAAACACACATCCATTTTTTTTTTTTTTTTTTTTAATATCCCATATTTTTCCCCCAGGGGTCCGGAGTTGACATTTCTCCTCACGGTGGAACCAAGCTTTTTCTGTACCTTTTTTGTTTCATTTCATTTTTCTTTTTTTTTTTTTTTTTAAATTGGATCGCAAGCAGTCACGGCATCGTTTAGAAAACTTCTTAGACAAAGTGTCTGTTGTCTCTCTTTTATGAGTAAAGGTCTGAAACCTATGCATGCCATAGTAAAGTGGTGGTAAGATCAAGTTAGATGTCTCTCTTATTTTATTCCTTTTGTTTTCTTTTTTGTTTCTTCTTCTTCTTTTTTAGCCAGTTCACGGTGTGTGTATAAGGAAGATGTCAACCAGTAAGTTGTCCACTGCTGACTGTGTGTCCATTTGGAGAAAAAAAAAAAAAAATGTGCAATTTGTGTGAGGGTGAAAAAAAGAAAGAAAAAAAGATTTATATTAAAAATGATAAATGATGATGATGATAGCTCTTGTGTGGATGGTGCATGACGCCTGGAACCAGTTCTGTCCTGCTGAGTTCAGTTTAATCCTAAATGACGTTGACGTGTTGTCCAAAGATAATCCTCCTAAAGTGTGTATTTATTATTTTGAACACATTCACACACACACACACACATATATGAAACATGAAGGGGGGGAAAAGTCCACCTTAAAACAATGTTCTTTCTGGGTCTTTTTAAGTTTTTATAAATACCGAGGCCAAACACAGGTAATAGTTATTTTCATTACTGATTAATATGTTGGTGAGAAAATGGTGAAATATGCTCATTATAACTTTATTTTCTATCCAGAGCCCAATTTGTGACGCCTTTTTAAATTAAGACCCCCACAAAAAACTGGCTTTTTTGAGGCCGAAATTCATAATTGTGTGTTAAAGAAACAAGTTGTGTTTTATATTGTATTTTAATTATATATATCACATCCTGATATTTGCTTATTCTTACCAAAATATGTACTGAAAAGGAGATTTTTCAGTTTAAACTCAACATATCAGTGCTATCAGGTGGACAAACTAAGTAAATAACTGTACAAATATTTGGTGTGGAGGTTGATGGAGAGGTGTCAGAACTCAAAAACATTGAGATTATTGATTTAAATTAATCAATTGGGCATTAATTATGATGATCAATTACATCCAGATGTTTCCAGCCAGTTCAGTTCAGAGTTCAGAGCTTTATTTTCCCTCGAGAGGAAATTTGGTTTGCAGTGACAGTAACAAAAAACTAAAACAACGACCATGAATAGATGAATAAACAGTGACAGACAACACAACCAAACTTGATAAGAACAATCTCAATCTGAATAAAAAATAAGAAATGTTGTTTTTAGGGGTTGTACAGGTTAACTATGTTGATGCACGTGGGACAAAGGAAAATTTGGACCTGTTTGTTCGTGCTCAAGGTTTAAATCTCCGTCCAGATGGCAGAAGAATGAATTCCTCCAAACGTGGACGATCAGAGCTGGACAAGATTGACCCGTGCTTTTTTTAAGACAAGTCTGTCAAAGATCTCTGAGAGAGAGAGAGAGCTGCTGCAGGACGATTACCTGACTGGCTTCTTCCTTGCAGAAGGAAGGAAAGGAGGGAGGAAGGAATAAGGAAGGAAAGGAGGGAGGAATAAGGAAGGAGGGAGGAAGGAAGGAAGGAAGGAGGGAAGAAAGAAGGGAGGAAAGGAAAAAGGAAGGAAGGAAGGAAGGTAGGAAAGAAGGACAGAGTAAAGAAAGAGAAGGAGGGAGGGAGGAAAGAAGGAAGGGAGGACGGAATATGGAAGGAAAGGACGGAATAAGGAAGGAAGGGAGGGAGGAAAGAAGGAAGGAAGGAAGGAGGGAGGAAAGAAGGAAGGGAGGAAAGGAGGAAGGAAGGAAGGAGGGAAGGAAGAAGGGAGGAAAGGAAAAAGGAAGGTAGGAAAGAAGGACAGAGTAAAGAAAGAGAAGGAGGGAGGGAGGAAGGGAGGACGGAGTATGGAAGGAAAGGAGGGAGGGAGGAAGGAAAGAAGGAGGGAGGGAGGAAGGAAGGAAGGAGGGAGGGAGGAAGGAAGGAAGGAGGGAGGGAAGAAGGAAGGAAGGAGGGAGGAAGGAAGGAAGGACAGGAAAAAAGGAGGGAAGGAAGAAGGGAGGAAAGGAAAAAGGAAGGTAGGAAAGGACAGAGGAAAGAAAGAGAGAAGGAGGGAGGGAGGAAAGGAGGAAAGGAGGGAGGAAAGAAGGAAGGAAGGAGGGAGGAAAGTAGGAAAGAGGAAGGAAGGGAGGACAGGAAAAAAGGAGAGAGGAAGGAAGGAGGGAAGGAA
Source organism: Scomber colias (assembly GCA_021039105.1). Classification (NCBI taxonomy): domain Eukaryota; kingdom Metazoa; phylum Chordata; class Actinopteri; order Scombriformes; family Scombridae; genus Scomber; species Scomber colias. Next base: position 16,840 of record JAJDFG010000293.1, read on the forward strand.
GAAGGGAGGAAAGGAAAAAGGAAGGTAGGAAAGGACAGAGGAAAGAAAGAGAGAAGGAGGGAGGGAGGAAAGAAGGAAGGAAGGAAAGGAGGGAGGAAGGAAGAGAGGACAGGAAAAAAGGAAGGAGGGAGGAAGGAAGGAAGGAAGGGAGGACGGGAAAAAGGAGAGAGGAAGGAAGAAGGGAGGAAAGGAAAAAGGAAGGTAGGAAGGTAGGAAAGAAGGACATTTTTGTTCTTTATTGACAAATCTCCATAAAATGAGATTAAGCAAAACGTTAAAATGGACTCAATAAAAGCTTTATAAAATAAAATCTTGTCAACATTAAACAAATTTAATCTGCGCAGAAAGTAGAATCCCTGCAGGCCCTTTCTGCAGATTGTTGAAGTGTTGAGATCATGTGTCAGGTTTTTAATCTATCACTGTCCCCAAATACTTATAGGAAGCAACCACCTCCACAGCTGTACTCTTCATTTTATAAAGTTCAGTGGAGTCTGAAAGCAGAGACAGTGGTGTTAAAGTGTGAAAGTGATCCAGGTTCAGGCTTCAGTCTTCCTTCCTTCCTGCAGACCGGTTTTACATCACTGAAAATGTTCTTTTCAATCACACTTTATATTATTTACTTGAAATATCTGGATGTAATTCATCGCTGACAAAGTGCTGAGTCGACTATTCGATAGAAAACCATCTCACCACAGAGTCTATTTGCAGTAAAGCTGTCAGGAGGGTGGAAATGGGGTTTTCTTGTGTTTTTAAGAAGATTTAAAAGAACAAATGTGAAGGGAAAAGTATTTATTAATGGTCATTTTTACAGAAAACAAAGAACAGGTTGTTTGATTTACAGATTTCAGCTCATTTATCTAAACAGTGTATTTACATGTCGGGTCTGAATCTCCTTTTTGAGGCATTTTAACTCTGCCAGGTTTATAACGGCTCTTTTCCACTGCAGGAATTTAACAAAACTAATATAACAAATATAATCTGTTCTCCATCGGCTTTGAGGAAGATTTCTGGGACTCATTTTATTCTAGATGTGATACTAATGCAGAGGTCTTAAACCCTACGTACATCTGGGCCGCTTCGGATCATATTCCTGAACAACTGCGGCTTTCTCCTGACAGATGACCTGAAGAGTAAAAATGAGATTCCAACTCAGTGTGTCTCTTTCAAAAACGTATATTTTATTTATTTTCTTGTCACTAATGGGCTTCCACACTTAAAACAATGCATTAAATAAAAGGTGAGGGATTTAATTTGGTGGCGAATTGGATAAATTATAAATATAAGCAGGTTGGGAGGCTTTGTGAAGTTGTCTTATGGGCCAACAGTTTGAGATTACAGCACTGATAATACCAGTTTAATGGTTTGTGACTGGCGATTAGTGGTGGGAAACAGCAAAAAGGTTCGAACCCACCAGTTGGTTGTGTGGAGTTTGCATATTTCTCCAAAAACATGAAGGTTTGGTTAACTGGTGATGGTAAATTGGCCGTAGTTAACCTTGTGATGGACTGCTGACCTGTCCAGATTGGCTCCCGACCCTCTGCAACCCTCTAGAGCAGGCAGGTCCGAACTATTCCATAAAGGTCCGTAATGTGGCTGCAGGTTTTCACTCCAACAAAGCAGGAGCACAACAGGCTTAACTCATTAAATCAGCTGGTCTCAGCCTTCAAACAGTTAATTGGTCAAATGTTGTGCTCTTCATTGCTTGGAACCAAAAACCTGCAGGCGTACGGCTCCTTTATGGAGTAGTTCGGACCTGCCTGCTGTAAAGAATAAGCAGTATAGAAAAATGGATGAAATATAGAAACCAGTCCATCCAGGAAAATGTATAATTACAGCACAATGGACGTGAATAAATACGACTATTCATTGGTAGCAGTTTTTAAATCTTTTACTTTCTTTTGCTTAGAAATCTTCGTGCAACAAATGACCACATAAAACACTGCAAACTGCATTGATGCTTAAATCCTGAATGACTGAGAAACATAAAGGATCAACATGCAACACAGTGGAGCAAACTGATACTCTACAAAAAAGCTTTAAAAACAACTGGATGTTCAGTTTTAAAGTCATTAAAGTTGTATTTCATAAACAGGAATCAATACAAATATCAGCTCCACATCTTCTACCATCAGACCCACAAATGACAGCAATGAAGTGTTGTGTCCTGCTCCATAAATCTACCACTATGTAGAATATACTGGAAACATAAAACACAACCTTAAAAAGCTCAGATTATGAGAAGTCCCAGCGAACAGGTTGTTCAGTTTCCTAAAGTGGAAAAGAGCTTTTTATAAAACAGGATTTTTACTGTGACCCTCAGATGCACATTTTCCTCCTCAATCTCTTTAATGACCTGAGGGATTCAGTTTGATGTAAGTGTGTCCTGGCGCAGAGTTTTTGACGCTCGGTCCTGACTGGTGTCCATGTAAAGCCAGAGCGAGCGGCTGCTGCTCAGGCCGCTGCAGAGGAGCTCCGCTGGCCCGGGTCGGGTGGAGGGTTTTCGAGACTTCCGGTCAGGAGGAAGGAAGCTGCTGCTTGTGGAGCCACCTTTTCTTCAACTTCTCGGCTTTGGCTTTTTCCTTAGAGGCTGTAAGATGAAACGGAAGATATCAGAGAACGATTAGTGATGCTGGAGTGAAAAATAAGTGTCTGTGGCTAAAAACAATGGCATAAAAAACCAATGCTGTTTCTAAATAACCTCAGACATGTCTTGTTACCCATCAGCCAACATATGTACTTATAATGAGAATTGTGATAAGCTAAAGAGAAGGGTCACAACACTATCCTTCATTTAACAGCCTTTCTTTAGCTCCTTAGCTTCAGTGTGTGCATCTGATGTGTTTTCATACCATCTGAACAGTGATAAACATCTGTATTTATGGACAATTAATTACGTGGTGATGTTTTAAAAAGACCCAAAAGGTTGTTTAACATGTTTTGCTGTTCTGACAGTTTTCCAAAGATCTTCAAAAATCCTGCAAACTGTCCTGAGACAATTTCTTTTTACTATCCAGGTAACTCCCAGCTACCTTTTCTGTTTGGATTAGCAAACAAAAACAGGTTGAAACTAAACTTACACAGAACTACTCTCCAAAGACTTAAATCATGATCGCTGGTTGAAATTCAGACTGAGAGCTGTTAATGTAGCCGTCGTCTCCGCAGCGAGAGTCCACTGGACAGTGGACACCTCAGCGGGACGAGGCGGCACGTCAATGTAGCAAAGCTCAAATTGAGGCAGATCATTGTCTGAATAGACTACTGCCACAGAGTGTAGCCTGCAGGGGTTTTATTCACATTAAATACTCATACCAACCAGCTTTAACAAAAGGCCTTCCAACTTGTGGTTGTGTTATCTTTCTATCAGTTATTCTAAAGCACAATATACCTGAACATTACACCTATATGTGCTTGTTGAACAGACTTTGGACACACACACGACACACACCCCCACCCACCCACCACCTGAAAGGTAATGACAGATGTTAAATATCCACAGTCAAACTTACCCCAGTCTTTCTTAACAAACTGCACTGCTGCACTTTTATTCCTGCCCTTCTTGTTCTGGAGGGAGAGCAGCTCGTTACCTAAAAGCAAAGAGACACACAAAGAGTTAATACATTAAATAAAGTTGGACGACTGGTTGAAATTCAGACTGAGAGCTGTTAATGTAGCCGTCGTCTCCGCAGTGAGAGTCCACTGGACAGCGGACACCTCAGCGGGACGAGGCGGCACGTCAATGTAGCAAAGCTCAAATTGAGGCAGATCATTGTCTGAATAGACTACTGCCACAGAGTGTAGCCTGCAGGGGTTTTATTATATTAAACATTGAGAACAAACAACTTCAACAGAAGAAGGTTAAAATTTCTGCAAAAGTGCAAAAACAATATATTTTTCTTTTTGTAAACAAATTCCATTAAAAAGGAAAAACAAACAACAATGTAAGTCCATCTCTTTATACTCCTTCTGGAGATGTAACTCTACTCATTTCTCACAAATAAGTAATTTCATGTTTAAAAAGGCTCAGTAATTTCTATATCAATCAGTCTATATTTGTATAGCACTTTTTATACAGTTTAGTGCAATTCAGTGAAATAAAAACTAGATCAAATATATGTAGAAACAAAGAAATAAAATTGATGAGGGAATAAAATAAATGAATTTAATAGGAATAAAATAAAATAAATGATGTTTATAAATCTTAATCCAAACACCAGAGGCTATATGTTTATGTTTAAAATATAAACACTTCCATCATTAAAATCGATGAGTGGAAACTAAAACAAGTGCAGTAACTTAAAAAAATAGTTGTAATGCACATTTCCGCCGGCAGGGGTCAGTAGCGGCATTTTCAGACTGTTGGTTATACGGAGTCCTGTTATTTCATACACCGCCACCAGAGGTCTCCACTCAAATTCAACTGAAGTTTCAAGTTTCCTCATCACCCTGGAAGTACAACAGGCTCCAAACCATGGTCATCATAGTTTTGAAATGTTCATTCGTTTTTCTGTTTATTTAGTTTTTCTTTTTTTTCTTTTTTTAATTTCAAGTTTAGTTTTAGTGAGTTTAACAAGTGATTAAATAGTTTTAATTTAGTTTTTATTTAGTTTTAGTCTTAGTTTTTCAGGTTTTAGGAGGAAAGCCTTGATTAGTAGAAGCTGTCAAGGATGAAATAATGCTGACACTGAGGTCAAATGTGATCTCCCTATTTTGGTACTAGCCCGTTATCTCAAGAAGTCAAATTGAACACAATAAAAATGGAGAAAATGAAAAGAAAAACTAAAACTAAGCTGATTTTGTCCGCAATTCATTATAATTTTAGTTTTGCATTGTTTATTGTAGTTTTTATTTAGTTTACTTTTTTTTTTTTTTTTACAAAAAACTCTAAAATTCAAATTTCAGTTAACTTATTTTTTCACTGCTAGTTTTAGTTTTAGTGAACTATAATAACCCTGCTCCAAACTAGTTGTGATGTCATAAATCCTTTAGGTGCATCTAGATTTAAGGTGAGCTCAGAGAGACTTTCAAAATAAACTCTGCACATGAATTATTCTGCTTTCTGTGGTTTATTCTCTTTCTTTAGTTGTGACATTTAAGTTTTTAGCAAATGTTACTGAAACAGGACATCTAACTCTAATTGGGGACTATTTTCAGCAGCGGATGAATCCACATGTGCGGCTCTGTAGTTCTGTATTTAAACTGTGTACAGATCTGTAGACCGAAACTGTTGATCACAATATAAACCTGTATGATTATTACATTATCTGGGACAGTCCTGTGTTTCTATGTTCAGTATGTCTATGTCACTTAAGCACAACAACAAGATGAGGATAATCACGCCTGAATCCTGCAGCAGATTTTGATACAATTTCAATGTACTGTCCAAGAGCTGTTAACTTTGATTATATGTGTTAGTTTTCCTTGTGTTATTTCCTCCTCAATGTTAACGTAGATCAGATTAAATGTCTCTTAAATCTAATACTATTATCTAGAAAGCCTCATTTCACCGTTGTCCACTTACTTGTGGTCCGGCAACTTCCTGGTCCGTACAGTCTGGACTTGATGAAGTCTTCGGCCATCTGCTGCTGGAAGGAGGCCGCCGATCGCTCTGTCGCTGTCGTCACTGTGTAGTTTCCCTTCAGACTGACAGACGGGAACCAAAGACACAAAACGTTAATACATTAAATAAAGTTGGACGACTGGTTGAAATTCAGACTGAAAGCTGTTAATGTAGCCGTCGTCTCCGCAGTGAGAGTCCACATGACAGCGGACACCTCAGCGGGACGAGGCGGCACGTCACTGTAGCAAAGCTCAAATTGAGGCAGATCATTGTCTGAATAGACTACTGCCACAGAGTGTAGCCTGCAGGGGTTTTATTCACATTAAATACTCATACCAACCAGGTTTAACTAAAGGCCTTCCAACTTGTGGTTCTTATCTTTCTATCAGTTACTCTAAAGCACAATATACCTGAACATTACACCTATATGTGCTTGTTGAACATGTTAAAAGTAGAGAGTCGTTCAAGTAGCATTAAAATTCACCTTCATTGGAGCTAAAAGTGCTTGAACCAAACACTGGAAAATAGCCTCAGACCAAAAGTGCACACGAGTGTCCACAATCTTTTGGCCACATAAAGAAATTTACTCTATTTACTCATAAATCTATGAAGTCCAACAAGGTAGGAAACATAAACAGGCAGAGACTTGACTGTTGATAGTTAAACTTCAGTCTGTAAAACCCTTAAAAGAAACAATACATTCAAAACAGGGCTGCAACGAACCATTATTTTCATTATCAATTGATCTTTTTGATTAACCAATGAATCATTTGTGTGTATAAAACATGAAACAAAGATCGTCCTTCACCTTTCAACAGTCAAAAATGTAAGAATGTTCAATTTACTACAATATAAGACAAAGAAAAAAGCAACAAATTGTAAATCTGATTAATTTGTTGTAGCATTTCACCAGCTTCCTCAGTGAAAGCTCAGCAAAATGCTAGTAAGTGGCCTTCAAAGTAAGTTTTTCTTTTTAAATTTTGTTAAAATATTCACAAGATTAAGAATGAACTTGAGCTAGATTTGGGCATATTTTGCACCATGGAAAAAACGCTTATTTACATACTTTCTAGTATGTGCCAATTTCTTTTTCTTCTTCTCATCTTCTCCCTCCATTTCCTCTTCGTCCTCCTGCTGCTCCTCATCTTCATCTGAGTGAAATAAAAACAGCAGCCATGTTTGTAGTTCTGGACAACAGCATCAAGCTAAAAGTTTTAAACCCCAATAACAGGACAAAAAGTTTATTTACCTCCATCTTCAGACTCTTTCTGCTTCCTGTAACGCAGAATGAAAGAGTGAGTTTGTGTTCACTGAGTGGAGACGGAGGAGAAAATGTTGCAGAATGAGTCCAACAAGTAAACTTACTTTAAAGGAGCCGAATCAATTTCCTCCAAAACTTCAGCCGGTAGGAGTTTCCTTTTCTGTGGGGAATAGCAGAAAAAAGTCAGTCAATTTGGATTGTTTGATAATGGAAGAATTATTTGTAGATTCCAGCTTCTAAAACCTGAAAATGTGCTGCTTTTCTTGTTGCATGTTGGCCCCTGGGACATTTTACAACTGTTATCTGATGTACTGCACATCATACTGTTAATGAAGGAAACAATCAACACCTTAATCAATAATGAAAATAACTATTAGACTTTGTGCAACTGTACTGACACCTGAATTTAAATTCCAAATGTCTGGAATCACTGATTAAATGAGCAGAAATTACTATAACTTCAATGTTAGATAATGGTCTCAGTGAACAACACCAAACTAATATATGGACTGAGATGTAACACAGTAACCAGGATGCCTTTAAAACAGTCTTACTACATGTTATAATAGACACAAACAAACCTTCTGTTCTTGAAACAGCTCCTGTTTCTTCCTTCTCTTCTCTTTCAGCAGCTCCTTCTCTCTGCAAATGTGAAAAATGCTTTGTTAGCTTCATTGATGAGACGCAAACACATGAAATGTTATCTCATATGAGTTTTATCCCAGTTTAAAGGGACAGGTTTCTATTTTTTCAGTCTGACTTTAACTAGCAGGCAGGTGTCCATATGAACAGTAGAAGAGGTTTTCCTCTCTGTGATAATCCCTCCTGTTCATACTGACTATTAAAAGATATTCAAATGTGCTTTCAATGGAAGTGATTAAGGACAAAATCCACAGCGTGTCCACCCAATCATTTAAAAGTAGATGATCAGCTTCAGCAGTCTGAGTTAGTCATATCAAGTGATATCTGACACATGTACAGTCTTTTTTTGCATCAAATTCCCTCTCAGTGTTTCTTTATTGAGCTGTGGTGGAACTATAGTAACAAAAAGAGAGACTTTGGTACTAGAAACGCTGTAACGTTGAAACAGACTTGATTTGACATATGTTGGACGACTGAAGGTTCAGATAAACTTTTAAGTACTTTTTTTTCTTATTTTTTTTAACTCAGGAGGACTATGAATTCTGTCCCCTATTGCTTACATTGTAAGTACATTATGAAGGGATCTTCTAATTAATCAGTATGAACAGGAGGAATTATTACAGCAAGAAAACCCGGTTAACATTTTCATTTAGGTTCCTGACTGTTGTTTTTGAGACAGACTTGAAACATTTTGAACCTGTTCTCTAATGTTAAATGTTAGTGACTTTGAGGCAGAAGTCATTTTTTTCTCAGAAAATACTGTCAGACACGAAGTTGCAGGTCTAAAAAATATGAAATAACCAATTCTGAATTATTGGGAGACACTATTTATACCGGCATTGATATATTCCCTCAAAACAGCGCCTAATTACAAAGCAACTGTCGACAGTTGTAGACAGCAGGCGGTGTTGTATACCATTTTTAGTTACTCATTACATTATTTTTTAATATAAAGAGCTGTTCAAGGCTCAATAAGCATGCCGATAAGAAGAATGCTACCGTATAAATCAGAATATATGATGAGTAACTCGTTATATTGGATTTGTTCCTTCTTTCTTTCATTATCACAAACACACCTGAACTCAGAGTATTTTAAATGGAGTTTGGTTAGAGTCGTCGTCGTCTACCTTCTTGCAGTGTCGAGCGCTTCTTTCATGCTCCGTAAAGCTACAGCTTTGGAGTCCTCAAATGTTACCTCTTCTGGCGCTTCATCGTCGCTGGAATCGAGCGCTAAACTAAACTTCTCCATTGTTGTTTCGCTATCTACCACGTTTAACGACGACTCTTCTTCCCCACGTTGTTTCTTCACCACCATGCTGGATGGCGACGTCCGGAAGTGGTCACTCCGCGCAGGCGCAGCACGCCGCCATCTAGTGGCAGAAAGGAAGAATCACACCCAAAAAGAAATAAAGCAATATTCTCTATTTTCTCTTACTGAATTATTTATTGACTATTTTATATGACAACGATTATTTATCATAATATTTTAAAGGCATTTTGTTTTTAGTACACTTAGTGATTTTCATTTTTGCTGCTATTTTTGGAATGCTGCTGAACCAAGTTTTGTTGTATTGTTTTATCAGTGCAATGACAATAAAGTATATATATTCTATTCTACTCTATAAAAATAAATACTATATTATAAGAGCTCTTATAATACGTTTATGAAGAAATGGAAAACTGAGAAATGTGTCAATTATATGCATACTACACACATTACCCTAATCCACTTTATCCAAGCATTTATTTTGAAACCCAGAACCGGAAACCTTTGTCAGTGTGGGGGTCGCTTGTCTGCAGCAGGTGCGGCCCGTTATCAACAACAATTACAACCGGACCGGTTAACAGGACTCCGGTATATCCAGACGTCATGCACCGGTTCTTCCTAATGCTCCTGGCCGTGGCCGGGGCTTCTGCTCTCGGCCTCCACAGGCTGGATGTCTCCCTCCCGGCCGCCGGGCCCTGCCTCGCCCCGCTGCAGTGGGAGGGCAGGTGGGTGCTGTACGATCACAGCACTGGGAGGAACAACCGAGCCGCCGTCTCCTATGACAGCCAGAACCAGAGGATCCGAGTCCTGCAGCAGAACAAGAAACATACGCCGTGCCAGAGGTGAGAGTACCGGGCCTGTGTCTGCACGTTACACCCAGATTTACTGTGGAAGTGTGTGAAATAAATAATAAATGATGATGCTGGAGGAAACAACAACAACAACAACAACAACAACAACAACAACAAAGGTTCCACTTTCTAACAAACCCTTTATCAAGACTTTATAAAGGCTTTACTAATGGTTACTAAGTCATTCACAAATGCTTTATGGATCCTTTATAAGCCACTACTGAGAATTTGCCAAATTGTCCAGTTGACAGATTGGACAAGGTGACCACTTAGCCTACTTTCTGGAAAACGGCCAAAAATCAAAATATTAGCAAATCATTAAGCATTTAGTAATTGATTGGCAATATTTATAATTACATCATTAACAAGAATAAAGAATAGAAAACAGCCAAATTATTTTTCCACAATCCGGAAGGTTCCAAAATGTGTTTTTATTATGGCTTATATCTCATAAATTATTTCCTTAAAGCCCTTATGAAGTATTTATATAGGAAGTAGAGCTGCAGTGATTAATCGATTGAGGGAAAATGAGTCCCTAACTATTTTTACAACTGATTAATAATTTTTCTCATTGTCAAACATTGGCTGCTTGCATCTTCTCAGTTGTTAATCTTTGAAACTTTTGTATGTCACACAAAACTGAATATCTTTGGATTTTTGACTTTTGATCAGACAAAACAAGACCTGTGAAGATATCAGCTTGGGCTCTAAGAAATTGGAAAGTGGTTATATTTTCCAATACGTCAACTGGATGTAATTTTCAGTAATGTCTTATAAAATATTCATACAGCATTTATAAATGTTTAACATCAATAAAGCATTTATAAATGTTTAACAACCATTAATAAAGCATTTATAAACTCTTTATAAAGGGTGCCCTCTTGAAAAGTTCAACCCTTATTATTATTGTTGTCGTTGTATTTGATATAATGTTGAGTATTTTACTTATATATTAGATTTTATTTATAGCACCATTTACATTTTAAGTAAGAACAAATACGTACTATAAAATGTAATAATTGACTGTAATAGCTTGTAATATCCCTGCAGTACTCTGTTAGCTACACACTGAGGTGTCTTGGCTGCAGCAGAGTTGCTGAATAAACAAACAGAGTCTCTGCCAGGACTGAGTTCAGAAATAATCTCTGACTGGTAAACAACAACAAATCCTGTTGATAGCCTTTGATTTGTTGGTTTGGAGTTTGTGGCTTTAGCTCTGCGTCACGTTTTACACAACACAAAGTACAATATACTATATTATACTATACCATACTACACTATACTATACTGTACTATACTATACTATACTATGCTATGCTATGCTCTGCAGTACTATACTGTACTGTATTGTACTATACTATAATGTACTGTACTGTACTATAATATACTATACTATACTGTACTGTATTGTACTATATTATACTGCATTGCACTGTACTACACTGTACTATGCTATGCTTTGCTATGCTATGCTATGCTGTACTATACTGTACTGTACTGTACTGTACTCTACTATACTATACTATGCTATGGTATGCTATGCTGTACTATACTGTAATATACTGTACTTCAATGTACTATATACAGAATATGTGATGTATATCATCCTCTTTGCTTTATTGCCTTCTCTCCACCTGCTTCAGGTTCTTTGAATACATCTACTTGTACCAGAGTATGGTGATGTTCCAGATTAACCAGAAGACCAAGGAGTGCTCAAAGATCGCTCTGACGGATGCCTGGGATCCCTTTGACATTCCAAACAACTCCACCTTTGAGGACCAGTACATCATCGGAGGCCCCGGAGACAACGTGGAGGTTCAGGAGTGGTCAGACAGGAAGCCGGCACGCCAACGTAAGTCTGTCTTTTAATGCAATGGCTTTGTGCATGGAGGTATGTTTTTTATGTGCTAATATACTAAGACGTAGACTAGAGCTGCAAGGATTAGTCAATTAATTTATTAGTTATTAGGAGATAAATTAATCAATAAATAATTTTGAGTCATTTTTTAAGAAGAAAATCTCCAAATTATCTGATTCCAGCCTCTCAGATGTGAATATTTTCTGGCTTCTGCGGTCTTCTATGACAGTAACCTTGGAGTTTGGGAAACGTTGTCATCTCAGCACAATTTTCTACATTTTATACACCAAACAACTGATCAATTAATCAATTAATTAATTCCAGTCAAGGCTGGATAACCAGCACTGGTTTGGCATGTGCACATTTTGTGGCAGTTAATTTGTGGTAATTTAGTTCATTAATATAAAATTAAATGGAGAATGCCTTATGTGCATTTTATCTCATCTTAAGGGCCTGTTTTACAGTGAGACCATGTGTAAAAAAAACTACTTTACAATGTATTCTGGTTGGTTGATATCACGCTCACATGGTGTTTATTCTTTGGAAATGTACATTTAATCAATTAATGAGCTTATTAAGTTCACTTTAAGTTCACATGTTAATCCTGCGCTGCTTCCAGCGAGGTCCCCTCTCTTAATACCGGACATGTTTTATCAGATTTCAGTTTAAAGAGCAGCTGATGGAGTAAAACCCCTTCAGTTTTTCTGTAATCTATCAGCGTTAATGTTACATTCGTCTCTCCACTAGATGAGACCTGGGTTGGTATTTACACACTGAAGGACTGCTACCCAGTGCAGGAGACCTACACCAGGAACAGCAGTGTCACCACCTCCACCCGCTTCTTCAACCTCCAACTCGGCATCAGCGACCCCAACGTCTTCACCCCGCCCAGCACCTGTCAATCAGCCCGGCCTGAGAGAATGGCCGAGTCCGACTGCTGAAGCCTCAGCAACCCCTAACCTATGACCTTAGATACTCAACAGGAGTCTACTGATTATCTTTTGTACAGCTGTTTTTGTTAATTTGCTGCTAATGTGCTAAAACTGGTAGTCATCAGGACCAATAAGTCCTGTTTACTGCAAATTAACAAACTAGATTACAGCTAATGGTACCAACTGGTTGTATTGGGTTTATTAAATGACTCTCTAGATGCTAAAAAATGTTGTTGGGGCTGGGGGTTTTGCAACCATTTGATAATCTTTAATCTCCAAGCTGCCAACCTAACTAGGTCACAATAATTTGAGGTCAAAGTTTTAGGTTATTTCAGACCCAGTCAGATTTTTCTCAGACATGCAGGGATCTCTTTTAGTTAATAGTTGTGGTTGTTTAGAAAAAGTCAAGTATGTCCACATAACAATAACAGCTGGAATAAATGTGTTGCTACACTGTCAGGATAGCTTATATTTAAACATTTTCACTATTGAGCAATTAAGCAACTTCCAGAAAATCCATAAAATACTCAGATCGCATTGGCTCTGGTGTCTTGTAGCAGTGATTAATCTAACAAACTGCACAAAAGTAGCCCTGCAGGCAGTGAGAAATTACCTGTGTGTTCAGAACCATCATCTGGTAACGGGTTAAAAAATGACTGAAGCTCTCCTCACATGATTGAAAAAAGTTTCTAAGCCTATATTTAATTCCTGCCTTTTGTCTGCAGCACAAGTTAAGAGCACAGAACTTCCATTCAATCATTCTGCATACTATATTTGTAAGAATGCCGTCCAGTTTACCATCAAAATATACAGAACACTGTGCATGTAGACAATCAAAGCTTAACTCATAGATTCATAGATCTTGCAATATACTCTGAACACCATTTCCACCTTTATCAGCTGTCACCAGATCACAAACTGATCAACAAACTATTGATCATACAGCCTGATAAGCGCTCGGACAATTCATTAAACACGGTATGAGCCGTCTCACATGTTTCTGGGCAAAACTACAAAATACCAACCACCTTTTTAAAATCAAGAGGCTCTGACAAGATCACTACATGCTAACAGCTAATTCTGCATTCTGAACTGAGACGTTTCTTTCTTAGGATATTGAACATTCGCCGCCCATTAAATGTGATTTTGACATAATTTCGTCCTCATGTGTATCACCTAATAAGCTTTTTTAAGTTTATTTTATTGATCAATAAATATGGACCAAGGCCTGTATTTTTCAATCACTACATAGATGGAAATTTGTTCTCATTGCTCCAAAATTCACATATTTAGTCTGATAGTAGTTCTGGCAGGGTATTTATATAGTCTTTGCCCATTTGACTTGAAAGCAGCATCCGTATCTCTTTCTGGTTTGATCAGGCAGTGAATAAAGTGGCATGGAGTGATATTACAAACTAAACTGAATCTCGCTTTACTTGTTATTGGAAGCCGATGAAGGTCCAGTCAAAGTTTGTACATGGTTTCCTGCAGTGAACATCACAGCAGATTAACAGCTGAAAACCAATGAACACAAGAGGGCTTCTCATCCTGCTAACCAGGGATGTAGTAAAGGTTTAAGCTCCCCAACTCCGTTTGTCTACAGTTTTGCTGAACATGTTTAAGAGTGACAGCAAGTTAGTATGAAATTGCTGCAGGTCATAAGGAATACATATTTGAAGTTGAATAAAATGCAGAAATTGTTACTTTTCTTTTGATTTTGTTTTGGTTATGTTAAAAGAAAATGGTTAAAAGATGTGCCTGTTTACTTTTGCACAGATTTTTGCTTGTGCTACCAGCTGCTGAAGTTCAATTTGCTGCGGTGTGTATGGGTTGTTTTTATGAGAAAAGTTTCTCTTTACAAAGATGCTTTTGTGTAAAAAAAAATTGTCTTGACACTGATCAATAAAATGTAGATCCTGTACCGGTATAAGTCATTATTGATATTATTATCATTATTATTATTATTATTATTTTGTAGATCTACTGGGGTAAAGCTAACATAATTTGATCAGATTTTGAAAAATTCAGTATTTTGCAATAGTGTGTCATTCTTTATCTGTTGTGTTTGAAATGTTCAAAAAGGGTTAAACACACAGTATCTCTTTAAAACTGTTACTCTTCCTGGAGTGAGTCACAGCTTGATTACTCCTCCCTCTTCATCTTGCTTTCAAACACAACAAGCTCCACTCTGTCCACGTATTTCCTTGTTACCTCCCCTTTAGATCTACAGTTTAAGATGGGTGAAACCAAAATGTGGTGAACTGTCAGCAAACATTTACTGAAGCAACACAGGCTGTTTAGATCAGATATCAAACTAGTTTCACTTCTTGAGTAAAGTGAAACTCACACAGTCATTGTTACTGAGAGGTAAAATGGCACAACAAGGAACTCAGTTGGACGGAGCTAAATTCTGCTGTTCCATCTGTTTGGATTTAATGAAGATTCCAGTGACTACTCCCTGTGGACACAGCTACTGCATGAGCTGTATTAACAACTTCTGGGATGGAGAGGATGAGAATGAAATGTACAGCTGCCCTCAGTGCAGACAGACCTCCACACCGAGGCCTGTCCTGGTAAAAAGCACAATGTTAGCTGATTTAATGGAGGACCTGAAGAAGACTGGACTCCAAACTGCTGTTGCTTATCACTGCTATGCTGGACCTGAAGATGTGGCCTGTGATTTCTGTCCTGGGAGGAAGCTGAAGGCCCTCAAGTCCTGTCTGACATGTCTGGCTTCTTACTGTGAAAAACACCTCCAGCCTCACTATGATGTAACTCCGTTAAGGAAACACAAGCTGGTCGACCCCTCGGAGAAGCTCCAGGAGAACATCTGCTCTTGTCATGATGAGGTCATGAAGATGTTCTGTCGGACTGATCAGCAGATTATCTGTTATCTCTGCTCTGTGGATGAACATAAAGGCCACGACACAGTCTCAGCTGCAGCAGAAATAAAAGAGAGGCAAAGAGAGCTCGAGGTGAGTCAACAAAACATTCAGCAGAGAATCCAGGACAGAGAGAAAGATGTGAAGCTGCTTCAACAGGAGGTGGAGGCCGTCAGTCGCTCTGCTGATAAAGCAGTGGAGGACAGTGAGAAGATCTTCACTGAGCTGATCTGTCTCATCCAGAAAAGAAGCTCTGATGTGAAGCAGCAGATCAGATCCCAGCAGGAAACTGAAGTGAGTGGAGTCAAAGAGCTTCAGGAGAAGCTGCAGCAGGAGATCACTGAGCTGAAGAGGAAAGATGCTGAACTGAAGCAGTTCTCACACACAGAGGATCACAACCAGTTTCTACACAACTATCCCTCATTGTCACAATTTAGTGAATCTACAGACTCATCCAGCATCAATATCCGTCCTCTGAGATACTTTGAGGATGTGACAGCATCTGTGTCAGAGCTCAGAGATCTACTACAGGACATTCTGAGGGACAAATATGACAAGGAAATGACAAACATCTCACTGATAGTTACAGAAGTGGACATTTTACTATCGCAAACAGAGTCAAAGACCAGAGATGAAATATTTAAATATTCACATGAAATCACTCTGGATCCAAACACAGCACACACACAGCTGTTATTATCTGAGGGGAACAGAAAAGCAAAACTAATAAACAATAACAGTAATAAACAGTGTTATTCTAGTCACCCAGATAGATTCACTGGATGTTATCAGGTCCTGAGTAGAGAGAGTCTGACTGGACGTTGTTACTGGGAGGTGGAGTGGAGAGGAGGAGGAGGAGGTTATGTAGCAGTCGCATACAAGAACATCAACAGAGCAGGACGCTCAAATGAATGTAAATTTGGGAACAATGACAAATCTTGGGCTTTAGATTGTGACATTGACGGTTATAAATTTTGGTTCAACAACATCTCAACAGCAATCTCAGGTCCTCATTCCTCCAGAGTCGGAGTGTACCTGGATCACAGAGCAGGTATTCTGTCCTTCTACAGCGTATCTGAAACCATGACTCTCCTCCACAGAGTCCAGACCACATTCACTCAGCCTCTCTATGCTGGATTTAGGTTTAATTATGTTGGTGACACAGCTGAGTTCTGTCAACTCAAATAGATAGATGTCATTTCAGAGTCATTTAACCGATTTTACTGTTTGGATGTGTGAACAATCTGAAGCTTTACATTATCAATAAAGATGTTTTTTTCTCAAAGAATTGAGCTTTCTTTTTTTCTTCTCAATGTTAGCAAACCATCTATACAATAATGTGTTCTTATTATTACTTTAAATATAGTTTGTAACATTTAACATTACTCTTGATAGGTTTCACCAGACTACAAACATGTTCATTACCTAAATACAGTGATTAATGTCTCTTTTACCAGGATTTTAGGCACACATTTAAGAAACATCACTTTATGGTAGCGGTGGTCCTCACTCTTCCCTTCCACTTCTATTGTGCAGGTTAATAAGAGACTCTGGCCACCAGAGGGAACCCTTTCATCAATCACTGACACATGATCGATGAAATAAAGCATCATACAGCTTTCTGTGAGGCGGGATAAAGTGTGATGTAACCATAATTACCTGGTATGATGTATCCTGACATTTTCTGTAGCCACAAATAAGTTGAAATAGTTGTTTATGATTGTAATGTGGCCAAAATACAGTTCTTCCAAGTTCCAAAATATTCTATTATTTCCAGCAGTTTTTAAATACTAAATTTGCCACAATTTAAATATTACAATATTGAGTTTTGAAATTGCAGCCCGATCGCACCAAAAAATGATATAACAAGTTATAATCTGTGTGGAAATATAATAAAATATTTCCAGTGTAGACCGCAGAGGAAACAGCTCTTTAGGGAGAGTGAGGTGGCTCTGAAAAGAGCCGTTGTGGTTTGTGAAGGAGAAGATAGTTTAAGCTCTTTCTCCACGGATGCGGCGGGCCAGCTGGATGTCTTTGGGCATGATGGTGACCCTCTTG
This sequence comes from Scomber colias, assembly GCA_021039105.1. Classification (NCBI taxonomy): domain Eukaryota; kingdom Metazoa; phylum Chordata; class Actinopteri; order Scombriformes; family Scombridae; genus Scomber; species Scomber colias. Next base: position 34,148 of record JAJDFG010000293.1, read on the forward strand.
GCGTGGATGGCGCACAGGTTGGTGTCCTCGAACAGACCGACCAGGTAAGCCTCGCTGGCCTCCTGCAGAGCCATGACAGCGGAGCTCTGGAAGCGCAGATCGGTCTTGAAATCCTGAGCAATTTCTCTGACCAGACGCTGGAAGGGCAGCTTGCGGATCAGCAGCTCGGTGGATTTCTGGTAACGACGGATCTCTCTGAGAGCCACGGTACCGGGCCTGTAACGATGGGGCTTCTTGACTCCACCGGTGGCCGGGGCGCTCTTACGGGCAGCCTTAGTGGCCAGCTGCTTCCTGGGGGCTTTGCCTCCGGTAGACTTACGGGCGGTCTGCTTGGTTCTTGCCATTGCTTCTCGTTTCTCTGATCAGGAGAAAATAGTGTTGAGAAGAGGAGACACGCTGCTCTTAAAGTGTCGGAGTGGCTGCGGAGCTGTGACGCCGATTCAAACCTCCGGGTCCTGATTGGTGAGCGGCTCTTCCTGGAGCTTAGCACCGCCTGCAGAAGCCTGAAGCTCCGCTGCTTATTGGACAGAAGTCGTTTAAAAAAGTCCGCCAAAATGAGAGCCGCTCCCCCTCCACAGCACTGCTGAAAGCCTCTTTTCTGGTGGGTGGGACATCAGTCCTTTCCCTCCTCCGTGTACATATAAAGGAGGGTTCGCTGTGTCTGCTCCTCACTTTCTGAGTTGAGACTTTAGAAATTAACTGAAATCATGAGTGGACGAGGCAAAACCGGAGGCAAGGCCCGCGCTAAGGCAAAGACCCGATCATCCCGTGCTGGGCTCCAGTTCCCAGTTGGTCGTGTCCACAGGCATCTGAGGAAGGGCAACTATGCCCAGCGTGTTGGTGCCGGTGCCCCCGTCTACATGGCGGCTGTGCTGGAGTACCTGACCGCTGAGATCCTGGAGCTGGCTGGAAACGCTGCCCGCGACAACAAGAAGACCAGGATCATCCCCCGTCACCTGCAGCTGGCTGTCCGCAACGACGAGGAGCTCAACAAGCTGCTGGGCGGAGTGACCATCGCTCAGGGTGGTGTGCTGCCCAACATCCAGGCTGTGCTGCTGCCCAAGAAGACCGAGAAACCCGCCAAGAAGTAAATCTAAGGCCCGGTTCCTCAACAACACAAAGGCTCTTTTAAGAGCCCCCTACTCTTGATAAAGAGCTCATATCCTCATGTTAAGATTATAGGGTCATGATTTCATATAGGGTCACAACTATCATATGGCAATGCAATTTAAAACGATAATAAAAAGTGTTCTGCAATCATTGTTAAGAGTTGACAGTTTTCGCAACAACTCCTAAAACTGATAATATGGTAATATCCTTTTAGTACACAACATCTGCAGAACATGAATATTAGTCTAATGGAATCAATAACCGTTAATTAAGAGAAGAAAACACAACCCTTACATTACATGTAAAACAATCTTTTTAAACTGGCTTTTACCTGTAGACTGTTTTATCCTATTTCCATTTTCTGTATTTAACCTTTCTAAGTATTTGAGCACTTTAATTATTGTTATCGGTTTAATTTTATTTTTGAATGAGACTGCGTAAATCAAAAAAAATAATGGTGACGGCCATTGTTCGTAACAATGAGTCACTAACAATTACATATTATACAAAGTGTATAAGTGTAAATCATATTACATACGCCTACAGAATTCACTATTATATAATAACAATTAACCTGTAAATTGCTGACAAGAGATAATATTCAAATGTTATGTTTCCAGGATATAAGTTTACAACGTTCATTTTTACAGTTACATTCTATAGTTATATACATGTCCTGTCAAACTGATATCCTGGCTATAAATATATATTAGATATAAAAAAAACTTGACAGGAAACCAAAGAGAAACAACTATATTATAAAAATACATTAAGGATGACGCTCTTTATAGAAAGGTGTGTGGCTCTTAAAAGAGCCTTTGAGGTTGAGGACTTCAGAGTGATGACAGCTCACTTCTTCTTGGGTGCTGCCTTCTTTGCCTTGGGCTTGGCCACCTTCTTTGCGGGGGCTTTCTTGGCTGCTGGAGCCTTCTTGACCACTTTCTTGGGGCTCTTTGCGGCCTTTTTGGGGCTCTTGGCGGGCTTCTTAGCGGCCTTCTTGGGGCTCTTGGCTACTTTCTTGGCCGCTGCGGGCTTCTTGACCTTCTTCGGGGATTTCTTAGCGGCTGCTGTCTTGGCCTTCTTAGCTGCTGCGGGTTTCTTGGCGGCGGGCTTCTTGGCTTTAGGAGCGGCTTTCTTTGCGGGCTTGGCCTCAGCCTTCTTGCTCATCTTGAAGGAGCCGGAGGCCCCGGTCCCCTTGGTCTGGACCAGAGTCCCCTTGGTCACCAGACTCTTGACGGCGGTCTTAACGCGGGCCTTGTTCTTGTCCACATCGTAACCTCCGGCAGCCAGAGCCTTCTTGAGGGCGGCCAGAGACACTCCGCTGCGCTCCTTGGAGGCGGACACAGCTTTAACGATGAGCTCGCTGACGCTGGGGCCAGTCTTCTTGGGCTTTGCTGCTGCCTTCTTCTTGGGGGCCTTAGCCGGGGCGGCTGCGGGAGCTGGAGCTACTTCTGCCATAGTTTGGTCGAGGATTAGTTCTACGTGAATCTCAGAGTCTGAGTAGACTGATGGAGTATACGAGGGAGGAGGCTGCACTTAAACACACCATGAGAACCGTGTAGACTCAGTCCCGCTGCTGGCTCCTGTGAGCAGTGTGAATGTCTGACACTTGTGTTTTCTGCTAGTGAGAAAACAGTAAAAAATAAGTGTGAGAGAAGTGTTGAAGGCTGACAGTGAAGACAGCAGATAGCGGACATGTTTGTCTTCATATAGAAGTCATGTAGAGCTCTGATGCTCTCTGCATTTAGTTTGTGGAGCAAACAAACCTCACCTGTTCACCGCCGCGGACAGCACTGCTCAGCGGCTTTTCTCTCTCATTTCTCTCCTAAAATACTGTAAAATACATCCAAACTCCTCCAAAAGCAGTTTTCCAGCTGGCTCACATGTTTGTTCACAGACTGAAAGTAAAAACTTTCATCTGTTGGTGATCAGTTTGTAATAAAATGAAGCTTTTGTGGTAGCAGCAAACACACTGATCAGGCTGATGAAGCAGTTGACTCAGACTTCCTGTCAGAGCTGCTCTGTGGCTGTAAATATTTATTTTGTTATTTTTAGGGTTATTTTTAATAAAAATAATCTACAACACTGTTCTCTGCAACATGTCTGTGTGTTAAAGGTATTATTCATGGTTCTACAGTAATGTGGAAACAGTGGATCAGTTATAATGTAAGAAATAATTGACATTATTGCACCATGAATGCATCACTGGTGAACATCATTTGATTGTCTTTTCTGCACTATTTAAGTTAAATAATGTTTTGTTTTTTCTTTTTCCCCCTGAGTATTCAGCTCTTGATGACTTGACGTAAAATCTAGAGTACTATAGTGTTTTACAGAGGCTATGCTGAGCTGCTATAATCTATGAAGCTCTGTTTAATATACACATATAAAAGGAATTGTGTTTTCACTAAAATTTAAGTCAATTTAAGATGATGAAGATATAATGTATCTTAATTTTTTAAGATTGATCCTTATTTTGAAAGTTTGATCACATCCGTATTTGTTGTATGTTCTAAACTGTATTAACTGAACTGATATGTAAGCAAACATTTGCTTCTTAAATGAGAAAAAGGGTCTTAGGGCAGACACTAAGTCTCAGTGTATTATATAGTTACTACATTGTAAACATCAAAGCAGGGTATTTTGAATGTGACAGGAGCAGCTCTGAACTGTTAACGTGTAAACTTCAGTCTAACAGCAGCGACACCTTGTGGTTAAATTATACAGTAGCAATATCCAGTTCAATGGACTCTGGGTAAGATTTGAACGTCAACCACTGTGTTCTCTAATATGCTTGATTTGATCTTTTCGCAGACTGGTACTGGTTACTGTGGTCAATGGGAGATTTGTATTTTCACCTCGTAATACAAAGGCATTTTATTTATTAGTTCTGGTTTAATTCCTGACAATTAAATCAGTTTCAATTTTGTATCCAATAGCATTTATACTTTCATTGACAGACTGCGAATAAACTTCGTCCATCAACTATCTACATCCATTCTCGCATCAGAAATACAACCACTAGGCTATGTCTAAGATTTCACAAAGGAATAAAGCTCTTAGTTGAAGGAGTGGGTGGTCCTGAAAAGGACCTTTGAGTTGTTGGTACAAACAGCACTTGTTTACTTGGAGCTGGTGTACTTGGTGACGGCCTTGGTGCCCTCAGACACGGCGTGTTTGGCCAGCTCACCGGGCAGCAGCAGGCGGACGGCGGTCTGGATCTCCCTGGAGGTGATGGTGGAGCGCTTGTTGTAGTGAGCAAGGCGGGAAGCCTCACCAGCAATACGCTCAAAGATGTCTCCAACAAAGGAGTTCATGATGCCCATGGCCTTGGAGGAGATACCGGTATCAGGGTGGACCTGCTTCAGCACCTTGTACACGTAGATGGCATAGCTCTCCTTCCTTGTCTTTCTCTTCTTCTTGCCGGTCTTGGTGGCCTTAGACACGGCCTTCTTGGAGCCTTTCTTGGGTGCTTTGACTGGATCGGGCATGGTTATCTTCGCAGATTTCCACAGACGAATAATTTCAACAGCTTCAACCAGCATCTAAATGTTCATCTGATGCAAATTTCACTGCGCTGTTGCTCTAACAGGATTGGCTTTCGTGTTAGTGAGACTGAGCATGCGCAGCACAAGACACCGCCCCAACCTTTGAGAAACCATTTGGGCGCCTTGTTATTGAAAGAGCGCCAACCCCATTTGAAGAGTATCCATTGTTCATAATATGCTGTACAACAATCGATGACTATAGAAAAATAAACAACGTTGCATTTAGATGTAACATTCCACAAGCTGACATGTTTTACTGATCTATGATCAAACATTAAAAAAATTATGGATAGATTTTATTTCATCAAACTTTAATTTAGTATAATGTAGGTTTACTGTAATGTTTAGTGAGGTTTTGTTTTAATAAAATATAACAAATAAATCAGTAAATAATGAAAATCAGGTTGTGTTATTACTGTTTTTTACTATATTAATGTTACTTATGGGTTCCCAGTTTTTTTAATATTAAAAGACAAACATCCACAGATCAAACTCTTCAAATAAAACAGACATTTTATTGAATATGTTACATTAGAAGCAACAATAAAGAAATGTCCCCAAAAAGTATTGCAATAATTGTTTTAAGCTTTAATTGACATGACAGAGAATCAAGGAAATGAATCACAAACTGTATTATGTTTAAGATCATCTCAATCAATCACCAGTTGAAGGATGTTTATTGTCTCCCTGCACACCCACGTGGAACTCCTCTCAGTGGTGAAGTGAAAACACCTGTACTTTACCTTTTATTATTTTCTTAAAAAAATCTTAAAATCTGGAAAAGTCAATTTGGTCAAATGTGGGTGTGAAGATGTTAGGACATACTTAAAACAACAGATACCGCATAGTCGTAAAGTCTAAGTAATTTTATAAATTTTCAACTTGATTTTCAAGTTATATGCCAATGGTATATCAATATCATGACATGAGACTGTTATAGCAGTTTATTATTTACCTTTACCTACTTAATTATTGTATCCACATCATTTATTAGAAGCATCATTTTGTGAATGACATTTTATTTGTTATTGATGATCATGTTCTGGTTCCTAATGACAGGTCTAGCCAATAACAAGCTGTCATAATGTTTAATTAAATAATTGTCAATAAAAGTCAGCTCTGAGCTCTCTATAATGTGCTTTAAAGAAAAGCAGGGTTAGGTATGTATGGACTTTAGTTGTCTAGTTATAATGCTGCCATCTGCTGGACAATGTACATGAAAATCACAAAGATGAATACAAATAATATCTTGTCTCTTAGATGTTTGCATTTATCATATTTAATGGTGACCTTGCTCCTTTTTATTTCTGCAGTAAGTTCATGATTTTTGTTTATAGTTTCTTTGCATGTGTTTTTTCCCCTAGTTCAGTATAAGTTACTTGTGAACTTTCTTTTTGATGAAAACATTATCTGATGATTAACATGGAGAGAAACATTCACAATGGTTGGACACAATGTTCATGATTATTGGACTTTTTTTGTAGATTAGGTTTTAGGTTGAATTCATGGCAATGTTATAACTGTCAAAGTATTGATCAACTCTGGATAAACTTCTGTGAGAACCTAATATGTGTATTAAGAAAAAAAAAAAGGCCTGTTGACCCAAAACCTCTTGGACCTCTTTCAGGTGTGCTGACACCATCCACTGAAGAACCTTTGAGCACACTTCAGCAGAAGAACAGATGAGGCTTAATAAAGACAAAAAAAATTCACACATTTGCGCCACACAATTATATAAACTTTAGATGCACGTTACCTTAGCCATCATGTCTTCTAAATTATCCAGTAACAATGGCATAAGACTAATGCTGAATCTGTATAGGGTTAGGGTTTTTCTTTTATATAAATCAATCTCATTTTCATTGTTGCTACTATACCATGACTATATCAAATAAAAACAGTTGTTAACAGAAGACCCCACATATTTATAATATAATCTACAAAATTAAGATTGAACATTCCAAACTGACATGTTTTACTGATACAATAAAAAAAACAAAAAACAAACTGATTTAACCAGCTATATAAATAGTGAATATACGACAGGACAACTCTTAGAGAAGGTGGGTGGCTCTTAAAAGAGCCTTTGTGTTTGACTATCAGCGGGTCAGAATCAGATTTAACCTCCGAAACCGTACAGGGTGCGTCCCTGCCTCTTGAGAGCATAAACCACATCCATGGCGGTCACGGTCTTTCTCTTGGCGTGCTCGGTGTAGGTGACGGCATCACGGATGACATTCTCCAGGAAGACCTTCAACACACCGCGGGTCTCCTCGTAGATCAGACCGGAGATACGCTTGACACCACCGCGGCGAGCCAGACGGCGGATGGCGGGTTTGGTGATTCCCTGGATGTTATCACGGAGAACTTTACGGTGACGCTTGGCGCCTCCTTTACCGAGTCCCTTTCCTCCCTTGCCTCTTCCACTCATTTTTGCTAGTCTTCTTTTAATAAGTTAAAAGACGAATGTGAGATATGGAGTGCAGCTTCTCTATTTAGAGCTTGTCTGCGGACCTAAACGAAGACAGTTGGCGCGGACTTTGTGGGCGGGATCAGATTTAACAGATCCTCCCACAGAGTTTTTCAAAGCAGAATGATCTCTTCTTTTTTCTTTGTTTTCCCTCCATATTGTATTTTTCTGTGACATTTGGCGGGTGAACCTGACAGCTAAGATTGTGCTGTTGGGTAGAAACAGTTCATTGTTCTTGTTGGACATGAAAACATTAAAAATGTCACACTGCTCTTATATCACATCACAATACAGTTTAGGAATGACTGAAGACAAGCACATTTCTGTGTTCAGATGTGTTACAAGTTATTAAGTATAATGTAGGTTTACTGTAATGTGTTGTGAGCTTTTGTTTTAATAAAATATTTAAAAAAAATAAATCACTAAATGTGTTACTTATAGGTTTCCAGTTTTTAATGTTAAAAGACAGATACAAACAATATGAAAAAAATAACATTATAGATAATAATAATTATTATTATCTTTTTGATGATAAACATTACTGACCTACCATAACCTTTAAATACATGTTACCACTGGAAATGGTCTACAAAGGTATTCTAGTGTACAATTTAATGAAGACATGACTTTACATGTAAACAGAAACTACTAAACCAATGTTTCAAGTCTGTCAAAATAACAGTCAGGAGCTCAAATGAACACTAAAAGATGTTCTTCTTGCTGTAATCATTCCTCATGTTCATACTGACCATTAGAAGATCCATTCATAATGCACTTACAATCTAAGTGATGGAGGACTAAATCCACAGTCCTCCTTCTGTGCATAAAATGTATTTAAAGGTTTATTTGAAGCTAATAAGAGACCCTGAAGTGTCCACACCAACTAATAATGTAATAATGATTCAAGTCTACTGGCCTTGTATCATATTGTCTTTAATGTTCCCTGTAAATTACATTGAAACAATTACATGTGTAATATGGGGTTAACGTTTCACATTAATACAGAGAAACAGAAGAGAGAATCACAGCCAGGTCTGCTGAGGTAACATATGTATATTAATACAATCTAAATGTTTATAGTTTATATCAGTGTTCAAACTTTTGTCAAACTTTTTGTCTAAATCTCTTTTTTTTAAACTGACAGAGTGAACATGACCAGTAGAGGGTCTGCTGTCCAGGTTAGAGGTGTTTTCACTTGTCTGCTCTGATTCTGTAAATATAATCACACGTGTAAATTATTTGTACACACCTCAATTTGAGCTGTTAATTCTGAAAAGTATGAAATTCTTTGAACAAACTGACAAAACGTGATATTACATATTTAGTTTGAAGCTGCCAAAGACGGAGAAAAATTGTGAGGACCACAGCTGCTCGCAAAGTGATGAGACTGCACTTTTCTTATGTTTGTGTTGTACATGTCTTCCTGTAGTGAAAATCACAACAGCTCAACAATTGCAATCTGAAAACTGATAAAGGATACAAGAGGGCTCTATGTGTAAAGTGTCTTGAGACAACTTTGTTGTGATTTGGCGCTATACAAATAAAGATTGATTGATTGATTGAAAAGCAGCCTGCAGCGAGTTGCCATGCAATCTCTATGTAAACTTGGGGCAGACGCACTTTCAAGGTAATAAAATGTTGATAAATTTTGATATAACATTGACAAGAGTCATTAGGAAGGCAAATGTTAAGTTAAACTGCCGACAACTTCGCTTTTTTTTTTCTTTGTTTGTTTGTTTGTTTTTTTATTACTGCCATACAAGTGTGTTTTATTTACTTGCTTTTTGCTTGATATAATATGGTATGTCTATGGGTGGGACAGGGTCCATGGTAGCTGCAGCCTGAAAGAAGGAAATCACCTGACTAGTCATATAGGTGAGTCAGTCAGTCTGTAATATACAAATAATTTGGAGTGCCAAAACAGAATATCTGAATACTTATGTAAATGAGAGATTTAAGATTTTTTAAATTTTTAATATATTTTCTTAGTACTTTTTTTGCCGACTGACCATTGCGATGGTGTACTGGAAGAGAGTGGAGGAGTTGTAGGGGGAGGGTGTTTTTTTTACACTACGCCTCATTCACCCATTCACACACATTCATACACTGCTGGCACAACAACGGGAGCAATTTGGAGTTAAGCGTCTTGCCAAGGACACATCGACATGTGGACTGAAGGAGCTGGAAATTGAACCGCCAATATTACAGTTCATTCCACCCTCCCCTCCCTTTGAGGGGCGACTGTGGCTCAGGAGGTAGAGCAGTCGTCCACCATTTGAAAGATGTAAGCCTTCAGTTTGTTGAAAGATCCAATCAATAAAGTCGGTTAGATGACTCTTCAATGACTTCATGTTCATATTCAATTCATCTACACAATAATAGTAAAGAATGGGAAATTATCTCCTTATTGATTGTTCATGATGGTTACATTTGTATACCACTTTTCTTTACAAATTTACAGAGTGATGAGAACACACTGTCAAAGATAAAGGATAATGTGCTATTTTCTCTGTTTAAGATGCTGAAGAGAACAACAAGATATGTATCAATAAAGACATGAAACTGACATTTAGAACAAAGAGAAGTTTAGATTTCCATCTGATAGATGTAATTAAAGGTTAAAATAGCCTCCATTAATAAAAACACAGGAAACTGACATTTAAAGAAACTCAAACATCAACCAAACAACAAATGAAAACTAAAGAGAACAACAACACAGACTTCTGTCTATTTGAGTTTATATAACATAATTAAACCAGAGTCCAGCATAGAGAGGCTGAGTGAATGTGGTCTGGACTCTGTGGAGGAGAGTCATGGTGAAGCTGTATAAGGACAGAATACCTGCTCTGTGATCCAGGTACACTCCTACTCTGGAGGAACGAGGACCTGATATTGCAGTTGAACCAAAATGTATAACTGTCAGCGTCATAATCTAAAGCCCAAGATTTGTCATTGTGCCCAAATGTACATTGATATTCTTGTATGTGGCTGCTACATAAACTCCTCCTCCTCCTCCTCCTCTCCACTCCACCTCCTAGTAATAATGTCTAGTGAGAGTCACTCTACTCAGGACCTAATTAAAATCAATGAATCTTTCTGGATGACTAGAGTAACACTGCAGCTGTGGTTGCTTTTCTGTTCCCCTCAAATAACAACAGCTGATCTCTGAGCTCTGACACAGCTGCTGTCACATCCTCAAAGTATCTCAGAGGACAGATATTGATGCTGGATGAGTCTGTAGATTCACTAAATTGTGACAATTTTGTTGTTTGGATCCAGTATGATTAATTTCATCCAGTATTTTAAGAACTCCGCTCTGGTCTTGGGCTCTGGTTGTATATCTGACAGATCAGCTGAGTGAAGATCTTCTCACTATCATCAGCAGAGTGACTTATGTTTTTCAAAAGCAGCAGATTCATAATGAGGCTGGAAGTGTTCCTCACAATATGAGACTAGACACACCAGACGGGAATATTAGGAAGCATACAAACTTTATATTCTGAAATTTTTGACAATTTTGCAGTATGATGGCATTGTCATAGTGTTTTATACGGTTTTAACATGATGCACCAAATTACAGTCGATGTGTCAATATCAAAGAAAATATTGATTGTGTACAGGCAGCAGAGGAAGCAGCTCTTTAGGCAGAGTGAGGTGGCTCTGAAAAGAGCCGTTGTGGTTTGTGAAGGAGAAGACAATTTAAGCTCTCTCTCCACGGATGCGGCGAGCCAGCTGGATGTCTTTGGGCATGATGGTGACCCTCTTGGCGTGGATGGCGCACAGGTTGGTGTCCTCGAACAGACCGACCAGGTAAGCCTCGCTGGCCTCCTGCAGAGCCATGACAGCGGAGCTCTGGAAGCGCAGATCGGTCTTGAAATCCTGAGCGATTTCTCTGACCAGGCGCTGGAAGGGCAGCTTGCGGATGAGCAGCTCGGTGGATTTCTGGTAACGACGGATCTCTCTGAGAGCCACGGTACCGGGCCTGTAACGATGGGGCTTCTTGACTCCACCAGTGGCCGGGGCGCTCTTACGGGCAGCCTTAGTGGCCAGCTGCTTCCTGGGGGCTTTGCCTCCGGTAGATTTACGGGCGGTCTGCTTGGTTCTTGCCATTGCTTCTCGTTTCTCTGATCAGGAGAAAATAGTGTTGAGAAGAGGAGACACGCTGCTCTTAAAGTGTCGGAGCGGCTGCGGAGCTGTGACGCTGCTTCAGACCTCCGGGTCCTGATTGGTGAGCGGCTCTTCCTGGAGCTTAGCACCGCCTGCAGAAGCCTGAAGCCCCGCTGCTTATTGGGCAGAAGTCGTTTGAAAAAGTCCGCCAAAATGAGAGCGGCTCCCCCTCCACAGCACTGCTGAAAGCCTCTTTTCTGGTGGGTGGGACATCAGTCCTTTCCCTCCTCCGTGTACATATAAAGGAGGGTTTGCTGTGTCTACTCTTCACTTTCTAAGTTGAAACTTTAGAAACTAACTGAAATCATGAGTGGACGAGGCAAAACCGGAGGCAAGGCCCGCGCTAAGGCAAAGACCCGATCGTCCCGTGCCGGGCTCCAGTTCCCAGTCGGTCGTGTCCACAGGCATCTGAGGAAGGGCAACTATGCCCAGCGTGTTGGTGCCGGTGCCCCCGTCTACATGGCGGCTGTGCTGGAGTACCTGACTGCTGAGATCCTGGAGCTGGCAGGAAACGCTGCCCGCGACAACAAGAAGACCAGGATCATCCCCCGTCACCTGCAGCTGGCTGTCCGCAACGACGAGGAGCTCAACAAGCTGTTGGGTGGAGTGACCATCGCTCAGGGTGGTGTGCTGCCCAACATCCAGGCTGTGCTGCTGCCCAAGAAGACCGAGAAACCCGCCAAGAAGTAATTCTAAGGCCCGGTTCCTCAACAACACAAAGGCTCTTTTAAGAGCCCCCTACTCTTGATAAAGCGCTCATATCCTCATGTTTGTTACACACAATTTAAAACTGACATTAGGACTATGATTTGTTAACTATCATTACTATACTTACTAGAAACTTGCTGACCACATGTACGATGTATGTGTGAACTTGGTTTTAATATTTTATGTGGTGAATTTAATACTGTGACCGATGAAAAAGACCGAATTGGATTTTCAGTTTTTAAATTGACTTCAGAGGGTAAACTTCTTGAAGAAATATGCGGGGATGTAGATTTAAAAGATGTATCTAGAGTTGTGAACCCTTTAGGATCAGATTTTACGCGTTATGATAACAAAACAAGAGCTCGGATTGATAGAATATATGTATCGTCAAATTATAAAATAGTACATTACGATACATATTTAAACCAATTCTCAGATCACTTATAAGTAAGTAAAAACATGTATTTCATCTGGTTCATCAGTAAATGGAGGATTCTGGACATTGAATACAGTGTTTGCATGATAAAGATTTAATACTAACTGAAACAAGAAATTAATAAAATCATTCAGCTAAAAATATTGGTAAAATCGGATGTTAAATTATGGGAACTATTAAAATATAGGATACAAGATTTCTTTAAAATTAAGTTTAAAGAAATGAATACACTTAAAATAAGTATGACGTATTATTAAATCAATATATTGGATTAAAACAAATGAAACAAATAACAAGAAAGAAGAAGAAGTAACAATTTAAAGACAGATCAACTTAATAATGAATTATTATTTAATATTTATAAACAATTAAAAATAGATAATCGAGGAAATGTTGGTCATGCATTCAAATTAGTATATAAAAAAGACAGTAAATGTTTTAAATCCATAAGAAATAAAGATGGAGATGTTTCACTAAGTGAAAAGGAGAAGAGAGATAACGTCAGAGATGTATGTGCCGAATCATGTAAGAAAATAAAAATAAAGGATAACCATGTGATCTCCTTGTTGAGGTCTATCCTTTTTTACAGCTCGGAAACATTTGATTCTCTTCTCGGGGAGATTAAAGAAGAAGAGGTAACTCAAGCCATCAAACAATTTAATGCCGGGAAGAGTTCCGGTCCAGACGGACTACCCACTGAGTTTTATCAGCTGTACCTCGATGACGTAATACATATACTCACCTCTATGTTTATGAAGGTTTGAAAAGTGGCTGTATGGGGGACACTTTCTATCATGGGGTTATGCATTTACTATATAAAAAAGGAGATGACAATAATATAGATAATTACAGGTTTATAACCATTATGAATGTTGACTATAAGATTTTGCGCTATACATATTCTTGCTATAAATCCTCTAATTAAAAAGATGAAAGATGAGAAACGTATTACCGGAACATTCATAGTTAACGATCATAGAGTATCAACTATTGCTTATGCCGATGATATTACTGTAATAATAATAATAATTAAAAAAAAACAGAGTTGAATGGTTTAATGGATATTTTAACGTTCTATGAAAGTGCATCTGGAGCCAAGTTGAATCACAGTAAAACAGGAGTTTGGATTGGAAATGAGGATGAAAGACAAAACATTAATATTGATGTCAAGCAAGATATCAAAATTTTAACCCTAACCCTCTAAACCTCTGTAATAATAATTGTAATGAAAGAAATTGGGAGTATAAATTATGCGAAATTAAAGAAGAGGTCAAGAAATGGGAAAATAAAAATAATAATTATAGAGCAAAAATAAATATTGTCAAAACCTTCATCCTATCCAAGCTCCTGTGTTTAGCAAACATCTTTTCCCCCCATCCATAATTAGTCAATTAAACAAACTATGTGTCAATTTAATATGGGGGACAACCAGAGAAGTAACTTTATAAAAGGAGAGAACATGGTGGTTTGGGTGCTGCCATTACCAGGAATGCTCTTTGGATAGGAGATTTACCTAAATGGAAGAAAATAAGAGGAAGGGCAAGACAAGGCCCCTATTATAAATTAATGTATGGTGATTGTGGTCCGTGGACTTTCACAGAGCACAGGAAGTCTGGAACACATTAAGAACTTTTGGTATACACTTTGATGTTAATTTGAACTCTGTGATGTATTGTAGACATATTATAAAAGAAAATCTACCGTAGAAACACAAAGAAATTATGCAGTTTATCATTAGTAGGCCTATTGTATGTTCAAAATTGTGGAAAGCTAGATGTATAATGGTAACACAACGGACAGTAATCCATAGTGATGCAGTTGTGAAACAAATTCTTTCCGACCTCAGGAAGAGGAGAAAGGTCGATGAAACTAGTTATTTTCCGTGAGATGTGTTGGACCTGTGAACAGTCGACAGCTGATAAAGGTGGGGATGAAGGGTTTGTGAACAATGGGCAGCTAATTTGTGATTCAGACGGTGATTTTATTTATTTTGTGGTTGTTGTATTGTATTTTGGGGTTAAATGTATTGTATTTTGATGTAATGTATATGTAATACTTTCACAAACATGTTTCAATTAAGTTTATAAAAAAGCAAAACCGGAGGCAAAGTGTAGAAGTGTAAATCATACTATATACGCCTACAGAAGTCATAAATACATTAAGTATTTATGACTTCATTTTACTGAATAATTAACAACCTGTACAATTGCTGACAAGACCTTGAAACACCTAAAATATATATTATTGTTTTTAAAAAAAAAAAAAAAACTTGGCTGGGAGAAAAAAAAATCTCATGGTGGCTCATGGAACTAAAGAGAAACGACTAGACTATATTATACAAACACATTAAGGATGATGCTCTTTATAGAAAGGTGTGTGGCTCTTAAAAGAGCCTTTGATCAGGTTGAGGACTTCAGACTGATGACAGCTCACTTCTTCTTGGGTGCTGCCTTCTTTGCCTTGGGCTTGGCCACCTTCTTTGCGGGGGCTTTCTTGGCTGCGGGAGCCTTCTTGACCACTTTCTTGGGGCTCTTTGCGGCCTTTTTGGGGCTCTTGGCGGGCTTCTTAGCGGCCTTCTTGGGGCTCTTGGCTACTTTCTTGGCCGCTGCTGCGGGCTTCTTGACCTTCTTGGGGGATTTCTTAGCGGCTGCTGTCTTGGCCTTCTTAGCTGCTGCGGGTTTCTTGGCGGCGGGCTTCTTGGCTTTAGGAGCGGCTTTCTTTGCGGGCTTGGCCTCAGCCTTCTTGCTCATCTTGAAGGAGCCGGAGGCCCCGGTGCCCTTGGTCTGGACCAGAGTCCCCTTGGTCACCAGACTCTTGACGGCGGTCTTAACGCGGGCCTTGTTCTTGTCCACATCGTAACCTCCGGCAGCCAGAGCCTTCTTGAGGGCGGCCAGAGACACTCCGCTGCGCTCCTTGGAGGCGGACACAGCTTTAACGATGAGCTCGCTGACGCTGGGGCCAGTCTTCTTGGGCTTTGCTGCTGCCTTCTTCTTGGGGGCCTTAGCCGGGGCGGCTGCGGGAGCTGGAGCTACTTCTGCCATAGTTTGGTCGAGGATTAGTTCTACGTGAATCTCAGAGTCTGAGTAGACTGATGGAGTGTACGAGGCAGGAGGCGGCACTTAAACACATCATGAGAACCGTGTAGACTCAGTCCCGCTGCTGGCTCCTGTGAGCAGTGTGAATGTCTAACACTTGTGTTTTCTGCTAGTGAGAAAACAGTAAAAAATAAGTGTGAGAGAAGTGTTGAAGGCTGACAGTGAAGACAGCAGATAGCGGACATGTTTGTCTTCATATAGAAGTCATGTAGAGCTCTGATGCTCTCTGCATTTAGTTTGTGGAGCAAACAAACCTCACCTGTTCACCGCCGCGGACAGCACTGCTCAGCGGCTTTTCTCTCTCATTTCTCTCCTAAAATACTGTAAAATACATCCAAACTCCTCCAAAATCAGTTATTCAGCTGGTTCACATGTTTGTTCACAGACTGAAAGTAAAAACTTCCATCTGTTGGTGATTAGTTTGTAATAAAATGAAGCTTTTGTGGTAGCAGCAAACACACCGATCAGGCTGATGAAGCAGTTGACTCAGACTTCCTGTCAGAGCTGCTCTGTGACTGTCAATATTTCTTATGTTATTTTTAGGGTTATTTTTAATAAAAATAATCTACAACACTGTTCTCTGCAACATGTCTGTGTGTTACAGTTATTATTCATGGTTCTACAGTAATATGGAAACAGTGGATCAGTTATAATGTAAGAAATAATTGACATTATTACACCATGAATGCATCACTGGTGAATTGTAACATCATTTGATGTTACGATTAAGTTAAATATTGTTTTCTTTTTTCTGCCCTGTGTATTCAGCTCTTGTTGACTAGATGTAAAGTCTACATTTACGTCTTTCAAAACTTTGAGTACTATAGTGTTTTACAGAGGCTATGCTGAATTGATATAATCTATGAACCTCTGTGTAATATACACATAAAAGTAATTGTGTTTTCACTAAAATTTAAGTCAATTCAAGATGATGAAGATATAATGTATCTTAGTGATAGTATACTATATATTTTAATTGATGGAAATTAATATCAAAGATGAATAAAACATTGTCATATATTGTCACATGTTAAACACATTTATATCATTTAATAATGGCCTTGCTCATTTTTATACCCATTTTGGTAACTCTTTACTTGAATATTGTCATAAGAGTGACATGACACATATTCAAAAATACCCTACTTGGATGTTTACAATGCAGTAACAATATACTACATTGGGACTAAGTGACTTAAGTTTCTGCCTAAAACATTTGTTGTCATAATTGTTACATGACACATTCATGAACATTTATGACTGTTGTTTTTTTAAATAACAAATTGACATTGTTTGGGTTGTCTTGATTATGACAAGTTGGCATTAATTAAAGTTTAATTACCAGAAAATGTCTTTGTCATGACATCTTGACATTAACAAAATATGCACCTATTTTTGTGTTTATGGTAAGTTGACATAATGGTCATTATAATCAGATGTGCAAGGTTACAGACCAATTCTAGCACTTGGTTATAGATGTTTTGACAGGATACGGACAGGATACCCAAAACTGACTGTCATGACACCATTATGACAGTGTAATTAAGAAATGCTTTTACCTCAAGTAAAGTGGTAGCATTTTGATTTGTAATTAACATATGTAGGAGTCAAGTTGTCATAATAAGGACATCCCAAACAAATTTAATGTCAAGTTGTCATGACAAAGACAACTTCTGGTCATGTCACTTTGATTAATGTCAACTTGTCATAATCAAGACACCCCAAACAATGTCAACTTGTTATTACAAAAACCGAATGACACTTAATGACAACAGTCATAAATGTTTATGACATTGACATAATGTGTATGACACGTTCATGACTGTCATGTAACAATTATGACAGTGTCATGTCCCTCTTATGACGATACCTTCAAGTAAAGGGTTACCGTTTTGTCCCCTTGTAAAAGTTCATGTGAACCTTGTTATTGCTTAAAGCATTATTCAAGCGTTAACATGGAGACAATATTCACAATGCTTAGACTTTAATGTTGACAATGATTATTTGATGTTTTAAAGATTGCTCCTCTGGTTTTTATTTTGAATGTCTGATCACATCCTTATTTGTTGTATGTTCTAAACTGTATTAACTGAACTGATATATGTAAGCGAACATTTGCTTCTTAAATGAAAAAAAAAAGTTTTAGGCAGAAACTTAGTCACTTAATGTCAATTATATAGTTACTACATTGTAAACATCAAAGCAGGGTATTTTGAATACATGAACAGCTCTGAACTGTTAATGTAAACTTCAGTATAGCAGCAGCGACACCTTGTGGTCAAGTACAGTAGGAATATCCAGTTCAATGGACTCTGGAAAAGACTGAACGTCAGCTACTTTGTATGCTTGATTACATCTTCTCGCACAGACACTCTACTGGTTGCTGTGATCAGTGGGATATTGTATTACAACGTGGAAAGATACATTTCATTAGTTGGAAGTTCTTGGTTTATTTTCTGGCTATTCAATCAATTTAACTTTGTTAAATTGTTTCAATGATACATTGCTGATAAACTTCATCAGTTATCGACAAGTTCATTCTTGCATCATAAAATATCACCACTATATGTAAAATGTAATATAGGAATAAAGCTCTCAGGTGAAGGAGTGGGTGGTCCTGAAAAGGACCTTTGAGTTGTTGGTACAAACAGCAAGTTTACTTGGAGCTGGTGTACTTGGTGACGGCCTTGGTGCCCTCAGACACGGCGTGTTTGGCCAGCTCACCGGGCAGCAGCAGACGGACGGCGGTCTGGATCTCCCTGGAGGTGATGGTGGAGCGCTTGTTGTAGTGAGCAAGGCGGGAAGCCTCACCAGCAATACGCTCAAAGATATCTCCAACAAAGGAGTTCATGATGCCCATGGCCTTGGAGGAGATACCGGTATCAGGGTGAACCTGCTTCAGCACCTTGTACACGTAGATGGCATAGCTCTCCTTCCTTGTCTTTCTCTTCTTCTTGCCGGTCTTGGTGGCCTTAGACACGGCCTTCTTGGAGCCTTTCTTGGGTGCTTTGACTGGATCGGGCATGGTTATCTTCGCAGATTTCCACAGACGAATAACTTCAACAGCTTCAACCAGCCTCTAAATGTTCGTGTGATGCAAATTTCACTGCGCTGTTGCTCTAACAGGATTGGCTTTCGTGTTAGTGAGACTGAGCATGCGCAGCACAAGACACCGCCTCAACCATTGAGAAACAATCTGAGCGCCTTTTTACTGAAAGAGCGCCAACGTCATTTTAAGACTGTTCATTGTTCATAATATAATATGCTGTACAACAATCCATAACTATAGAGAAATAAATATATTGCATTTAGATATAACATTCCACAAACTGACATGTTTAATCAAAAATAAATCGTTCTCGTTTTCATTATTGTTACTATACCAAATTATATGACTATATCAAATTTAGGCCATACACGCTGCCACCAGCCATCCCCCACCCGGTTAACATAGCCCCCCACATGATTATAGTATAATATATTCTACAAAAATACACAACTATAGCGAAATAAATGTATTGTATTTAGATTGAACATTCCACAAGCTGACATGTCTTACTGATACGATTAAAAAACATAAAAGATTCATGGATAGATTTCATTTAAGCAATATTTAACAGATGAGTGCTTTTCTCTCTTTTTATAAAAGTTATGTCGATATGGATTTTATTGACTCGTACGTGATCATGTTTCTCTGAACTCCACAACAACAGTTAATCCTGCTCTTATAACAGTGTTACCTCACATTTTATATGTTTATTATAATTTAATATCCAATATTTGCTGGAAATATGTTTAGCTTTAAACACAGATGTATGTTTGAGATGTTTTGTACAAATGCAAGCGCAGGGTTTCTTCCAGTTACTACGGTTAAAATGTTTAATACTTCATGTATTTTTTGAGTTGTATGACTAATTACTGCTGAAGTAGTTGGTTCATGTTTTTATGAAATATAGAGGATCATGCTTTCCCTCGGGCAAATATTTTTAAGGAATCTCACACAGAGGATTTAAAATGCACTTGTACATGTACTGTAGGAGTAGGTGATACAACCGAACATATAACAGTGAATATGCGCCAGGACAACTCTTAGAGAAGGTGGGTGGCTCTTAAAAGAGCCTTTGTGTTTGACTATCAGAGGGTCAGGATCAGATTTAACCTCCGAAACCGTACAGGGTGCGTCCCTGCCTCTTGAGAGCATAAACCACATCCATGGCGGTCACGGTCTTTCTCTTGGCGTGCTCGGTGTAGGTGACGGCATCACGGATGACATTCTCCAGGAAGACCTTCAACACACCGCGGGTCTCCTCGTAGATCAGACCGGAGATACGCTTGACACCACCGCGGCGAGCCAGACGGCGGATGGCGGGTTTGGTGATTCCCTGGATATTATCACGGAGAACTTTACGGTGACGCTTGGCGCCTCCTTTACCGAGTCCCTTTCCTCCCTTGCCTCTTCCACTCATGTTTACTAGTCTTCTTTTAACAAGTTAAAAGATGAATGTGAGATGTGGAGTGCAGCTTCCCTATTTAGAGCTTGTCTGCGGACCTAAAAGAAGACAGTTGGCGCGGACTTTGTGGGCGGGATCAGATTCAACAGATCCTCCCACGAAGTTTTTCTAACGCAGAGTGATCTATTTACAGTTTTTCTCTATTGCTTAAACACATTTCACGATACTGCCCTCACTTTTCACTAAACTCTAAACACAAAACACTTTTCTAAAGCTACGTACACTAAACCTCACACTTTCTTTTCAAAACCAACCCATCACACCAAAACAGTTGCTCATATGCTCAAAACCAACCCATCACACCAAAACAGGTGCTCATATGCTCAAAAGCAAACTCATCACACCAAAACAGGTTCTCATATGCTCAAAAGCAAACTCATCACACCAAAACAGATGCTCATATGCTCAAAAGCAAACTCATCACACCAAAACAGATGCTCATATGCTCAAAAGCAAACTCTGACACCAAAATATCACTCAAGGCCTGCAAAAATGTAAACACTACTGAGCATCATGAACCACATTACCAAAAAAATTGAAAACACAATTTTCACAGTGTGAGACTGTTCTTTTTACAGTTTCACAACTGCCATGATGCATTTGAGCAACCCTTATTTATTCTCAAATATGTTTTGGGCATTTACTATAGATGTGTGCATTTCATGGGAATAGTTACATAATGCAGAAAATGCAGTAATATCACAACTCAATGCAAAAATGAGTCATGTCATGCCGTGGACAATGACGTGGTCAATGACTGTTGCTCTCATTTCATCTGTAATGAAAATGCGTTGTCTTGCTTGCCCTCCTTCTCCTCTCCCTCCTTGGCCTGCTCCTCTTTGGACTGCTTCTCGCCCTCTTTGGCCCACTCCTCGGCCCGCTCCTCTCCCTCCTTGACCTGCTCCTCTCCCTCCTTGGCCTACTCCTCTCCCCGCTCCTCTGCCTCCTCTGCCACGAACTCCTCTTCTTCTGTCTTGATCATCCATTTTTGTTTTTGAACCTTCAGCAAACTGCACTGACTTATATAGGTGCGGTCACATCATTTGCAATAGGTGTTTTCAATTATGAGTCGTTGTGTTTACTGATTGACACCAGGTATGTTCATTGTGTTCAAGTTTTGCTGATTGTGGGTAGCATTTTGCATCACATGAGCTTCACAATGCATATTGGAGCAGAGTTATATGCAAAATGTGTTTTAGCACGGCAAAATGTGTTTAGAGTTTTGAGAAAAAGGGGATGGGTTTTGTGAACAGTGTCTACAGGTGAATTGTGTTTGTGGTTGTGGCAAAAGGGGGGTAGTTTTACTAAATGTGTTTAGGCAACTGGTCATTTGGTTTAGAGTACTGGGTTTTGTGTTTTGGCAATAGAGAAAAACTGTAATGGCTTTCTCTCAATGTTGTGTTTTTCTGTGATTTTCTTTGATTTTCAGATTAACCTGACAACTACATAACAACAGCTAACAGCATTTATATCAATAATCACCAGTCACGACCCTCTTCTCAGTGTCATGAAGGATATTTTAGAATATACATTTATCAGCCATAACATTAAAACAACTTGGCTAATATTGTGCATGTATCTACAGTTGCTCTACTGAAATATTTCTCATATGCATCATTAAGCCTTGAGCAGCTTTGACTCAGGTTCACCAGTTGTCCTTCCTTGGACCTCTTTGGTAAGTACTGACCATTACCAGGAAAACCCCACAAGACTTGCTGTTCTGGAGATGTGCTGATCAGTCATCTAGCCGTCACAATTTGGCCCTTGTCAAAGTTACTTGGGTCTTTACACTTGTCCACATTAAAGTGCAACTTGCCCAAAAAAAAATTCAAGGAAAAATTATGTTTGTCTGAATTATAATACAGTTGTCTGCTGTTCACAAGTTCAATATGTTCCATAGGAAGTGACAATTGTCCATTTTGTCTAACACATCAATGAAGAACTGCCTAATATATTCCACCCCTTGAAATGTGCTATTTTAACCCGCACATATTGTTCAGGTTAAATTTGACCCATTTTGACATTTGACAGCAGTAAGATTACCCTAAACGTTATTTTTTAGCCTGACATTTGGTGACTTCCTGAAGTGACCCAAAATACATAAAAATACAAATATTTTATTAATTTATATTTTTGTATAGGTTCTACACATTTTTGCACACTGAGGCTGTTACGGTTCAGATTTGACCCGTATCTATTCAGATGGATTTTAGATCTACTAGTGTGGGTCAAATAAAGGTTTTATGGAATCTTGAAACTGTGAGAATGTACATGTCATGTTTGTGTGCATTTTGTAGTTCAAGGGGACCTCAGCACTGTCAGGAGAACTATCTGTGTTCCCAAAACATTTGCATCAGATTCCCATGGAGACAGACAACTGCTGGTCTTGAAGGGTAAAATATTGAAATGGTAAAACAACATAGGACTGATCATATATGGTGCATAAGGGGACAGAAGTCCTCCAGAGGTCAGACGGTGCCTTGATACAGACACAAGATGTGCACCGGCAATGTAATAAAATAATGTACAAAGTAACACATTGGAATCTGTTTGGGTTGGGAGGGAGGTGGTGGGGGTCATAACATTATAAAGGTAGGTATGAGCTGCCATTTAAGTGACAGACATCATGACAGCAAGACTGAATGTCAACACGTGCAAAATCCACACATGGAAAGTGTCCCACCTCTGCTTTGAATGCAGAGACTAGTTCACAATCAGCACTTTATATCTTATTATATAGCAGTGAGGACAGTGTTCAATGGTTATATCATGAAGTCCAAAAGTTACAGAATGTTCATGTAATTTTCAAGTTCAATCAAATACATTAAAATCATTATGGTTTTTATATTTTTTATTTCTTACATATATTATATGACATTATACTGTGTAATAGATTTTTTTTTTTTTTTTTTTTTTTTAACCAAAAATGAGTGGCATAGGCTATTTAAACATTCTGAATAGGTTTGTAGTTAAACATTTGGTGGAAATACTTACTACAAGGGAATTCTCATACTGTGAAGGTACAGAATATGAACAGTATGTAAGGGTTGATCATTGTTATTCACTTCACCTGTGTTCATGTGTTGGGTGATTACAGTCTACGTGAAGTATTATTTCAATTTTGGAATATCGTTGGAATATATTTTGTCCATCAACAGGCCCACAGCTTGCAGGAAGGAGCAGAGCTGCATCACAGTGAGTGATGAAGACCACTACAGCAACATGGGACACATGACGAGAGTGAGGCTTGATAAAGGACTGAAGTACAAGCTGCAGGACATCCAGAAACTGCTCCTTAGTGTAATATTTCACATACACCAACTGTAAAATTAAGTTTTATTTTATAGCTATCAGCAGATATTGCACCCAGCTACTGCAAAACTGTTCATGAGTGCCAAGGAACAAGAAAAAATGTTCATTGGCTTCTTGGGCGAACAAAACTAAAAATAAGGCATATACAGACAGAAAAAAGACCATGATCCTCGCAAGACCATGCCCCCCATCTTAACATGCAATGCAATTAAATAAATTGTATTCATTCAAATAATTTAAATTATAGCACGAAACGTTCTCATCCTCAGATAATCACCAAATGATGTCACAGTTTCACCAATGATGCATTCATGTTGCAATATTGTCAATATTAGGCTATTTCTTACAATATAACTGATCCACTGCTTCTGCATTACCGTAGAAACATGAATAAAAAGTGTAACACAAATGTGGTATCGACTGCAGAGAACAGTGTTACAGATTAGTTTTATTAAAAATTATCCTCAGAATAACAAAATAAATATTTACAGCCACAGAGCAGCTCTGACAGGAAGTCTCATTGAACTGCTTCATCAGCCTGATCAGTGTGTTTGCTGCTACCACAAAAGCTTCATTTTATTACAAACTAATCACCAACTGATGGAAGTTTTTACTTTCAGTCTGTGAACAAACATGTGAACCAGCTGGAAAACTGCTTTTGGTGGAGTTCTGATGTATTTTAAAGCAGTTAAGGAGAGAAATGAGAGAGAAAAGCCGCTGAGCAGTGCTGTCCGCGGCGGTGAACAGGTGAGGTTTGTTTGCTCCACAAACTAAATGCAGAGAGCATCAGAGCTCTACATGACTTCTATATGAAGACAAACATGTCCGCTATCTGCTGTCTTCACTGTCAGCCTTCAACACTTCTCTCACACTTATTTTTTACTGTTTTCTCACTAGCAGAAAACACAAGTGTTAGACATTCACACTGCTCACAGGAGCCAGCAGCGGGACTGAGTCTACACGGTTCTCATGATGTGTTTAAGTACAGCCTCCTGCCTCGTACACTCCATCAGTCTACTCAGATTCCGAGATTCACGTAGAGCTAATCCTCGACCAAACTATGGCAGAAGTAGCTCCAGCTCCCGCAGCCGCCCCGGCTAAGGCCCCCAAGAAGAAGGCAGCAGCAAAGCCCAAGAAGACTGGCCCCAGCGTCAGCGAGCTCATCGTTAAAGCTGTGTCCGCCTCCAAGGAGCGCAGCGGAGTGTCTCTGGCCGCCCTCAAGAAGGCTCTGGCTGCCGGAGGTTACGATGTGGACAAGAACAAGGCCCGCGTTAAGACCGCCGTCAAGAGTCTGGTGACCAAGGGGACTCTGGTCCAGACCAAGGGGACCGGGGCCTCCGGCTCCTTCAAGATGAGCAAGAAGGCTGAGGCCAAGCCCGCAAAGAAAGCCGCTCCTAAAGCCAAGAAGCCCGCCGCCAAGAAACCCGCAGCAGCGAAGAAGGCCAAGACAGCAGCCGCTAAGAAATCCCCCAAGAAGGTCAAGAAGCCCGCAGCAGCGGCCAAGAAAGTAGCCAAGAGCCCCAAGAAGGCCGCTAAGAAGCCCGCCAAGAGCCCCAAAAAGGCCGCAAAGAGCCCCAAGAAAGTGGTCAAGAAGGCTCCCGCAGCCAAGAAAGCCCCCGCAAAGAAGGTGGCCAAGCCCAAGGCAAAGAAGGCAGCACCCAAGAAGAAGTAAACTGGCATCACTCTGAAGCCCTCAACCTCATCAAAGGCTCTTTTAAGAGCCACACACCTTTCTATAAAGAGCATATTCCTAATTGTGTTTTTATAATATAGTAGTTTCTCTTCAGTTGCATGAGTTATGATCTAATGTTTTCCCCTAGTTAAGTGTATTCACAATAAATAATATATTTTTCAAACATATCAGTTTGACAGGAGAATTTGGTCTGAGCAGCAACACAGAAAATAACTCAGGATGACATGTATATAACTAACACTTAGCTGTAAGAATTAATACATCGTAACAGATCCTGCAATAATCTGATGGTGTTTATTATGGCCAGTAAAAGGCATAAAATGACCAATTCATTACTTATAGCCTACTTATTACTTCAGTGTGTTTTAGGTGCACACCAGCAATGGTCAAGTTATTATTTATTGATTATTAAGTCATTTAATAATTATTTAATGTTTGAGTTTTGTAGCCTATAATAGTATGATTTACTACAGTATTTATATTTATGAACTCATTGTTGGTAACTGCTGATTGTAACTCCTGTAATATAAATCTGAATCTATCAGAAGCATTTTTTATTAAAATGCTAACCACTGTTCTGTAATCATGTACTCATGAAACTGATTCAACACAAAATTGTCAGTATTCGAGACTTGAGGATATGAGCTTTTTATCAGAAGTGTGTGGCTCTTAAAAGAGCCTTTGTGTTGTTGAGGAACCGGGCCTTAAAATTTACTTCTTGGCGGGTTTCTCGGTCTTCTTGGGCAGCAGCACAGCCTGGATGTTGGGCAGCACACCACCCTGAGCGATGGTCACTCCACCCAGCAGCTTGTTGAGCTCCTCGTCGTTGCGGACAGCCAGCTGCAGGTGACGGGGGATGATCCTGGTCTTCTTGTTGTCGCGGGCAGCGTTTCCAGCCAGCTCCAGGATCTCAGCGGTCAGGTACTCGAGCACAGCCGCCATGTAGACGGGGGCACCGGCACCAACACGCTGGGCATAGTTACCCTTCCTCAGATGCCTGTGGACACGACCGACTGGGAACTGGAGCCCAGCACGGGATGAGCGTGTCTTTGCCTTAGCGCGGGCCTTGCCTCCGGTTTTGCCTCGTCCACTCATGATTTCAGTTCGTTTCTAACGTTTCAACTTAGAAAGTGAAGAGTAGGCACAGCAAACCCTCCTTTATATGTACACGGAGGAGGGAAAGGACTGATGTCCCACCCACCAGAAAAGAGGCTTTCAGCAGTGCTGTGGAGGGGGAGCGGCTCTCATTTTGGCGGACTTTTTTAAACGACTTCTGTCCAATAAGCAGCGGAGCTTCAGGCTCCTGCAGGCGGTGCTGAGCTCCAGGAAGAGCCGCTCACCAATCAGGACCCGGAGGTTTGAATCGGCGTCACAGCTCCGCAGCCGCTCCGACAATTTAAGAGCAGCGTTTCCCCGCTTTTCAACACTATTTTCTCCTGATCAGAGAAACGAGAAGCCATGGCAAGAACCAAGCAGACAGCCCGTAAATCCACCGGAGGCAAAGCCCCCAGGAAGCAGCTGGCCACTAAGGCTGCCCGTAAGAGCGCCCCGGCCACCGGCGGAGTCAAGAAGCCTCATCGTTACAGGCCCGGTACCGTGGCTCTCAGAGAGATCCGTCGTTACCAGAAATCCACTGAGCTGCTCATCCGCAAGCTGCCCTTCCAGCGTCTGGTCAGAGAAATCGCTCAGGATTTCAAGACCGATCTGCGCTTCCAGAGCTCCGCTGTCATGGCTCTACAGGAGGCCAGCGAGGCTTACCTCGTCGGTCTGTTCGAGGACACCAACCTGTGCGCCATCCACGCCAAGAGGGTCACCATCATGCCCAAAGATATCCAGCTGGCTCGCCGCATCCGTGGAGAGAGAGCTTAAATTGTCTTCTCCTTCATAAACCACAACGGCTCTTTTCAGAGCCACCTCACTCTCCCTAAAAAGCTGCTTCCTCTGTTGCCTGTACACAATCAATATTTTATTACATTTTAACACATTATCACACAGGTTCATGTAATGTAATATTTCCAAATGACAACTATAACGGGGAAAAATTTGAGTGATTGTACAATCTAAAAGTGCATCATCAAACATGATGAATAACTGCTGGTTGTATAGTCAAACAGGATGACTCACAGAAAGCTGCATAGAGCTTTATTTCTTCAGTTTTTTCCCTACATTCAGACTTACATTAAGCATGACCAAGTTGAAAAACTGCCAGATATACACATACATTGCTATTTTTTTCTCACTGAGTCTACAATCATTTAACTCCGAGTAGAAATCACGTCTTTCTGGATTTCTTATAAATATACTCAGTATTGTCTGTGAAGTTAAGGTGTCCATCAGTCACAGTAAACCTGTTGACAGTTTCTGCAGAGTATGATTGTCAAAGGTTGACATTCATTAGGAGTTTTGTTGTTGCATAAGATAACATCTCTAGTTAAACTTTAATTTCAAACACAACACACTCTCCTCACAATACTGCTGCAGAGAAACTATATGATTAAAATACATTCAGTCCTTTGCAGTGTCCGCTTCACACAAAAGTCCAACCAGTACCATGTTGTCAGCTTAGTTCAGTAAGTTAACATTTGCAAAAACCCTGATGACACTTCTCTGTTTATTCAAACACAACAAGATCCACTCTGTCCACGCGTCTTTGTTCCCTCCCCTTCAGATCTACACTTTGAAGATGGGTGCAACCAACATTTGGTGAGCTGTCAGCCAACATTTATTGAAGCAACACATGCTGTTCAGATCAGAGTTCAAGCTAGTTTAACTCAGTTATTTTTATATTACAGACTGACTGCATCTCATAGTCAGCTAGGTGATTTTTATTTTTCCAGGTTGCAGCTGCTTCATCTGCAAGGCCTGGGACCCTCACATACCCTGTCCCACAGACATACTATATCAAGCGAAAAGAAAGTACGTAAAACACACTAGATGGGCAGTAATTTGAAAAACAAACAAAATGCAAAATTGTGAGAGCATGAACTTAAAATTTGAATTCCTAATTACCCTGAAAATACTCTTAACACTCTTAACTGCAGACAACCTGAGTTGAGGAGTATTATCCTCCACTATGTCCCTGGTTAGCAGGATGAAGGCGCCCTCTTGTGTCATGCATGATTTTTCACATTTCAATTGTTGAGCTGTTGTGATTTTCACTACAGGTAGACATGTACAAACTTTACTCCATCTTTGGTAGTTTCAAACAATAATATACAGTCAAGCCCGAAATTATTCATACCCTTTTTGGACATGCCACTTTTTGTTCAAATGTAAATAAAAGCTGACTGAAATATTTTTTTTACCACAATGATGCCTTTTGTACATCGTCTTTTTATCTTCTTGGAGACGCCTGTGTCACTTCCGGTCAAAAAACAACTTGCTGGTTGAATAAAAGTAAGTTTAAGTCAAAATTTGCCAGGGGTATGAATAATTTCGGGCTTGACTGTATATATATATATATTTTATCACTCTGTGCCAGTTTGTTCAAATAATTTCATATATTTCAGAATTTCAGAGTTTACATTTAGCTTAAACTGAGCTGTATACAATTAATTTAGACATGTGATTATGATTTACATAAACAGTTGGTGTCACAGTACAGTACAGACAAGTGAAGACACCTCTATCCTAGACAGCAGACCCTTTACTGTACATGTCAGTCTTTGAAAGAAGTGTAGAGATGGATGAAAGTTTGAACATTGACAGAAGTCATAAACTTTTATATTTTACTAATATATATGTTACCTGAGCAGACCTGGCTGTGGTTCTGTCTTCTGTTTCTCTGTATTCATGTGAAATGTTTACCCCATATTATATATGTAATTGTTTCAGTGACGATGTAATACAAGGCCAGTAAACTTGAATCATGATTACATTTTTGATTGGTGCCGACACTTTAGGTTCTCTCGGATGACTTGCTTCATATTAGCTTCAGACAAACCTTTAAATACATTTCTGTACAGAAAGAGGACTGTGGATTTTATCCCCCATCATATTACATTATGGTAGTGTTTCCTGAGTTCCCTGAGCTCCAATTTTTTACGAGTTCCTTGTCAGTTAATAAGATCATTTGCCATCTTAACTTTTGAAAAACATCCTTCAATTATTATGAATGATTATAAGGATGGAGGGAAATAATTCAATTCTTGCTGTATTGATAATATTGGTTGTATTTTATATTTCATTTTTAATTGTATTTCTATGCACTGCAGAATAATACTGTAGCACACTTTTGGTTATTTGTGCACACACAGTAACGAGGACCAGTCTCTGCTAGAATGTAATAAATTACATTTAAATACTGGAAACACAAAGGAGCAACTGACTTTTGTTTTCTAACTTGAGTCATTGAGCTGAATACAGCTGCACTATATATTTTAACCACAAGGTGTCACTGTTATGAATCTAAAGTCTAAATGTAACACTTCAGAGGTGCTCCTCATACACAAAAATCTACAATTCACACTTTAATTCACGCTTTTATATGTATTTTTTTAATCTGTTTTCAGATATAAACTACAGGACATCCTGAAGGAGCAATGGACAAACATCTCACTGACAGTGACTGAAGTGGACGTTTTACTGTCAGTTTCACAACCAGAGCCCAAGATTGAAGCTGAGTTCTTAAAATATTCACATAAAATCACACTGGATTAAAACACTGCCTACATATATTAGTTATTTTTTGATCAGGTCCTGAGTAGAGAGAGTCTGACTGGACTTGTTATTGGGAGGTGGAATGGAGTGGGATTGTATGTAGCAGTCGCATACAAGACTATCAGCAGAAAAGGAGACTGAAATACATGTAGATTCAGTGGCAATGACAAATCCTGGGCTTTAAAATGTAACAAAAAAAGTTATACATTTTGGAACAATGTCTCAGCTCCCATCTCAGGTCCTTGTTCCTCCAGAGTGGGAGTGTACCTGGATCACAGAGCAGGTATTCTGTCCTTCTACATAACTGTCCTCCACAGAGTCCAGACCACATTCAGTCAGCCTCTCTCACAAAGATACAAAAATATACTATATAGTACAATTTTAAACACACACTTATGAACAAATATAGTGTAAGTACCAACATATCACTAATAGTTATGCAAATAATCAAGAAAAGTATAAAATGGGGCAGAGTCAGAGGGAGTAGGGAGGGAAATTACCAAAAAAAAACATAATAAGTATCACCTTAACACCAAAGGACATACAGACACTGCAGCTATTCATATTTTCTCTTGACATTAATGAATATTGAATCTGGCCATAATTGAAGGTAGTAACTGAAAGGGTAAAAGCTGTGAAACATATTTTACTTGAAGTATAGTTTTTTCAGAGAGAATATCACAAACAACTACATTAAATTTTCATGAAATAAAATCTAACCATACATATTTTAATGTTTTATCATACATCAGTAAAACGTGTCACCTGCTGGAATGTTCAATCTCAATACAATGTGTTTATTTCTTTATAGTTATGGATTGTTGTACAGAATATTATATTATAAACAGTGGATACTCTTCAGATGAGGTTGGCGCTCAAATTGTTCTATTCGGGCTATCACTGTTGGGTTTATCCTTCGCGCACCTGCGCAGTCCTGAGAAAAAAAAATTAGTCAACGCCCACACGGTATATAAATACCCGTGTTAACATACAGTCAGCTTCCCTTTTCTTTCAGCCACCAAGCTGCAAGTACCTGAGATAACTAAGAGTAATTAGACAGCTACAACTCACCATGTCTATCGACGGACTGGTTAAAGCGCTACCGGACATCATTAAAAAAGCGGCCGCTCGCCGAGACCTGCCAGTCCCGCCAGCTCAAGAAACCGCTCAGCCGAGAAGGCGAGACGCTGTGTGGCCCCGCTTCCCGCCCATCCGGAAATATCAAGAAGGCGCAGCGGCGGATCCGAGAGGTCTGGGTGCACCTGTTTCAACATTTGTGCCCATTACCAAAGTTGCTGATTTCAGCGACCGACGTTTCCCGGCTGTACCTCCGCTGGAAGAGAACCTCACCGTGTTTTTTGGAGCGAATACGGCTGCCGGACGGCGACCATTGCTGACATCGTCCAAGGACCAATATATTGCACGACTGGCAGACCGGATCCACCAGTGTGCTTTTCAAGCCTCTGCTGCGTCAAACAACACCGCCCTACTGGTTTCCAGCGTTCTGAAGATAGCAGCAGATCCTGCGATGCCTCCTGAACTGGCCACGGAGCTGAGCAACGCGGCCAACGCTGCCCTCACACTTTGTGCCTGTTCCGCCGCCTGCATGGCCCGGCAGGCTGCATGGGCAACTATGCAGCACCGTTACCTTTGGCTGGACCAGACTCCTATCCCGGAGGCGTCGAGAAGAGAGCTCCTGGAGGCTCCGATCCACCCGCACGGGTTGTTCGGACCTCGTTTTCGGGCCATGATAGACTCAATGAAAGCAGCTTCTGAATATGCTGAGAACATCCGGCGCTATATGAACTGGGACCAGTCGCATGCGCGTCTGCAGCGCTACGATGAGCGGCGTCCCGGCGGCCGGTACGACACCAAGCAGCGCCGGAGGCGGAAGCGACCCACTGCAGCTGCGGGAACGGCGCCTCGCTGCCCGATTTCCCCCTCCACGCCGGGCCGGCCTTCCTTCCCACCCTCCTTGGATGGTCGGCAGGCTTTACGGAAGAACCCGAAAGTCGGCCGCTCTGGCTACTGCTGGGCCAACCCTCCCCTCTGAGCCTCCGGAGAAGCTGACATGATGTCAGCTTGTGTATTAATGTTCTTAATAATGTTGTTGTTGTTTACGCTGCCGCTAATAGAGCAGATTGTTTTGAAATAAAACAAAAACATCTTCTCCTAACGAGCAACATCCTACCGAACAGACAACCTACACTTGTCTGCTGCCGCAGCTGTAATTATCCACATATCCCCCAGGAAAAACCTTCCGGTTAGTGTTTGTTCAGAAGCACTAAACATTCTGTTTTCCCCAACACATGCTTTGTAATGGCAATCTGTGTGATAATGAGCCCACGAGAGCCGTGTGTGTGTGCCTCGTGTGGACAGCACACAGACTCCTGCAAACTTTCATCAGAAAGTGAGAGCGCTGACATGTCTGTCATCATCACGTCTGTGGACCTTCTCCCACTAAACGGCAACGTAAAGTCACTGCTGTTAATGCTCTAACATAGCTGCACTTCTCACAGCAGTTGCCTTCGTTGTTATAATAATCATTCCTCATTTACTCCGCTTCTGCTGTTGGACTGTTAAAGTAACGCTCGTCTTCATTCATCGCAGCAGGCTTGATTTTCCCCAACTTCCTTTCTTCTCATTACATTCTGGGGAATGTGGACTGCGTCATTACGCACAGCGTATTGGTTGGACATGGATGGAGCTTTGATTATTTTAAGTGGTACTGTATGGAACCAGTGTGGAATAGACTATCCTGCTATGCCCTTATCCCAACAGCGATAGCTCTTAAAGGGAGTAGCCTATAGGACCTAGAACGTTAGTTACGTATTGTAACTCCAGAATCTATGAGTATAGGCGCAGCCATCTAAGCTATGTGCCCCACTGGTTCCTTGTGGCTAAAAGAAAAGCCTCTTTTTGGGAGCCGATTGTATGTTAACACGGCTATGTATAAACCGTGTAGGTGGGGACCCCCGTGGGTGGGCGTTGACTACTTTTTTCTCAGCGCAGGTGCGCGAGAGATAAATCCAACAGCGATAGCTCTTAGAGCGCCTATACTCATAGAATCTGGAGTTACAATACGCAATTAACGTTCTCAACACTAGTTTCTCCTGATCAGAGAGACAAGAAGCAATGGTAAGAACCAAGCAGACCGCCCATAAATCCACCGGAGGCAAAGCCCCCAGGAAACAGCTGGCCACCAAGGCTGCCCGAAGACCGCCCCGGCCAGCGGCGGAGTCAAGAAGCCTCATCGTTACAGGCCCGGTACCGTGGCTCTCCATCCACGCCAAGAGGGTCACCATCATGCCCAAAAACATCCAGCTTGCCTGCTGCATCCATGAAGAGAGTTCTAGCTTAAACTGTCTGCTGCTCCACAAACCACAACGGCTCTTTTCAGAGCCACATCAGTCTTCCTAAAGAGCTGCTTCCTCTGCTGTCTGTACACGATCAACATTTATTGGCGCATCGATTGTAATTCGGTGTGTCATGATTTGGTTGAAATACAAAACATTATTGTGACATTGCCATCATACTGCAGAATTGTCAAAAATATCAGGATGTTTTGAAAACCAGGGATTTTCTGAATTGAGGAGAGCCTATATTTTCACGTTTTTCAAAATTGAGATAATATGAAGTTTGTATGCTTCTTAATGCTACAATTATGTGAAAATGCATGTGAGTGTTGAACGATCGCCATCTGGTGGCCATAGTTTCTTAATACCATACGCCAGAGGGGAAGAGTGAAGACCACAGCGGCTCACAAAAAATGAGGCTGCACTTTTGCTTTCTCATCTAAATTAAAGAAGAGACTGGCCACTTTATTTACATTATGAAAATGTTTATAATTAACTGGTAAAACATATCAAGAGTAATGTATTAGTATAGTAATTATTGAACTGAATTTTAGAAGAATAAACCAAATTAAAAGAAACGGGGATCTTTAGATTGTTTCCAAATTCCTAAGATTACTTTTCCACCAGAAAACAGGTGACCAGTGTTTTCAAATGACACATGAACACGATAAACTCAGTGTAATATATATGTAGTTTGCTCACAGTCATAGAACCCTATGTTAAAGCAAATTTATCAAGAAATCAAATGTCCTTAGTGGCTCAGCTGAGAACAGGAATCCTTCCCTTGAAGCTTGAAGTCGGTAGATTTAAAAATATGTTGGAAGATGAAAGGTTATGTGAATTATGTGAACTCAATAAAGTTGAAAATGAATCATATTTTCTTTTCTACTGTCCCTTGTATGATGAACTGAGAACTCCGATATTTACTGAAATGTCTGTTAAAAACCCAGAAATGTTTTGGTGCTCTGATGATGACAGAATGGACTGGCTGTTTAACTGTAATGTTTTTAAGTTGGCTAAATATGTAACTGAAGCCTGGAAAAAGCGTCAGGACGGTTTATATGTTTAGTTGCTATAATTCCTGTTATCTCGTTATCTGGTTTTCATTTGTTATTATTTGTGCTTTTCTTCTTTTGTTTCAGTGTCTTGTAAGCCCATTTGCACTTCTGGTGCAAGACAAATTAATAAAAACATCAAAAATCAATCATTGTAGTAAATAGTGCTGCAAGGAGTTCCATCTGTTTGGATCTAATGAAGGATCCAGTGACTATTTACTATGGACACCGCTACTGTATGAGCTGTATTAAAAGCTTATGGGATGGAGAAGATGAGAAGAAAATCTACAGCTGTCCTCAGTGCAGACAGACCTTCACACCGAGGCCTGTCCTGGTAAAAAGCACAATGTTAGCAGATTTAGTGGAGGAGCTGAAGAAGACAGGAATCCAAGCTGCTGCTACTGATCACTGCTATGCTGGACCTGAAGATGTGGCCTGTGATGTCTGCACTGGAAGGAAGCTGAAGGCCTTCAACTCCTGTCTGGTGTGTCTCGTCTCACATTGTGAGAAACACCTGCAGCCTCATTATGAATCTGCTGCATTTGAAAAACACAAGCTGGTTGACACCTTCGGAGAAGCTCCAGGAGAACATCTGCTCTCGTCATGATGAGGTCATGAAGATTTTCTGCCGTATTCTTATCTGTTATCTCTGACCTGTGAATGAACATAAAGGCCACGACAGTCTCAGTTGCAGTATAAAGGACTGAGAGGCAGAGAGAGCTCGAGGTGATTCAGTAGAACATCCAGCAGAGAATCCAGGACAGAGAAAAAAGATGTGAAGCTGCTTCAACAGGAGGTGGAGGCCATCAGTCACTCTGCTGATGACAGTGGAGGACAGTGAGAAGATCTTCACTCAGCTGATCTGTCAGATATACAACCAGAGCCCAAGACCAGAGCGGTGTTCTTAAAATACTGGATGAAATTAATCATACTGGATCCAAACACAGCAAAATTGTCACAATTTAGTGAACCTACAGACTCATCCAGCATCAATATCTGTCCTCTGAGATACTTTGAGGATGTGACAGCAGCTGTGTCAGAGCTCAGATATCTACTACAGGACATTCTGAGGGACAAATATGACAAGGAAATGACAAACATCTCACTGATACTTACAGAAGTGGACATTTTACTGTCACAAACAGAGCCAAAGACCAGAGCTGAAATATTTAAATATTCATGTGAAATCACACTGGATCCAAACACAGCAAACACACAGCTGTTATTATCTGAGGGGAACAGAAAAGCAACCACAGCTGCAGTCTTTTTCTAGTCATCCAGAGAGATTCACTAATTTTACTCAGGTCCTGAGTAGAGTTACTCTCACTAGACGTTGTCACTGGGAGGTGGAGTGGAGAGGAGGAGGAGGTTATGTAGCAGTCACATACAAGAATATCAGCAGAGCAGGACGCTTGAATGAATGTACATTTGGGCACAATGACAAATCTTGTGGTTTAGATTATGACATTGACAGCTATACATTTTGGTTCAACAACATCTCAACTTCAATATCAGGTCCTGTTTCCTCCAGAGTCGGAGTGTACCTGGATCACAGAGCAGGTATTCTGTCCTTCTACAACGTCTCTGAAACCATGACTCTCCTCCACAGAGTCCAGACCACATTCACAGCCTCTCTATGCTGGACTCTGGTTTAATTATGTTATATAAACTCAAATAGACAGCAGTCTGTGTTGTCGTTTCTTTTTTTTTGGTTTTCATTTGTTGTTCGGTTGGTGTTTGAGTTTCTTTAAATGTCAGTTTCCTGTGTTTTTATTAATGGAGGCTATTTTAACCTTTAATTACATCTATCAGATGGAAATCCAAACTTCTCTTTGTTCTAAATGTCAGTTTCATGTCTTTATTGATACATATCTTGTTCTTCTCTTCAGCATCTTAAACAGAGAAAATAGCACATTATACTTTATTTTTGACACTTTGTTCTCATCACGCTGTAAATTTGTAAAGAAAAGTGGTATACAAATGTAACTATCATGAACAATCAATAAGGAGATCATTTCCCATTATTCACCATTTACATCTTGAATAAAACAGTTTATATCAACAATAAATAATATGTTCTTCTCTCTTAATTTCAGGATTTCATTTACAGCTTCTGAGAAAATGTGAATGTGAGTTTTCTATCACACAGAAATAATATTTTATTTGTAGTCAATGTAGACATTTTCTTATTTCAATTTTTGGCCAGGGCCCTCTGATGGTTAAATCATCTGCTGAAAAAAATTCTCAGAAAAGGCCTGTTTAAAAATGTATGCACAAAATCTTGTATTGTAAAATTAAAAAAAAATAAAAAACTCCCCCTACACTCTTCCACCCTCTTCCAGTACACCATCACAATGGTCAGTCAGCAAACATAAAAAAAAAGTATTAAGAAAATATATTCTCTCATTTACATAAGTATTCAGATATTATGTTGTGGCACTCCAAATTATTTGTATATTACAGACTGACTGCATCTCATAGTCATATAGGTGATTTTTATTCTTTCAGGCTGCAGCTACCATGGGCCCTGTCCCACCCATACACATACCATATTATATCAAGCAAAAAGCAAGTAAATAAAACACACTTGTATGGCAATAATAAAAAACAAAGAAAAAAAAGCAAAGTTTTCGGCAGTTTAACTTAACATTTGCCTTCCTAATGACTCTTGTCAGTTTCATATCAACATTTATCAACATTTTATTACCCTGAAAACACATTCTTAACACTCTTAACTGTAGACAAACTGAAGTGCGGCTGCCACAAGTTTACATAGAGATTGCATGGCAACTCGCCGCAGGCTGCTTTTCGCCACTCTTCACTGTGTTCGCGGCGTAACCTCCACTATGTCCCTGGTTAGCAGGATGAAGGCGCCCTCTTGTGTCCTTTATCAGTTTTCAGATTTCGATTGTCATGATTTTCATTACAGGAAGACATGCACAACACAAACATAAGAAAAGTTCAGTCTCATCACTTTGTGAGCAGTTGTGGTCCTCACACATTTACTCCGTCTTTGCCAGCTTCAAACTAAATATGTAATATCACGTTTTGTCAGTTTGTTCAAATAATTTCATACTTTTCAGAATTAACACAGCTCAAATTGAGGTGTATACAAATAATTTACATGTGTGATCATATTTATAGAATCAGTACAGACAAGTGAAAACACCTCTAACCTGGACAGCAGGCCCTCTACTGGTCATGTTCACTCTGTCAGTTTAAAAAAAAAAGAGATTTAGAGATAGACAAAAGTTTGAACATTGATATAAACTATAAACATTTAGATTGTATTAATAAAAGCTCACAACACATTACAGTAAACCTACATTATACTTAATAAGTTGTAACACATCTGAACACAGAAATGTGCTTGTCTTCAGTCATTTGTAAACTGTATTGTGATGTGATATGAGAGCAGTGTGATATTTTTAATGTTTTCATGTCCAACAAGAACAATGAACTGTTTCTACCCAACAGCACAATGTTAGCTGTCAGGTTCACCCGCCAAATGTCACAGAAAAACACAAAATAGAGGGAAAACAAACAAAAAAGAAAAGAAAAGATCACTCTGCTTTGGAACAGCTGCGTGGGCGGATCTGTTAAATCTGATCCCGCCCACAAAGTCCGCGCCAACTGTCCTCTTTTAGGTCCGCCTACAAGCTCTAAATAGAGAAGCTGCACTCCAGATCTCACATTCGTCTTTTAACTTGTTAAAAGAAGATTAGCAAAAATGAGTGGAAGAGGCAAAGGAGGAAAGGGACTCGGTAAAGGAGGCGCCAAGCGTCACCGTAAAGTTCTCCGTGATAACATCCAGGGAATCACCAAACCCGCCATCCGCCGTCTGGCTCGCCGCGGTGGTGTCAAGCGTATCTCCGGTCTGATCTACGAGGAGACCCGCGGTGTGTTGAAGGTCTTCCTGGAGAATGTCATCCGTGATGCCGTCACCTACACCGAGCACGCCAAGAGAAAGACCGTGACCGCCATGGATGTGGTTTATGCTCTCAAGAGGCAGGGACGCACCCTGTACGGTTTCGGAGGTTAAATCTGATCCTGACCCGCTGATAGTCAAACACAAAGGCTCTTTTAAGAGCCACCCACTTTCTCTAAGAGTTGTCCTTACCTATATTAACTACTGTGTACTGTATATCCGATCACATCTGGGTATAGATATGTGAGTGATATACTATTGAAGTAATCTGTAATTAACACTTGCCTGAGAGGATGATCTGTAATTCAGACCCAAAACGTTAATTACATGGCAAAGACACAACCAAATCCCCAGAAAATGCAGTGTCAATGGAGATCACCTGAAGGGTAAATTGAAAGTTTTACTGTACAGCTTTAGAGGTTAAACCAGATTCTGACCAACAGTCTCTAAGAGCTCTCCTATTTCACTTTGGAGCATGAAAAACACTAGTATGTCTTGTATGAAAGTAATTGTCTACATGAAACAAACTTGATGATATATACTAGACTCAATTTAATATATAATTTTTTTTCAAAAAGTAATTTTGAAGTGACCAGATTATAGCTTCTTGTTGTTTGCTTCCTCAAACTATAAGACTATCACTTATTTTGATTATACTACTCTACGTGATTGTAATTCATAGATTTTTATATTAAATGATGGCATTGTTCCTTTTTAACCCTGTATATATTTATATTGTCTTGTGCTTTATTTCTTTCTGATTGATGTGGATGTGTTCATGAATAAAA
Organism: Scomber colias; assembly: GCA_021039105.1. Classification (NCBI taxonomy): domain Eukaryota; kingdom Metazoa; phylum Chordata; class Actinopteri; order Scombriformes; family Scombridae; genus Scomber; species Scomber colias. The sequence continues at coordinate 72,984 of JAJDFG010000293.1, forward strand.
GTTTCTGGATTCTTTACCTTCGTTATAGCCCCATGTATACATTTATTCGTTGACTGATTTTGTCCTTTGTTTTGTCCTTCCTAGAAACAGTCTGAACTGTATTACACTACATTAACAGAAATGTGCCTCTTAAGTGAAGAAATGACAGTAAATGAAATATTTTAGGCAGAAAATATACTAATTAAGTCACTTTGTGTCAATGTATTTATTCTAGTTATAGAAGTCAGCTACTATGTATATAAGTATATGACTAAAAGTGTACAATTCTGTAAAGAGTCATCTTGTGGTCTAATTATACAGTGCAGTTTGGTCACATGAAAACAGAAAAATACGTATAGATTAAACAAGAGTTCTTGGTTTAGTAGCTTTCATTCAGTTGTGATTAAAGTTGTGAGAGAGTTCATTGTTGCATATTTTCTTAAATCAGAAATAACAAAACCACAGCGTGTAACATTTAACAAAGGATAACAGCTCTCAGGTGAAGGAGTGGGTGGTCCTGAAAAGGACCTTTGAGTTGTTGGTACAAACAGCACTTGTTTACTTGGAGCTGGTGTACTTGGTGACGGCCTTGGTGCCCTCAGACACGGCGTGTTTGGCCAGCTCACCGGGCAGCAGCAGGCGGACGGCGGTCTGGATCTCCCTGGAGGTGATGGTGGAGCGTTTGTTGTAGTGAGCAAGGCGGGAAGCCTCACCAGCAATACGCTCAAAGATATCTCCAACAAAGGAGTTCATGATGCCCATGGCCTTGGAGGAGATACCGGTATCAGGGTGAACCTGCTTCAGCACCTTGTACACGTAGATGGCATAGCTCTCCTTCCTTGTCTTTCTCTTCTTCTTGCCGGTCTTGGTGGCCTTAGACACGGCCTTCTTGGAGCCTTTCTTGGGTGCTTTGACTGGATCGGGCATGGTTATCTTCGTAGATTTCCACAGACGAATAATTTCAACAGCTTCAACCAGCCTCTAAATGTTCATTTCATGCAAATTTCACTGCGCTGTTGCTCGAACAGGATTGGTTTTCTTGTTAGTGAGACTGAGCATGCGCAGCACAAGACACCGCCCCAACCTTTGAGGAACCATCTGAGTGCCTTTTTACTGAAAGAGCTCCAACCTCCTTTGAAGAGTATCCACTGTTAATAATGTAATATTCGGTCCAACAATCCATAACTATAGAGAAATAAACACATTGTATTCAGATTGAACATTCCACCAGGTGACATGTTTTACTGATGTATGATAAAACACTAAAATATTTATGGCAATATTTTATTCATTTTATCAAACTTTAATGCACAGTTGTTTGTGATATTCTCCCTGAAATAACAATACCTAAAGTAAAATATGTTTCATACAAGTTCATTCACATGTTTACTCTTTCAGTTACTACCTTCAAATGTGTTTTTTGAGAAGAAGAAGAAGAGTGAGAAGAGTCTCATCATTTAGGTTTTTTTAAGGATATTTTTTTGAAGTACAGAATCTATCATGCGTTCTCTTTTAATCCTTTAATCTTTTGGGTGGTTTGACTGATCACAGGAATAACAATGATGACACATACTATTTGATTAACTTTATTTTAATTATGTACAGATTCAATATTCATTAATGTCAACAGAAATATGAATGGCTGCAGTGTAATTTCCCTCCCCACTCCCTCTGACTCTGCCCTATTTTATACTTTTCCTGATTATTTGCAACTATTAGTGATATGTTGGTACTTACACTATATTTGTTCATAAGTGTGTGTTTACAATTTTACTATATACTATATTTTTGACCAAACACCTCAATATGTTGACATTGCAACAATATTGCAGGGGGGTTTCCAGCAAGGAGGTTCAACAAACTCTGAGTCTAACCCTTAACTCTGAGTTGACTTACTTTGAGTTTTCCACATAACCTGCTTTGTGGAATACCCCCCAGGAATGACTTTTGGTGCTTTCATAGAATATTTACAAAATGACATATTCGATAAATAACAAAAGTAATGTTATTATGATATTTAGTCTTGAAACAATGCAGGCCTGGACTGGGACAACATTTGGTCCAGGACTTTTTGGTCTAGACCGGCCCACTACAATCCGTGAGCAGATACTGTGCCAACTCATGTTGATGTACATTTAAACACAGAAGCCCTTAATAACAGTAGTATACTGAACAATATCCCTTATATTCTGGAGACTTGAATAGGCTTGAATTAGTTTTAACTGTATAATGTGAAACTGTTGAACGAGCAATAAACCATAAACAATGACTTAAAAAAATATGTAAAGCATCATAGACTACATATGTGTCATGGTGTTAGATCAACGTCCTTCATGAACACATTGGACTGTGGACACAAAGAAAGGTGCATGTTGACATTTCAAACACTTTAACTCTGGTGACCTGATTTGGGGGAAGTCATTATAGATAGAAATGATCAAAAATTGTGAAAATAGCAGATCTACATGCTCACATCACATTGCAACCTGATTGCAACATGTGAGTTGTAAACTTGCAGATTTGTAATTATGTGGCATCCTTTGATGAAAATAGTGGTTAAGTGGTTAATAAAAGCAACTAATCAATTCATCAGAATATATGAATATGATTGTTTTCCAATACGTTATTTAGGCCCAGTTGTAACACACCACACTATGCAGAGTTTGCTATTTAATATGTCAAGTTGATAGACAGTTTAGTAACTGTTCTGAACATTTAATGAGTGTTTATCCACACCATGCTGGCAGGATCACACCTGCTTAAAACTGTATCACCACTTCCACATGGTGGAGAGTCTTCCTCAACCTGCTGCTGCACCACCATGGCAGCGGGAGCCTCACTCTGACACACCTGCTGCTGAGAGGAACCACTGCTAGCTCTGGCCACGCAGCAAACATTTCGGACAGTTTTTTGCTCTTAGCAGCGTTGGTCACGAGAGCTTTTCTTTTCTTTACTCCATTTTTTAGCTCTGCCTTTTTGTTTTTTACCCACATTCTCCATTTTGTAATTCTCTTTCTCATCATGACTGCTTGTTATTAAAGGTGATTGGGGGGGGGGGGGGGGGGGGGGGGCTTTGTAGCCTGTCATAGGGCCACTGGACCAGGTATTCTAGACAGACAAGTCAATGGGCCTCTGCTGTGTCTGCAGGCTGCAGCGCAGCTCTGTGGGCCGGTGCATGTCTCTGCTCTGGGCGAGTAGCGAGTAGCCATCGGCCCATTATTGATCGGCCGACCGAGAAAAATCCCGGTACTCCAAATGGCCAATCCACCCCTGAAACAATGTCATTATATAATAAGGCTATATGAACATGAACATTTAGTTAAAAACAAATAAAAGTAGCTAAAGTTCACAACTATGCAACATATTTAGTTTTATGTGTTTAAACTCATAAAAATGTACATAACATAATTCATCTGTGACAAAGGTGTATTTTCTGAATTACCCTGAAAGCACCTCGACTGAATGAAAAAAGTTCATCTGCTCTGAACATGAACTCTGTACATTGTTGTGAAAACCGGCTAAAATAAACTCTCATATTAGTTTTCTATCTTCTCCAGAAGTTTTTGAATGAGATTCTGAAATGAAGACAGAAGAAAATACTTTGTAATACTTTTATTAATGATGGTCAGCTTCAGTTTGTTCATACATTCAGTCAGTAAAGTCTGTTAAATGACTCTTGTTCAATGATTTCATGTTCAGATTCACTTCAATCAATGGATTAGTTTAACTCAGACTGTCAGATATGTCCAAGGACATAATACAATATCTCCTTATTTATTTATTTATAGTTTTACAAAACATTTATTTACACATGTACAAAATGATGAGAACAGAATATCTATGATAAAGGAAGTTCTGGAGTTTTCTCTGTTTAAGTTGCTGAAGTGGACCATCACAGTATAACTAACACATCAATACAAACATAAAACACTGACATTTTGAGCAAATATTTATAAAATGTTCATTTTCATTGAAATGTCAGTAAAAATTCAAATCATAAGCATTGATAGCCTCCATGGATAAAAAAAAAAGGAAAATCTGACATTTTAGGACACTTATATTAATGGAATAATAAATGAAGAAAAAAGTTGATTAAAAACAGTTCGACAAGTGACTTCAACAAGCACTTTTATGTTTGACTGAACAGCATATGAGACAATTTGTCTTCAAAAACAAAGGTTACTCATTATGTTTGATAATGCACTTATAATTGTACAATCACTGACTTTACTTTGTTTTTTCGTTATAGTTGTCATTTGGAAATATTACATGAACCTGTGTGATAATGTGTTAAAATGTAATAAAATATTGAAGTGTACAGGCAACAGAGGAAGCAGCTTTTTAGGGAGAGTGAGGTGGCTCTGAAAAGAGCCGTTGTGGTTTGTGAAGGAGAAGACAGTTTAAGCTCTCTCTCCACGGATGCGGCGAGCCAGCTGGATGTCTTTGGGCATGATGGTGACCCTCTTGGCGTGGATGGCGCACAGGTTGGTGTCCTCGAATAGACCGACCAGGTAAGCCTCGCTGGCCTCCTGCAGAGCCATGACAGCGGAGCTCTGGAAGCGCAGGTCGGTCTTGAAATCCTGAGCGATTTCTCTGACCAGACGCTGGAAGGGCAGCTTGCGGATGAGCAGCTCGGTGGATTTCTGGTAACGACGGATCTCTCTGAGAGCCACGGTACCGGGCCTGTAACGATGGGGCTTCTTGACTCCACCGGTGGCCGGGGCGCTCTTACGGGCAGCCTTGGTGGCCAGCTGCTTCCTGGGGGCTTTGCCTCCGGTAGATTTACGGGCGGTTTGCTTGGTTCTTGCCATGGCTTCTCGTTTCTCTGATCAGAAGAAAATAGTATTGTGAAGCGGGGAAACGCTGCTCTTAAGGAGTCGGAGCGGCTGCTGAGCTGTGACGCCGATTCAGACCTCCGGGTCCTGATTGGTGAGCGGCTCTTCCTGGAGCTCAGCACCGCCTACAGGAACCTGAAGCTCCGCTGCTTATTGGCCAGGAGTCGTTTGAAAAAGTCCGCCAAAATGAAAGCGGCTCCCCCTCCACAGCACTACTGGAAGCCTCTTTTCTGGTTGGTGGGGCATCAGTCCTTTCCCTCCTCCGTATACATATAAAGGAGGGTTTGCGATGTTTGCTCCACACTTTCTAAGTTGAAACTTTAGAAAATAACTGAAATCATGAGTGGACGAGGCAAAACCGGAGGCAAGGCCCGCGCTAAGGCAAAGACCCGATCATCCCGTGCTGGACTCCAGTTCCCAGTCGGTCGTGTCCACAGGCATCTGAGGAAGGGCAACTATGCCCAGCGTGTTGGTGCCGGTGCCCCCGTCTACCTGGCGGCTGTGCTCGAGTACCTGACCGCTGAGATCCTGGAGCTGGCTGGAAACGCTGCCCGCGACAACAAGAAGACCAGGATCATCCCCCGTCACCTGCAGCTGGCTGTCCGCAACGACGAGGAGCTCAACAAGCTGCTGGGTGGAGTGACCATCGCTCAGGGTGGTGTGCTGCCCAACATCCAGGCTGTGCTTCTGCCCAAGAAGACTGAGAAACCCGCCAAGAAGTAAATCAAAGGCCCGGTTCCTCAACAACACAAAGGCTCTTTTAAGAGCCACACACTCCTCATAAAAAGCTCATATCCTTATTTAAACAGAACTTAAAACTGACATAAGAATAATTTATCACTACTGAATTATACAACTTAAAACAATTAAAAGTCATATGAACACAACATCTGCAGAACAGACACTTTCTTTTTTTATGAGGCAAAAGTCTAAAATGAGTTTTATGTGAGTGACTGCTTATATCAAAACAAGAATATTGACAATGTTGTTCTCATCAATGAGACATGTTTTAAATCATTCTGTTTTAGGCTACACAATTAACATGTTAAGTTATGACTAAATTAAAACGAATAATTTAACAATTGCTGGTGAGCTCCTAAAACACTCAACTCTGGAGTAATAAGCAGTATAAATGATGAATTGGCAATTTTATGCCTTTTACTGGTCATATTAAACGCCATAATAAAATTTTTGATTTTTTTCCATGATGTTACAAAGTATTAAATTCTTAAAGCTAAAATGTCATGAGTGTCTGTGTTGCTGCTCAGACCAAATGAGCTCATTCTCCTGTCAAACTGATATGTTTGAAAAATATATTATTTATTGTGAATACACTTAACTAGGGGAAAACATTAGATCATAACTCATGCAACTGAAGAGAAACTACTATACTATAAAAACACAATTAGGAATATGCTCTTTATAGAAAGGTGTGTGGCTCTTAAAAGAGCCTTTGATGAGGTTGAGGGCTTCAGAGTGATGCCAGTTTACTTCTTCTTGGGTGCTGCCTTCTTTGCCTTGGGCTTGGCCACCTTCTTTGCGGGGGCTTTCTTGGCTGCGGGAGCCTTCTTGACCACTTTCTTGGGGCTCTTTGCGGCCTTTTTGGGGCTCTTGGCGGGCTTCTTAGCGGCCTTCTTGGGGCTCTTGGCAACTTTCTTCGCTGCTGCGGGCTTCTTGACCTTCTTGGGGGATTTCTTAGCGGCTGCTGTCTTGGCCTTCTTAGCTGCTGCAGGTTTCTTGGCGGCGGGCTTCTTGGCTTTAGGAGCGGCTTTCTTTGCGGGCTTGGCCTCAGCCTTCTTGCTCATCTTGAAGGAGCCGGAGGCCCCGGTGCCCTTGGTCTGGACCAGAGTCCCCTTGGTCACCAGACTCTTGACGGCGGTCTTAACGCGGGCCTTGTTCTTGTCCACATCGTAACCTCCGGCAGCCAGAGCCTTCTTGAGGGCGGCCAGAGACACTCCGCTGCGCTCCTTGGAGGCGGACACAGCTTTAACGATGAGCTCGCTGACGCTGGGGCCAGTCTTCTTGGGCTTTGCTGCTGCCTTCTTCTTGGGGGCCTTAGCCGGGGCGGCTGCGGGAGCTGGAGCTACTTCTGCCATAGTTTGGTCGAGGATTAGTTCTACGTGAATCTCAGAGTCTGAGTAGACTGATGGAGTATACGAGGCAGGAGGCTGTACTTAAACACACCATGAGAACCGTGTAGACTCAGTCCCGCTGCTGGCTCCTGTGAGCAGGGTGAATGTCTAACACTTGTGTTTTCTGCTAGTGAGAAAACAGTAAAAAATAAGTGTGAGAGAAGTGTTGAAGGCTGACAGTGAAGACAGCAGATAGCGGACATGTTTGTCTTCATATAGAAGTCATGTAGAGCTCTGATGCTCTCTGCATTTAGTTTGTGGAGCAAACAAACCTCACCTGTTCACCGCCGCGGACAGCACTGCTCAGCGGCTTTTCTCTCTCATTTCTCTCCTAAAATACTGTAAAATACATCCAAACTCCACCAAAAGCAGTTATTCAGCTGGCTCACATGTTTGTTCACAGACTGAAAGTAAAAACTTCCATCTGTTGGTGATTAGTTTGTAATAAAATGAAGCTTTTGTGGTAGCAGCAAACACACTGATCAGGCTGATGAAGCAGTTCAGTGAGACTTCCTGTCAGAGCTGCTCTGTGGCTGTAAATATTTATTTTGTTATTCTGAGGATAATTTTTAATATAAATAATCTACAGAACTGTTCTCTGCAACATGTCTCTGTGTTACAGTTATTATTCATGGTTCTACAGTAATGTGGAAACAGTGGATCAGTTATAATGTAAGAAATAATTGACATTATTACACCATGAATGCATCACTGGTGAATTGTAACATCATTTTATTGTCTTTTCTGCACTATTTGTTCTTCTTTGTTTTTATTTCTGTGTATTCTGCTCTTATTGACTTGATCTAAAATCTTTATTTTTATGTCTTTCAAAACTCTGAGTACTATAGTGTTTTACAGAGGCTCTGCAGAACTAATACAGAAATACATAAACAGAATTGTCTATACTCACTAAAATGTAAGTCAATTTAAGATGGCTTTTGAAAATATCGTAATGAATTGCTTAATACAAATACTTTTTAATTTAAATAAGTTACCAGGTTGTGAAAATAGCCTCCTGGCTTCTAAATAGCAGTGTTTACTTAAGTTATAAGGAATTCTGCTTCACATAGTTGTATTTACTGTTGGACTTCCAAGTTAATGTTTGTGTTTTTCTCTCAATTGTTTTGATCTCCAACCTCAAATTATGAATGATATTACTTTTGTTCATTTTGGTTATTTATCCGTAGTATTCTAGTTAATAGAAATCCATATCAAAGATGAATAAAAATCTATCTTGTCTTGTTTGTTAAATACTTTTACATTTATAAGAGTTAATGATGGCCGTGCTCATGGGTACCTCTACAGTAAATTCATGTGGTGTATACATCATCCTTTGAACCTTCTTATTGCTTAAAGCAGTATCTGACCATTAACAAGGACAAGAAACACTCACGATGCTTAGATTCATTAATGTTGACAGTCAATTTGATGTTTCTGATTTTCTCTCTCTTTTTGTCCTTATTTTGAAACAGTCTGTACACATCCAGTTTTGTATTTTTGCTTTTTATATTAAAAAAGTCTGTTTTAGGCAGAAACTAGTCTTGATGTATTATATATTTACTGAATTGTAAAAATCAGAAATAGGGTATTTTAGTAAACATGTAAACTTCAGTATAACAGCAGTGATATTGTGGTATACAGTGTAGCAATATTCAGTCTGGGAGAAGTTGAACAAAAATGTCTTGTGTGTACATTTCTTTAATATACATCATTTACATTTTATCACAGGTACAAGTCCTCAATACTGTGGTCAGTGGAAGATTAAAGAAAAAAATAGATAAAGTTTGACATTCTTGGTTCAATTCCAATGATATTTATAATACATACCATTAATCTTAAATAACTGCAAATTTGTCCATCAACTAGTTCCTTCAAATGATACATTTTTGGTTGAACTACAAGCAAAGTGATGTTTTAGCAAATTGACAGTGTTGTGTAAAACAAAGGAATAAAGCTCTTAGTTGAAGGAGTGGGTGGTCCTGAAAAGGACCTTTGAGTTGTTGGTACAAACAGCACTTGTTTACTTGGAGCTGGTGTACTTGGTGACGGCCTTGGTGCCCTCAGACACGGCGTGTTTGGCCAGCTCACCGGGCAGCAGCAGGCGGACGGCGGTCTGGATCTCCCTGGAGGTGATGGTGGAGCGCTTGTTGTAGTGAGCAAGGCGGGAAGCCTCACCAGCAATACGCTCAAAGATGTCTCCAACAAAGGAGTTCATGATGCCCATGGCCTTGGAGGAGATACCGGTATCAGGGTGAACCTGCTTCAGTACCTTGTACACGTAGATGGCATAGCTCTCCTTCCTTGTCTTTCTCTTCTTCTTGCCGGTCTTGGTGGCCTTAGACACGGCCTTCTTGGAGCCTTTCTTGGGTGCTTTGACTGGATCGGGCATGGTTATCTTCGCAGATTTCCACAGACGAATAATTTCAACAGCTTCAACCAGCCACTAAATGTTCGTGTGATGCAAATTTCACTGCGCTGTTGCTTGAACAGGATTGGTTTTCGTGTTTGTGAGACTGAGCATGCGCAGCACAAGACACCGCCCCAACCTTTGAGGAACCATCTGAGCGCCTTTTTACTGAAAGAGCGCCAACCTCATTTGAACAGTATACTTATTTGATAATAGAATATGCTTTACAAAAATCCATAACTATAGAGAAATAAACATATAGTAAACATAGTTCATTCACAGGGTTTACCCTTTCAGTTATTACCTTCAAATGATCAGCTGATTGACACTTCATGTGTTTTCTGTGAGGATGAAAGTGCCACTCTTATTTTAGAAATGCCATTATTTAGTTTTTTTGGAAGTCAAGACTTTATCATACTTTCTCTCTCAATTGGAAAATATTTGATTTGATTTGAATGACCACAGAATGAAAAATGATGACACGTTTAATCTGATAAACTTTATTATAATCATGCCCAGATTCAGTACTCATAAATGTATCTGAATTACTGTGGTCTCTATATGTACTTTGGTGTTTAGTCGATTTGTTGATATATTTTGTGTAGTTTATCCCTCTGACTCTGCCCTGCTTGTTTATGTTGGTACTTACTTTATATTTATGTATTTCTTTGTAAATAAATGTATATTATCATTTTGTTTTCTCACACTGGCTGTCTGTCTGCCTTTCCTCCAATTTAAACACAACAGCAATATTTTTTTATTTTTTTTATTTATGTATTTATTCCTCAACAGGGACAATGAACATCAATGAACATTTTCAAAGAAATGAAAATGTACATGCACCATATTGCAACCAAGGGTTGATTTCCATTGGTAGCCCCCCTGCCAGATGGTACCAGCATGCATATTATGTTTCAATTGATCCTTTACTAATAATATATAATTCATTATTTAATTACATATCAAACAAAAATTAGCAGAACAATGTTGGTTCATCATCCAGCAGGTGGCAGCACTGTAGCTAGAAAACTTCAGGCCATAAATACCAAACTCTGCTTTCATTAAATTACATTATAGAGAGCTCAAAGGTGACTTCAGTTATTTCATTAAACATTACAATGATTTGACAACTTGTCATTAGGAACCAGAACATGATCACCAACAGCAAATCAAACAAACAAACAAAACAAAAAAAAAATATGTTCAGATTCACTTCATTCACACAACCAATTAGTTTAACAAATAATGTCAGCTATGTTCGAGAAAATAATACATTATCTCCTTATTAATTGTAATTACAATTATTACAGTTTTATAGCATATTTCTTTATAAATGTACAAATTGATGAGAACAAAATATCTATGATGAAGGAAGTTTAGCTGTTTTCCTTGTTTAAGAAACAACAATCAATACAAATTTTAAACTAACATTTTGAAGAAAGACAAGTTCAAATTTTCATCTGAAGAAATGTCAGTAAAGGTTAAAAACACCATCATGAGCAGTGATAGCCTCCATGGATAAACACAGACAGGAAAAACATTTAAAGACACTCCAAATATCAACATAACAACAAATGAAAATGAGACAGTTCAGAAACATGGAGAACTACCACACATAATCTGACACATTAAGTCTGAAATGACCTCTGTCTATTTGAGTTTACAGAACTCAGCTGTGTCTCCATCTTCATAAAGACAAACTCCAGCATAGAGAGGCTGAGTGAATGTGGTCTGGACTCTGTGGAGGAGAGTCATGGTTTCAGAGACGCTGTAGAAGGACAGAATACCTGCTCTGTGATCCAGGTACACTCCTACTCTGGAGGAACGAGGACCTGAGACGGGAGTTGATATGTTGTTGAAGAAAAATTTGTTACCATTAGTGTCACAACATAAAGCCCAAGAATTGTTATTATGTCCAAATGTACATGCATTCCACCACCTAGCTCGACTGATGTTCTTGTATGCGACTGCTGCATAAACTTGTCTCCCTCCCCACTCCACCTCCCAGTAACAACGTCCAGTCAGACTTTCTCTACTCAGGGCCTGACACCAATAAGTAAATCTATCTGGGTGACTAGAATAAGACTTTTTTTCTGTTCCCCTCAGATAATAACAGCTGTGTGTATGCTGTGTTTGGATCTAGACTGATCTCATGCAAATATTTTAAGAACTCAGCTCTGGTTTTGGGCTCTCGTGGTGGCAGTAAAACATCCACTTCAGTCACTCTCAGTGAAACGTTTGTCCATTCCTCCTTCAGGATGTCCTGTAGTTTATCTCTGAGCTCTGACACAGCTGCTGTCACATCCTCAAAGTATCTCAGAGGACGGATATTGATGCTGGATGAGTCTGTAGGTTCACTGAGTTGTGACACTGAGGGGTAGTTGTGTAGAAACTGGTTGTGATCTTCTGTGTGTGAGAGCTGCTTCAGTTCAGCATCTTTCCTCTTCAGCTCAGTGATCTCCTGCTGCAGCTTCTCCTGAAGCTCTTTGACTCCACTCACTTCAGTTTCCTGCTGGGATCTGATCTGCTGCTTCACATCAGAGCTTCTTTTCTGGAGGAGACGGATCAGCTGAGTGAAGATCTTCTCACTGTCCTCCACTGCTTTATCAGCAGAGTCACTCACGGCCTCTACTTCCTGTTGAAGCAGCTTCACATCTTTCTCTCTGTAGCGTACAGAAGAGCTTTGGGCCACGGTCGGTGAGAGAACGCGTCCACGCCCAGTGGAGATTCGTCTTGTGCGTTCATGGAGAACCACTGTTCGCACTGTGCATCTCCCTTTGAAGCGAACAGATCCACTTCGGCTTTCCCGAATCTGTTCCACAGCGACTGAACGAGTGTGGGATTCAATCTCCACTCGTTCTGGGAGGGACCCCCGCGTGACATCAGGTCCGCGGTTTTGTTTTGTTTTCCTGGAATATAAACCGCTCTGACAGAGCGCAGGTTCTCGTGACACCACAGCAGGAGGCGTCTGGCTATTTCCAGCAGCCGAGCTGAGCGAACACCGCCCTGGCGATTTATGTATGCTGCTGCTGTCATGTTGTCTGTCCTCACCACAACATGTTGGTCTCTCAACCGAGGTGCGAAGTGTTTTAACACCTTCAGCACCGTGGACAGCTCCAGACAGTTTATGTGGAGGGACGGCGGCTCTGGCCACTTTCCTCCTACCACGTGAGACTGACACGCTCCCCCCCATCCGAAGAGAGAGGCGTCTGTGAACCCTGAAATGTGTGACGTGGCTCTCCCTAGGGGAACCCCCATCGATAGGACACGAGGGGTTTTCCAGTACTTCAGGTCTGATTGTACTGAAGGAGGGATCGTTATCATGCGTCTCTTGTGACGTACTGGGTCGAGGCGGAGACGGCCGAACCACCTCTGGAGTTTCCTCATGTGGAGGAGACCCAGGGGGACTACCACATGACTGGCTGACATCATGCCCAGCAGACGCATCACTGACAAAGCGGTCACCACTCTGTGAGGCGTGATCCGGGTGAGGAGAGAGCTGAGCGCTTCCAGCCTGGCTGGGGACAGCTGTGCTCTCATTGTTGAGGAGTCCAGATGCACTCCCAGGTAAAGTATGGACTGGGAGGGGAGGGGGGAGCTTTTCTGCCAGTTGATCGCAAAACCCAGGCTGAGCAGGTTTTTGACGAGCTCTGCTGTGTGAAGCGCTGCGCTCTGCTTGGAGGCTGCTATCACCATCAGATCGTCTAAGTAAAAAAGCACTCTGATGCCTCTCCTGCGTAGTGGCTCTAGGGCTGTCTCCACACATTTGGAGAAGGTGCGCGGAGCCAGTGAATAACCGAAGGGTAAACGGTTGTACTGATACTGGATCCCTCTGAAGGAGAAGCGCAGGAATTTCCTGTGTCTCTGGATGACGGGCACATGAAAATAAGCGTCTTTTAGGTCGATGGATGTGAACCAATCCCCGGGACGCACACACTCCAACACGTTTTATCGTCAACATGTGAAAAGGTCTTTTCATGATGCGTTTGTTGAAAACGGAGAGATCGAGTATCGGTCTCATCCCTCCCGTTTTCTTGGGAACAAGGAAGTAGCGAGATTAAAAACCCTCGCTCTCCTCGCCGGGGGGAATTGGAGAAATTGCCCCCTTTTTCACGAGCTCTGTCAACTCTGTGGTCAGAGCGGCTGTCTCCGTTTGGGACGTTATGACAGTCTCCATTCACTCCGTTGAATGGAGGGGGAGGATCGGCGAACTGGAGAGTGTAGCCCCGTGTGATCAGTCTGTCCATCCAGCTGTTCATGGAGAGCAGACTTCACCACGCTGAGAAGCGCTCTGAAAGCGGGCGTGCAGGTGTCTGTGGAGCGTGAGTGAACATTTGTGACAGCCAATGTAAAGCCCTCACCGCCGCTGTGCAAGTCGTATGATCGCTCAGCACAGCCCATGGGAGGGCCGGCATGAAAGGGCTGTGGAGCAGGATGCGAGACGGTGTGTGTGTCCACATCCGTGCACTCATGCTTTATGTCTGAATCATGCCAAGGTGAAAAACCCCCGCTAACTCGCACCGATGGGTGGGAAATAGGGAGGCCGTAGAGAGGCTGTGAATATGTGAGGGGAATATCATTATCAACACCATCATCATCATCACCACAATCGATATCATCATGTAAATCACTGTAAAAAAACATGAGAGTGATCGTACTAGGGAAGGGCGATACCACATTTTTAGGATTCGATACGATACTGATACTTTTTCTTGCAATTTCATCGATATCGATATCGATACTGATAATTTCTTTTTGGCAATTTTTTCCAGTCAAAATATTGTCAAATAACTGTCAAATAATCCAAATTGCAATATGGCTGAATCTGAATCATAAGAAGCTGCAGTTATTTTTTTTAAGTTTGTGATAAACAGTATTATAAATTAATCAAATATGAAAATCATGTTACATATTAAAACCAATATCACAACATCACAATTTTAATGTTTTTTTCCAATGGAAAAATAAAACTGTCATGCAAAGATGAAAAATCCCCAAAAATTGTATCTCATATTTTCTTATCTTTTTTACTCTGAGCCAGAAGTGTTCAACTTCAGTAAATGTATTTTTTATGGTGTGGAAATCAAGATGACTTAATTCCTCTCTGTAGAAGCTTTTGCCCCTTACTTATTCACATAATAAAATAAGGATTTCATACCTGGCTTAATCAAGTGTTCAGACTTCTGAAAATAAAATATATATTCACATGTGACCCACACAAAATGTGGCCACATTTGTTTTATTTGAATTGTATTTTTATTTTATCTTTTGCACATTAACCTGGTTGGGAGTAATTACATCCATTTGTCCGTTGGGAAAAATTCAGTGCAGTAGCAGAAATAGGCCAAGAGAGGGCAGTAATGGTGTGTGTGTAGGCGTGTGTCTTCTTTGTGGGGAGGAAACTTTTCCTCATTCTGAAGAGAGCTACGGTAACACAAACATTGTCATTCTGCTATTTGTGCTTTCTTCTTATTTATCAGGTGAGTCTGATGTTTAGGTCCAACAAATAATGGACAGAATGTGTCGCGTGGTTAGACGATGCTTTAGGCATGAAGCCAGATTCGCTGGTGTGGGGAAATGTTTATATTTTGAACCGTTTTATGGTGGGCTGTGTGTAAATGTAAGCTAGCAGCGACGTACTCCCGCTATAGTTTGTAGTAAGCGCTCCCGCGCTAATGTTAATTATTAATGTGTTGTTGTGTAGTTTAACTCATATTGTATTCTGTGAATTGTAAGAGTTTGTGTGTGACTAGCCATTTGGTCGAGCTCTCAGTTATCAGCTTGAATACCCACAGTGACATAATCACATGTTAAATAATTGTCAGTAATGGACAAAGATTGTGCTAAGTAGCATTTTGAATATCTGTGTGAGACTATAGAAAGGATCAGAAGTGTCATGATTGTGACTGAATGAATGTTAAATAAATTCTGAAGAGAGCTACGGTAACACAAACATTGTCATTCTGCTATTTGTGCTTTCTTCTTATTTATCAGCAATCTGCCCGCTTGTCCCTTCACCCGGGACCTGTAACAGATTCTTGGGGGCTCGTCCGGGATCGGCGCCGCTGCTACAGATGTACCGGTTGCTGATCCAGTGATAAATGAACATCGAGACCAGAGCGGCTACATCTCGCTGGAGGGAGGTGCCATCCAGCGTGTGACCACAGAGGTGGGACGTGACTGCAGCTTAGGAGTCAGCCAGTTGGTGTCCAGGAAGGGAGACCGGGGAAAAGGGTCTTGACCTACGAGGGAGCCGAACTGCTAGTTCATCAGGTGCAGCACGTGAACGCACATCATGTCAAGTGCACGTAAAGAGCTGATCTGGAGCCTCAAAAAGAACTTGTACAAGCTCTCTGGCCCTGAAGCTTTCGAGGTAGCGATGGCACTAGGACCAGATCAGCCAGGAGCAGACAAGTTGAGCTCAACTGATGAAGAAAACTGCATAAACCATATCCTTAAATATATACAATCTGAAGGATTAGCTGAGTCTGAGGATGAGGGGATGGGTTATTTGCTGTCATTGAATGATGTTGTTTTGAGGGCTATGCATCACGGTGATTTGGTTGAAATGCCTGTTGTTCCAGACGAGGTTGCAGAGACATCTACTTCAATTGTACAAACCACATCACCACATTCCATAACACAGCCACAAAACCCTAACCCATGCACCCTCACAACCACCCCAAAGGTAGAACAGTTACAGCAGATGTATGAAGAACTGGGCAGGAAGTTAGAGGAATGCACAGCCACTACTCCCACATCATCAAGCTTGACAGCCACACATGTAGGAGCTGGCCCACTGAACAGCCACACAACGCATGACCCTTTAATGACTGTTAACATCGCACAGGGTGGCGGCCTGCCACATCACCAGGGTCATGTTAATCTCATACCACACCACGCTCCAGAGAGATTGGTCTCCCTAAAAGATCTTGCCTACCTCCAGCGGAAAGAATTCAGGCTTCATGGGGGCCAAATAAGTGACACTACCTCTGACATGACATACAACTGCATATGCAAACAAATTGATGAAGGACTCCAAGAGAAACACACCGAGGGTGAGATCATTAGAGGGGTGCTCCGTGCAATCAAACCTGGCAACTTCCGAGACATGTTGACCAATAAAGACGACCTCACTGTCACAGAGCTCAAAAGCTTCCTCCAGTCACACCTAGGTGAAAAGAGTAGCACAGAACTCTTCCAAGACCTCATGTGTACCAAGCAACATGAAAATGAGACACCACAGCAATTCTTATATAGAATGATTGGACTGAAACAAAAAATAATGTTCGCAGCTAAGCACACAGCCTCCATTGTTAAGTATGATGCATCTACAATACAGTGTATCTTCCTGAACACAATATGTCAGGGAATTGGAGAGAAATATGAGGACGTCAGACGAGAGCTGAAGCCACTCCTTGCTGACCCTGCTGTGTCTGATGAGGCTCTGCTGCGACAAGTGATAAAGACTACAACAGAGGAGAGTGAAAGGAAGCGCAGGTTGGGCCGCAGCTCTACACGCAAAGTAACTCAAGCCCACAGTGCCCATGCTGATCCTGACCGGAGACAGCAGGCTGAAGCTCAAATTAGCACAACCGTGAGTAGTAGAGACGATACAATACAGAGACTGAGTACACAGGTTGAAGCGCTGACACAGGCGATGGAGGCCCTGAAACAGATGGTGACACAAGTTCAAACACCAGAACAGCGCACACCCTCCACTCATTACTGTAACTCAGACTCATCCAGACCGCTGAAAAAGGCACAGAAACCTTATGGCTGTCCCAGCTGTATTACACAGGCCGCTCCAAACTGCAGCCACTGCTTTGTCTGTGGAGAAGAAGGCCATCGTGCTGTTGGCTGTTTGAAGAGGCCAAAGCAGTCGGGAAACGGGACACGGTCAAGGCAAAGGGACAACCCCTGACCGGTTTTGAGCACAAGTCCCGACCCCACAAAGACTCCATAGTAACGCCAGTCAAATCTAGTGAAGCTAACATAGCTAAGATTGACAACACAACACAGCCATGTAAGTTAATAGCCCCACTCATTGGCCGCAAATCTCTTTTGAAATGCAGTATAGCTGGCTACGCAGTCACTGCCCTACTGGACACAGGAGCCAATGTAAGCCTACTTGACCGTGCCTGGAAGAACAAGTACTTACCTGGCCAAGATGTTCGGCCCCTCAGCGAACTGCTGGATGATCCTCTGAAGGTGTCTGCAGTCACTGGAGATGACATACCATATGATGGATGGGTGGAGGTGGTGGTTAACCTGCAAGGCAATGATGACCCTGATTTATCCATCCGTGTACCCTTTTTGGTGAGCCGCCTGGAATTGGATAGGCCATTAATTGGGTTTAATGTAATCCAGGTACTCGTTAAGAACAATGAGAGCCGGCCTAAATTTATGCCCATTCTGTCTGCCCTCCTCGCTGGTGCCATGGAAATTGATGATACTAGTGTAGAAACAATAGTAAATCTTATTCAGACTCACAAAGTTCCAAAAGAAGAACATGCTGCAGTGAAAGTGGGCTTTAAGGAAGTCACCATTTCAGCAGGTCATGTCGCTTACATTAAGTGTAGAGTCCCAGCAAACATTAACTCCCCAGAGCCACTTGTGCTGTTTGAACCCACACCTGACAGTGCACAGTTGGAGAGATTGAGTATTGGGGTAGGATTAATGGAAATTCACAAAACAGACAGACCCTTCATTAAAGTGCCAGTATCAAATCACTCCAACCAGGACGTGACCTTGCCAGGCCGAACTCTCTTAGGCAGTATTGAACCCATTGTCAAGGTCATAGAGACAGACTGTCCCAAAAATGATGAAGAACTCACTCAGGTAAATACTGTTGACTCTGTACCAGTATCCAGCCAAGATAAGACACCATCTGCTTCACCACTCTGGCACCCACCTGTGGATGTCAGTCACCTAACAGATGAGCAGCAGGAAGAGGTAAAAAAAATGCTGTTGGAGGAATCAGGGGCTTTTGCTCGAGATGATGGTGATATTGGTGACATCCCCAGTCTCCAAATGACAATCAATCTCAAAGATGACATTCCAGTCCAAAAATCATATGCCTCCATTCCCAAACCACTATACCAAGAGGTCAAACAGTACATACAAGACCTGCTTGTCAAAGGCTGGATTGTTAAATCAAAGTCACCCTTTGCAGCACCAGTAGTTTGTGTCAGAAAGCGAGATGGAACTCTCAGATTGTGCATTGATTACAGACTGTTGAACCAGAAAACAGTACCAGATCGCCACCCACTGCCTCGCATCCAGGACCTCTTAGACACTCTGGGGGGCCACAGTTGGTTCAGCATTCTTGACCAGGGCAAAGCCTACCACCAAGGTTACATGGCTGAAGGATCCCGCCACATGACAGCTTTCATATCTCCGTGGGGCCTACATGAGTGGGTAAGAATACCATTTGGTCTCTGCAATGCCCCTGCTGCATTCCAGCGCAGCATGGAGGAGATGCTCGTCACCTTAAGAGACGAATGTTGTATTCCTTACCTGGATGACATCCTCTGTTATTCCAAGTCCTTCAGTGATCATGTGGGTGCCGTACGTCGTGTACTGAGAGCCCTACAACACCATGGAGTCAAACTGCGACCCACGAAATGCGAGCTGTTTAAGCCAGAGGTCAGGTATGTTGGAAGGCTGGTCTCAGCTGATGGCGTGAGAGTGGACCCAAAAGACATACAGGCTGTAATGTCACTGAGGGAGAAAAGACCTACCACAGTGGGGGAAGTTCGCCAGTTACTCGGGTTTCTGAGTTATTACAGAATGTACATTCAAGATTTCTCTCGCATTGCCAAACCACTGTATGAGTTGCTGCAGGTGAAAGGACACCCAGATGGAGCACATAGGAAGAGAGAAAAGAGTAAAGGGGCACAGCTGCCCTCAAAGACCCCCATCCAGTGGACTGATGGCCACCAGATCGTCCTTGAGCAGCTTATTGATATCCTGTCCCACCCCCCAGTACTGTCCTATCCTGATTTTGAACTGCCTTTCGTCATTCACACAGATGCCAGTCAGCACGGACTCGGTGCAGTCTTATACCAGCGACAGAGTGGGAAACTGAAAGTCATTGCATATGGATCAAGGACGTTGACTCCTGCTGAAAAGAACTACAACCTCCACTCTGGAAAATTGGAGTTCCTGGCACTAAAGTGGTCAGTATGTGAAAAGTTCAGGGATTATTTGTTTTATGCCACACACTTCACCGTGTATACAGACAATAATCCGCTGACTTATGTGATGAGCACGGCGAAGCTGAACGCAGCAGGCCACAGGTGGGTTGGAGAGCTTGCAGACTTCAGGTTCAGTATCAAGTACAGACCAGGAAAAGTCAATGTGGATGCTGACACCCTCTCCCGCCTCCCACTTGACATTGACAGTTATGTTGAGGAGTGTACTGAGGAGCTCAATGGAGATGCTATCCGTGCTGCTTGGGAAGGAAGTGAGGCTGCCAAAAAACATGATGTTGCCTATGTTGCTTCTCTTAACCTGACCCAAAACTCAGACTCCCAGAATACAATGACATTACCTTCCATCAGCCAGAGTGAACTGATTAGAGCCCAGAGACAAGATGTGGCTATTAATGAGATCATTAAACTTAAACAGTCAAAAGCAGTGCTGACAAATGAAGACAGGAGAAAAGGAAGTGTTCCTGTGAAAAGGCTGATGCATGAATGGGGAAAGCTGTACATTGAGTCTGGCTTGCTGTACAGAAGGGCTGGAGAGCGGAAACAGCTGGTCCTACCTGCTGAGTATCGGCCGCTCATACTAAAACACTTGCACAATAACATGGGACATTTGGGGGCAGAGAGAGTTATTGGTTTAGCAAGGGATCGTTTTTATTGGCCCTTCATGAAAAAAGACATTGAGGTCTATGTCACAAAACAATGCCCCTGCATAAAAAAGAAGAAACCGGTGACCCATGACAGGGCACCGATGGGAAGCATCACAACGAGTGCACCCCTAGAGCTTGTGTCGATAGATTACATGCACCTGGAACAGAGCAAAGGGGGATATGACTACATCTTAGTATGTATCGACCACTTCAGTAGGTTTGCCCAAGTGTATGCAACACGCAACAAATCAGGCAGAACAGCTGCAGAGAAAATATTTAATGACTTTATTCCTCGGTTTGGCTTCCCGAGCAGGCTGCACCACGACCAAGGCCGGGAATTCGAAAATGCCCTGTTCACGACCCTGCAGAAGCTGGCTGGTGTCAGTCACTCCAGAACAACCCCATATCATCCACAGGGAAACCCCGCCGAGAGGTTTAATAGGACATTACTCCAGATGTTGAGAACACTACAAGAGGAGGAAAAGAGTAACTGGAAGGAACATTTACCACAGGTTGTACATGCATACAACTCCACCAGACATGAGGCCACAGGTTTCTCGCCCCACTATCTCATGTTTGGGCGCCACCCTCGCCTCCCAGTAGATCTGCTCTTTGGCCTGCCCAGTGAAGAAGAGCCGGAAACAGCACAAGGATATGCAGACAAATGGGCTGTGAGAATGAAAGAGGCTTACAGGATAGCAGCTCAGAACAGCCAGCAGTCCAGTGCACGAGGGAAGAAACAATATGACCGTCATGTAAGGGGAGTGGTTTTGCAGCCCGGTGACAGAGTCCTGGTTCGTAATATGAATGAGAGAGGGGGGCCGGGAAAGCTGAGGTCCTATTGGGAACAGACAGTGTATGTGGTTAAAGAACAAGTAAATGAGTGCCCCATTTACAAGGTGTGTCCTGAGACGGGTGGCAATAAAATCCGCACTCTCCACAGAAACCTCCTCCATCTTGTAAATGACCTACCTGTGAGTATGCTTGAACAGACCAAGAACAAAACACCAACCAAAGAAAGACAAAAGAAAAAGAGTCAAACAGAAAAACATGGACAGAGAGAACCATTGCAGAGTAGTGATTTGTCTGACTCTGATGATGGTGTCCCCAGAGCACGATATTGGTTAAGAGTGTCCAGGCCAGCTGAGTCACAAAGGCCACATACCACAGTTCCCTATGTGCCCCAGAGACACATTGTAGCTTCCCCATTCTCACATGAGCAAGCACAGGTGATCCCATCGGCAGGAGAAGCAAGAATGCAGCCGAGGATCACAGCAGAGGAACATGTACTAATGGAGCAAGGACAATCCAGTGAACAGGAACTTGACCAGATAAGTGACAATGAATATGGACAAACAGCAGGAAATGACCATGAACAGGACGCTGAACATCAACATGAGAATGATCCTGCCAGATGTAACACTGACAATGACAGACCTACTGCCCCTCCGTGTGAGTTAGCCAGGCGACCAATACGAGACAGGAGACCCCCAAGGGCATTGACATATGAATCCCTTGGCCAGCCATCCTACCAGCCGCAGGGGTCTGTGAACACTGTTGGACTTTGTGAGACACAAACACTGCCGCTATGGGGAATGCCCCTAGCCCCCCTGTGGCACTACACACCCCATCAGGCACCATACCAATCACTGCCCTACCCTGTCATGATACCATACACTGTCCCTTCCTTTGCATACTAAAACGCACACATGCATACACTCATACATATATAGATACATAAGCACTTACACAAAAGGTAAACCTCAAGACTGTATATAATATTTGTGGTTGTTTAAGGAAAAAACATAGAGTTCTGATTTTTTTGGTGAATGCCGGGAGCCATTTTCTTTGTTGGGGAGTGTGTGACCCACACAAAATGTGGCCACATTTGTTTTATTTGAATTGTATTTTTATTTTATCTTTTGCACATTAACCTGGTTGGGAGTAATTACATCCATTTGTCCGTTGGGAAAAATTCAGTGCAGTAGCAGAAATAGGCCAAGAGAGGGCAGTAATGGTGTGTGTGTAGGCGTGTGTCTTCTTTGTGGGGAGGAAACTTTTCCTCATTCTGAAGAGAGCTACGGTAACACAAACATTGTCATTCTGCTATTTGTGCTTTCTTCTTATTTATCAGGTGAGTCTGATGTTTAGGTCCAACAAATAATGGACAGAATGTGTCGCGTGGTTAGACGATGCTTTAGGCATGAAGCCAGATTCGCTGGTGTGGGGAAATGTTTATATTTTGAACCGTTTTATGGTGGGCTGTGTGTAAATGTAAGCTAGCAGCGACGTACTCCCGCTATAGTTTGTAGTAAGCGCTCCCGCGCTAATGTTAATTATTAATGTGTTGTTGTGTAGTTTAACTCATATTGTATTCTGTGAATTGTAAGAGTTTGTGTGTGACTAGCCATTTGGTCGAGCTCTCAGTTATCAGCTTGAATACCCACAGTGACATAATCACATGTTAAATAATTGTCAGTAATGGACAAAGATTGTGCTAAGTAGCATTTTGAATATCTGTGTGAGACTATAGAAAGGATCAGAAGTGTCATGATTGTGACTGAATGAATGTTAAATAAATTCTGAAGAGAGCTACGGTAACACAAACATTGTCATTCTGCTATTTGTGCTTTCTTCTTATTTATCAGCAATCTGCCCGCTTGTCCCTTCACCCGGGACCTGTAACACACACATATACGTTTTGCATAATTACTTTGGCAAAATATCAGTAAACATTACTAAAACCAATGTCTGTTTTAAGTAATCAACAACTCGACTATACTGGATATAAATATCCTCTTCACCTGAACTATGTTGTGTTAAAATTAGATCGTGATCATAAAGATTCAGGAACAGACTACTATTCACTACACTGGCAAAGGTAACAGTGCTGTCTGTACCTGGATACACGTGGCCTTTTTGAAAACTCTCCAGCAAGGTCTTTTGGTGGACAGTGGGTGGTGCAGGAGACTGAACTTTTTCAGCAGCTTGTCTTTTTTCAAGCTCACTTGGCTCTCGGGATGTGTGGTCTTCAGGTGTTTGGTTAAATTGGTTGTGTTGCTGCTGTGTGCAACTTTTTTGTCACACACCTGGCACTTTCCTGTAACTTTATCAACTGGTGAAAAATAACTTGCATTCGTGTTGGCTGTGCGGTGTGCACTGTCGGCTGAGTGGCTCATGTCTCAAATTTCTTTGTCACGTGACACGGGCCACTGGGGCCAGCGCAATATGCTGCCAGGTACGGGGGTGTCTCGACACATAGTAATTGAAGTAAACTATCTAAAACAGTTGAAAGTGATGCATGCACCCCCAATTCTTATTTGTTAGTAAATATCGATATTTGTTTAAGGAAATCTATGCCAAATGAGTAGCGTGTGAGTATCGTTATATCGATACGCCCATACGCCCTAGATCGTACAGCCTCAGCGTGCGCATGCATTGCTGAGGTAACCCGAGGGTGGGGGAAATGTGTACAAACAGTGGCTGAATGCTCAGCGGAGACGGGGGCCAGCTGTTTGGTAGGAAACTGCTCTATCAGGACAGGTGGGTGGCTCTGAAAAGAGCCGTTGTGTCTGGCAGATCCCGGAGAGAAACACATTTCCCCCGCATCATGTCAGTACCGCGGCTGCTTGCGGGGAGACTCGCCCGGTCGCGGGTTGGACCAGGTACAGGCAGGGCGTCGGCCCCTGGCTGGAGGGCGGCGAGAGCCTGGATGCGGTGGCGGCGGAGGAAAGGTGGGACTCGGTCTGCCTTGCGCATCCCGCCGGTCACGCCAGGAGACATGGGAACGCTGGTGACGTGGCGTAGCCCTGCTCCAGGTCGTGTGTTTCTTCACCCTGTCAGCCTCTTCGCAAGCGGTCTGGAGGTGAGTGGTGGCGCTCTGCAGGAGCGGCCCGAAGAGCCCATCGGGGCTGATGGTCCAGCAGCTCCCGTCTGATCTGCACCGGGAGCTCGGACATGTGGAGCCATATGTTCCGTTGCATCATCGTTTGCCACGCTATGATCCTGGCCTGTGCCACCGTGGTAGCTGTGGACAAGGTCAGGATAGCCGCCATCGCCTTCCCAATTTCCGATGCCACAGCCGGAGGGAGAGTGCCGGGTTGCGTGGCCAATGTGGACACGGCAGAGGACAACAAGGCTATATTGTTGGCTGCCGCTGCGGTCTGGGCGGCGCACTGGTGGGCCCGGTCCGTGTTTAGACGAGCGGTGACCTGGTCCCGAGGGGACGGCGGCGTTGGCTACCGCCTGCCAAAAAAGGTAGCCTTTGGCAGCAGGATGGTGGCCAGACTGGCCAGGCAGGGTTTCCCCCTGGACTCTGGTGAAGGGGTCATATCATGACACCGGCGCCTTCAGTTTTCCGGGCTCGGCATAGGCCTGGTCCATGAATGGCCGGAGCTCCGCCACCTGAGGCCACACAGGATGCCATGGACAGGTGGACTCTTCCGGCATGGGGACGTTCTTTAAATCCGCAGCCATCCTAATGATGCTCGGCAGGTCCTGCAGAAGCGCTTTTGCCGGGAAATGACTAGCACGGTCACCCCAGCTGCCGTCTCCCTCACTTTTCAGAACCTGAGACAAAAAGCCGTCCGCTCTCCGTCTCAGCTCGTCCGCAGGAAAACGAGCGCCTTCGGCGTGAGGGCCCGCCCGGCGTGCTCAGCACCGAGGCAGGCCTCACAGCGAGGGTGGAGGTCGAAGCCCATGATGTACCTCCGTTGGCAGGACGGGCACAGGCGGATCACTCAGTCGGGGCGCTGAGTCTTCTTACTTGCAGCTGACTGCATTATTCAGGCGTTGAAGAAAAATGGGGAGCAGTTCTATGGTCTCGCCGGTATTATATACCTTGGATGCGGACCTTAGAGGGGCAACTGTGCGGAAGCACAGTGGCGCGAAAGAAATCTTCACGACTGCGCATGCGCGCGGGGATAAACCCAATAGACAGCTCTTAGAGGGCGAAGCCTATACGATATAGAACTATTTGTGCGCCTTTTTACTTCAACAGCGCCAACCTCATCTGAAGAATATCCACTGTTTATAATATAATATGCAGTTCAACAATCCATAAATATAGAGAAATTATCATATTGTATTTAGATTAACCATTCTACAAGTTGATATGTTTTACTGATCTATAATAAAACATTAAAAATATCCAATGGATAGATTTTATGTAATCAATCTTTAATTTAATATTAAGAATAATAAAGGACAGATTCAAACATACAGTATGAAAAACAAGAACATTATAAATAATAATTATGATTATTTTATTGATGATAAGATATTACTGGGCTACCATAATCTAAACATTCATGTTACCAATGCAAATGATCTACAAAGTTATTTTAGTGAACAGTTTAATGGAGAAACGTCTTCACATGTAAAAAGAAACTATAAACTAATGCACACATTTTTTCAAGTCTGTCAGGAGCTCAAATGAACACTAAAGATTGTTTTCTTGTTGTAATCAATCCTCATGTTCATACTGACAATTAGAAGATCCCTTCATGATACTTACAATGTAATATGATTGGGGGTTTAAATCCATAGTACTCCTTCTGTGCAAAAAATGTATTTAAAGGTTTATTTGAAGCTTATGAAGCAAGTCATCCAAGAGACTCTGAAGTGTCCACACCAATCAAGAATTTAAGGCTACTTGTCCCTGAAAGTCTGTTAGAGACTGTTTTATATCAGTGTGCAATATAATAATAACTTTGAGTACCACAGCAAAATATCTGAATACTTTTGTAAATGAAATATCTCAGCATCTTTATTTTTGATAAATACTTACATTTATGTTGCAGACTGGCCATTTTGAAAAGAAATTAAAAATGTTTCCGACCACTATGTCAAGGAATATTAGGAAGATAAAAAATAACAACTTTTGTGTGATTCACATTGTAAATCTGTTTGAAAAGGCCTATTTTGAGATATTGTTTCAGCAGATGATTGAACCATTAGAGGGCCCTGGCCAGAAATTTGTAAAATAAAATATTATTTGTTAAAAGCAACAAGTGATAGAAATCTTATCAACATTTTGTCTGAAGCTTTGAATGAGGTCCTGCAATGAAAACAGAAGAAAGTACTTTGTTCATTTTTAAGATAAACTGTTTAATTCATGAGCAGTGATAGCCTCCATTGATAAAACTCACACAGGGGAAATTGATATTTAAAGAAACTCAAAACATCAACAGAACAAATG
The DNA here is from genome assembly GCA_021039105.1 of Scomber colias. NCBI lineage: Eukaryota > Metazoa > Chordata > Actinopteri > Scombriformes > Scombridae > Scomber > Scomber colias. The sequence continues at coordinate 99,397 of JAJDFG010000293.1, forward strand.
AAAAAACAACACAAGTGTTGATAACATCAGTTTGATTGACAGCTCATCTCTGTGCCGTTCAGAAACAACAGAGACAAATAAAATGAAGAATTACAACACAGAATCTGACACATGAAGTCTGAAATGACTACTGTCTATTTGAGTTAACGGAACTCAGCTGTGACTTCAGATGAAAGACCAATGACCAAACAAACTCCAACTCCAACATAGAGAGGCTGAGTGAATGTGGTCTGGACTCTGTGGAGGAGAGTCATGGTTTCAGAGACGCTGTAGAAGGACAGAATACCTGCTCTGTGATCCAGGTACACTCCTATTCTGGAGGAATGAGGACCTGAAACATCAGTTGAGATGTTGTTGAACCAAAATGTAAAACGGTCAGTGTCACAATATAAAGCCCAAGATTTGTCATTTCCTCCAAATCTACATTTATTCAAGCCTTGTGCTCTGTTGATATTCTTGTATGCGACTGCTACATCAACTGCTCCTCCTCTCCACTCCACCTCCCAGTAACAACGTCCAGTCAGACTCTCTCTACTCAGGACCTGATAGCATCCAGTGAATCTGTCTGGATGAGTAGAATAAGACTGTTGTGAACCTGTGAAAGTTGCTTTTCTGTTCCTGTTAGATAATAACAGATGTGTGTTTGCTGTGTTTGGATCCAGTGTGATTACACATGAATATTTTAAGAACTCTGGTCTTGAGGTCTTGGGCTCTGTTTGTGGCAGTAAAAAGTCCACTTCAGTCACTCTCAGTGAAACGTTTGTCCATTTCTCCCTCAGGATGTCCCTTAGTTTATCTCTGAGCTCTGACACAGCAGCTGTCACATTCTCAAAGTATCTCAGAGGACGGATATTGATGCTGGATGAGTCTGTAGGTTCACTGAGTTGTGACAATGAGGGGTAGTTGTGTAGAAATTGGTTGTGGTCTTCTGTGCGTGAGAGCTGCTTCAGTTCAGCGTCTTTCCTCTTCAGCTCAGTGATCTCCTGCTGCAGCTTCTCCTGAAGCTCTTTGACTCGACTCACTTCAGTTTCCTGTTGGGATCTGATCTGCTGCTTCACATCAGAGCTTCTTTTCTGGAGGAGATGGATCAGCTCAGTGAAGATCTTCTCACTGTCCTCCACTGCTTTATCAGCAGAGCGACTGACGGCCTCCACCTCCTGTTGAAGCAGCTTCACATCTTTCTCTCTGTCCTGGATTCTCTGCTGGATGTTTAGTCGACTCATCTCGAGCTCTCTCTGCCTCTCAATTCTTTCTGCTGCAGCTGAGACTGTGTCGTGGCCTTTATGATCCTCCATAGCGCAGAGATAACAGATAATCTGCTGATCAGTATGGCAGAATATCTTCATCACTTCATCATGAAGAGAGCAGATGTTCTCCTGGAGCTTCTTGGAGGGCTCGACCAACTTGTGTTTCTTTAATGGAGCAACATCATAGTGAGGCTGGAGGTGTTTCTCACAGGAAGAGGCCAGACACACCAGACAGGATTTAAGAGCTTTCCTCTTCCTCCCAGTGCAGAAATCACAGGCCACATCTTCAGGTCCAGCATAGCAGAGATCAGCAGAAGCAGTTTGGAGTCCAGTCTTCTTCAGCTCCTCCATTAAATCTGCTAACATGGTGTTTTTCAACAAGACAGGCCTTGGTGTGAATGTCTGTCTGCATTGAGGGCAGCTATAGATTTCCTTCTCGTCTTCTTCATCCCAGAAGTTTTTAATACAGCTCATGCAGTAGCTGTGTCCACAGGGAATAGCCACCGGATTCTTCAGTAGATCCAGACAGATGGAACAACAGAATTTTGCTCCGTCCAGCTGAGCTCTTTGCTGTGCCATTTCACCCCTCAGTGACAATGACTGTTTGAGTTTCACTTTCTGCGAAATGAAACTAGCTTGAGCTTTTTCTTGTATTACTACCAGACTAGTGTGTTTTATCTCCTTGCTTTTTGCTTAATACAATATAGTGTGTCTATGGGTGGGACAGGGATGTCTTTGGATATGATGTTTACCATCTGGGCGTGGAGGCGTACAGGTTTGTGTCCTAAAACAGGCCGATGAGCCTCACTGGCCTCCTGCAGAGCCATGACAGCTCTCTCTCTCTCTCTCTCTCTCTCTCTCTCTCTCTCTCTCTCTCTCTCTCTCTCTCTCTCTCTCTCTCTCTCTCTCTCTCTCTCTCTCTCTCTCTCTCTCTCTCTCTCTCTCTCTCTCTCTCTCTCTCTCTCTGAGGTGAGTGTGTTTGTAGTATGATGGTGCATCCCATCTACCAGTCTTAAAGCAGAAAGGCAAGCTAGTGCACAAAAATTATGAAACCTCACATCTAAATACTGACCCACATGGAACTATACCGTCTCAGTTTGAACTCACCAGTCACTCCAAGCAGACAGGTCTACATCCTTACAGCCTGGGGTGTGCACTGTGCAGAGACGGCCACAATCAGTTTATCCTCCATTAATGTGTTAATTAATGTGTTTTCAGTAGTTCAGTAGTTTGTATATTAGACAACCAGATGTTTTCCTGATGTTGAGCTGTACCTGTGTTTATGGTTTGCTTTCAGAGTTTAATGGATTAGTCTTTGAAGGGGTGCACTTTCAATAAATAGTAACATATGAGGTGCATCAGAATTACTGATTAAAAAAAAGAAGACAGGGGACCAAAACTGTTTCATGAGTGAAGTGAGTGAAACGTTGAGTGACTGTGACCAATCTTTTCAAAGAAAAGAACATTTTATTGAATGTACTAACTTACATTACAATTAACATGTAATTTAGAAGCAGCAATAAAGAAATGTCCAAAAAATGTATTGCAATTATTTTTTAAAGCTTTAATTGATATGACAGAGAAAGAGGGAAACTAATCACAGACAGTGTATCAAATAATCACATTATGTTTAAGATCATTTGATTTCAATCAATCAACCAATTAATCAATTTTATTCATATAGCGCCAAATCACAACAAAAGTTATCTCAAGGCACTTTACACATAGAGCAGGTAAATCGAACTCTTCAAGTTTAATTTAAAGAGACACAACATTCCCACGTGGCAAGAAAAAACTCCCTTTTAATGGGAATAGATCTCACGCAGAACCAGTCTCAAAGTGGGCAACCATCTGCCTCGAACGGTTGGGGTACCCGCTGGTCGAGGGGGAACAAAAAACTATGTTTTGCAAAATTGCTGTGACTCATATCATATTTATCCTTTGATGTTATTGAACAATAAATGTTCTGTCTATTGGCAAGCTTACCTCTTAGCATAGCCTACCTAGTTAGAGATTTAATTCCCCAACCCTTAAAATGTTGGTTACATCCAGGTTGATTCTGAATTTCAGCTTTTATTTGTAACAAATGCCTCAATGTAGTTTGTTAATTAGCTATATGATTATACAGCTGGTGTTATGTGGTTTCATTTCTTAAAACCATTTTCTCAATCAACTGTTTTAATCAATAATAAGAAATTGGTCTTATTTATAGGAAGAGTGATAGGAACATGGAGCCATGACCAAACACTGACATGACAAGTAATTTATGCATATTTTTTTGTACGTGTTAAAAAATGTGTTAATTGATTGATTTTATCAAAGACTGTAACATAGACTGTATCATTAATCATTCACAGATGAATGATTAATGAGAAGACTGCTCCTTGTCCTGTAATGTGGCAAAACTTGATAACCCTGTTCATTAAAACACAACAAGCTCCACTCTGTCAACATATTTCCTTGTTCCCTCCCCTTCAGATCTGCAAGTTGAAGATGGGTGTAACCAACATGTGGAGAGCTGCCAGCCTACATTTACTGCAGCAACACAGGCTGTTTAGATCAGATATCAAACTAGTTTCACTTATCAGGAAGTGAAATTCAGACAGTCATTGTTACTGAGAGCTGAAATGGCGCAACAAGGAGCTCAGCTGGACAGAACAAAATTCTGCTGTTCGATCTGTTTGGATCTACTAAAACATCCAGTAACTATTCCCTGTGGACACAGCTACTGCATGAGCTGTATTGACAACTTCTGGAATGGAGAGGATGAGAAGAAAATCTACAACTGCCCTCAGTGCAGACAGACATTCACACCGAGGCCTGTCCTGATGAGAAACACCTTATTAGTAACTTTAGTGGAGCAGCTGAAGACGACGGGACTCCTAGCTGCTCCTGCTGCTGATCTCTGCTATGCTGGACCTGAAGATGTGGCCTGTGATTTCTGCATTGGGAGAAAACTCAAAGCCTTCAAGTCCTGTCTGGTGTGCCTGGCCTCTTACTGTAAGAAACACCTCCAATCACACCATGATGTGGCTCCATTAAAGAAACACAAGTTGGTCGACCCCTTGGAGAAGCTCCAGGAGAACATCTGCTCTCGACATGATGAAGTGATGAAGATGTTCTGTCGTACTGATCAGCAGAGTATCTGTTATCTCTGCTCTGTGGAGGAACATAAAGGCCACAACACAGTCTCAGCTGCAGCAGAAAGGACTGAGAAACAGATAGAGCTCGAGGTGAGTCGGCAAAACATCCAGCAGAGAATCCAGGACAGAGAGAAAGATGTGAAGCTGCTTCAACAGGAGGTGGAGGCCGTCAGTCGCTCTGCTGATAAAGCAGTGGAGGACAGTGAGAAGGTCTTCACTGAACTGATCTGTCTCATGCAGAAAAGAAGCTCTGATGTGAAGCAGCAGATCAGATCCCAGCAGGAAACTGAAGTGAGTCGAGTCAAAGAGCTTCAGGAGAAGCTGCAGCAGGAGATCACTGAGCTGAAGAGAAAAGATGCTGAACTGAATAAGCTCTCACGCACAGAGGATCACAACCAGTTTCTACACAACTACCCCTCAGTATCACAACTCAGTGAACCTACAGACTCATCCAGCATCAATATCCGTCCTCTGAGATACTTTGAGAATGTGACAGCTGCTGTGTCAGAGCTCAGAGATAAACTACAGGACATCCTGAGGGACAAATGGACAAACGTTTCACTGAGAGTGACTGAAGTGGATGTTTTACTGCCACCACAAGAGCCCAAAACCAGAGCTGAGTTCTTAAAATATTTGCATGAGATCAGTCTAGATCCAAACACAGCATACACACAGCTGTTATTATCTGAGGGGAACAGAAAAGCAACATTCATAAAAGAAAAAAAGTCTTATTCTAGTCACCCAGATAGATTTACTTACTGGTGTCAGGCCCTGAGTAGAGAGAGTCTGACTGGACGTTGTTACTGGGAGGTGGAGTGGGGAGGGAGACAAGTTTATGCAGCAGTCGCATACAAGAACATCAGTCGAGCTAGGTGGTGGAATGCATGTAAATTTGGACATAATAACAATTCTTGGGCTTTATGTTGTGACACTAATGGTAACAAATTTTTCTTCAACAACATATCAACTCCCGTCTCAGGTCCTGTTTCCTCCAAAGTAGGAGTGTACCTGGATCACAGAGCAGGTATTCTGTCCTTCTACAGCGTCACTGAAACCATGACTCTCCTCCACAGAGTCCAGACCACATTCACTCAGCCTCTGTATGCTGGAGTTTGTCTTTATGATTATGGAGACACAGCTGAGTTCTGTAAACTCAAATAGACAGAAGTCACTTAAGACTTAATGTGTCAGATTATGTGTGGTAATTCTCCATGTTTCTGAACTGTCTCATTTTCATTTGTTGTTATGTTGATATTTTGAGTGTCTTTAAATGTCAGTTTTTCCTGTCTGTGTTTATCCATGGAGGCTATCACTGCTCATGATGGTGTTTTTAACCTTTACTGACATTTCTTCAGATGAAAATTTGAACTTGTCTTTCTTCAAAATGTTAGTTTAAAATTTGTACTGATTGTTGTTTCTTAAACAAAGAAAACAGCTAAACTTCCTTCATCATCGATATTTTGTTCTCATCATCTCAATCATTTGTACATTTATAAAGAAATATGCTATAAAACTGTAATAATTACAACTGTAATTACAATTAATAAGGAGATAATGTATTCTTTTCTCGAACATAGCTGACATTGTTTGTTAAAATAATTGGTTGTGTGAATGAAGTGAATCTGAACATAATTTTGTTTTGTTTTGTTTGTTTGTTTGATTTGCTGTTGGTGATCATGTTCTGGTTCCTAATGACAAGTTGTCAAATCATTGTAATGTTTAATGAAATAACTGAAGTCAGCTTTGAGCTCTCTATAATGTAATTTAATGAAAGCAGAGTTTGGTATTTATGGCCTGAAGTTTTCTAGCTACAGTGCTGCCACCTGCTGGATGATGAACCAACATTGTTCTGCACATGTCTGTCTGATATGTAATTAAATAATGAATTATATATTATTAGTAAAGGATCAATTGAAACATAATATGTGTGCTGGTACCATCTGGCAGGGGGACTACCAATGGAAATCAACCCTTGGTTGCAATTGGGTGCATCTACATTTTTATTTCTTTGAAAATGTTCATTGATGTACATTGTCCCTGTTGAGGAATAAATCAATAAATAAAAATAAAAAAATAATTCTGTTGTGTTTAAATTGGAGGAAAGACAGACAGACAGCCAGTGTGAGAAAACAAAATGATAATATACATTTATTTACAAAGAAATATATAAATATAACATAAGTACCAACATAAACAAGCAGGGCAGAGTCAGAGGGATAAACTACACAAAATATATCAACAAATCGACTAAACACCAAAGTACATATAGAGACCACAGTAATTCAGATACATTTATGAGTATTGAATCTGGGCATGATTATAATAAAGTTTATCAGATTAAACGTGTCATCATTTTTCATGCTGTGGTCATTCAAATCAAATCAAATATTTTCCAATTGAGAGAGAAAGTATAAAGTCTTGACTTCCAAAAAAACTAAATAATGGCATTTCTAAAATAAGAGTGGCACTTTCATCCTCACAGAAAACACATGAAGTGTCAATCAGCTGATCATTTGAAGGTAATAACTGAAAGGGTAAAACCTGTGAATGAACTATGTTTACTATATGTTTATTTCTCTATAGTTATGGATTTTTGTAAAGCATATTCTATTATCAAATATGTATACTGTTCAAATGAGGTTGGCGCTCTTTAAGTAAAAAGGCGCTCAGATGGTTCCTCAAAGGTTGGGGCGGTGTCTTGTGCTGCGCATGCTCAGTCTCACAAACACGAAAACCAATCCTATTCAAGCAACAGCGCAGTGAAATTTGCATCACACGAACATTTAGAGGCTGTTTGAAGCTGTTGAAGTTATTCGTCTGTGGAAATCTACGAAGATAACCATGCCCGATCCAGTCAAAGCACCCAAGAAAGGCTCCAAGAAGGCCGTGTCTAAGGCCACCAAGACCGGCAAGAAGAAGAGAAAGACAAGGAAGGAGAGCTATGCCATCTACGTGTACAAGGTGCTGAAGCAGGTCCACCCTGATACCGGTATCTCCTCCAAGGCCATGGGCATCATGAACTCCTTTGTTGGAGACATCTTTGAGCGTATTGCTGGTGAGGCTTCCCGCCTTGCTCACTACAACAAGCGCTCCACCATCACCTCCAGGGAGATCCAGACCGCCGTTCGTCTGCTGCTGCCCGGTGAGCTGGCCAAACACGCCGTGTCTGAGGGCACCAAGGCCGTCACCAAGTACACCAGCTCCAAGTAAACCAAGTGCTGTTTGTACCAACAACTCAAAGGTCCTTTTCAGGACCACCCACTCCTTCAACTAAGAGCTTTATTCCTTTGTTTTATATGTCATGGTATTATCTCTGAGGATAAATTGATAATGACTACTCTAACAATATTTGCTAAAAAGATCATTGGATGAGACTCTTTAATCATCTTCCAGTAAATCCAGGAATTTATTTTTATTCATGTATTTTCCTGTTTCCATATTATCTCCCACTGATCACAGTAACGATGACAGTCCGTGTGTAAAGTGTGTTTAAAGGATTGAAAGAAAGTGGTTGACATTCATTCTCTACCGAGTGCATTGAGTTAAATAAAGCTGCACTGTATAATTTGACCACAAGGTGACACTTCAGAGCTTGTCCTATACTCAACATAGTAATTGATTTCTATAACGCAATAAGTATATAACAAACATTGAGACTCTGATTTAATGAGTTTAACTTCTGCCTAAAACATTTTATTAACTAGAATTTTATTTTTCATTTTAAAAGCAAATGTCTGTTTGCATGTTGTAAGATTTTAGAACACAACAAATTAATACAAAAAAAGTGGAGCAATTTACAAAATCAAAAAAATCCACTAATCATTGTGCATGTGGTGTTGTCCATATCAAAGAACAGATGTTTTAAGCAGTATGAAAGTTCAAAAAATAATAACGAGGGGAAACGAAGGCAAATAAACCAGAAAAAAATCATGAACAGACTGTAGAAATACATGAATTAAACTTCTATTTATGGACACACTGCAGGTCCACATTAACAACTAAATACAATAAAGCAAGAAAGTACAGTATGACTATGTACAGGGTTAAAAAGGAACAGGGCCATAATTTAATATAAATGCAAATATGATCACCTTTTATATGAATTTCAATCAACTAAAATAACAACAATACATACAAATGTGTGCAGCAGAACTTCATTGTAATTCAAGTAATCACTGTGTTTGAGAGCCAGGAGGCTATGTTCACAATCTGGTCACACAAAATACAGAAAATCACTCAGGAGGACATGTATGAATATATATTTAACTTTAATATGTTGTAATAGATATCCTGGAAGAATAATTGAAAATATAAATAGTGTTTTTTAATTACCAGTTGAGGGCATACAGGTACATGATGATATTACCACTTATTAAAATCACTTCATAGCTGAGTGTGTTTTACAGGCTCATCAGCAATGTACAGGTTATTTGTTGTACTAATTTGTCAGGAACAGTGAATATTAATTTTATCTGTAAGTATGCAAGGCAAACTACATCTGACAAAGTTGCAGAACAGCTTAACAAGAGCAGATACAAGCGAGAACAAATGTAGCAAGAATACACATAAGAAGCAGGACAACAATAACACAGGGCAATTTAACTGTATAAACAGAGACAGACATAAGAAAATCAAGTGCAATATGCATTATAAAAACAACACTGGCAGGTCAGGCAACAAGACATTTTAACAACATCAACTATTAGTAATAATCTTTACTTTGTGAATTCTGTAAACTGATTGTTTGCCTTACACTTAGACTATGGTTAAATGTTGATGACTCTATTGGAAACAATTGTTACTTTATTTCTGTGACATCCTCCTTTTTATATCAGAAAATTGTGATCACCAAATCTCTATTTTCAGTAATAGTTACAAATCATGGTCCTAATGTCAGTTTTAAATTCAACATGAGGGTGTGAGCTCTGCAGATGTTATGTTCATAAGTGACTTCTTTTATATCATTTTTAAGTTATATCACTTAGTAGTGTTAGTTAATAAATAATGGTCTTAATGTCTTTTTTAAGTAGTGTTTAACAAACATGAGGATATGAGCTTTTTATGAGAAGTGTGTGGCTCTTAAAAGAGCCTTTGTGTTGTTGAGGAACCGGGCCTTAGATTTACTTCTTGGCGGGTTTCTCGGTCTTCTTGGGCAGCAGCACAGCCTGGATGTTGGGCAGCACACCACCCTGAGCGATGGTCACTCCGCCCAGCAGCTTGTTGAGTTCCTCGTCGTTGCGGACAGCCAGCTGCAGGTGACGGGGGATGATCCTGGTCTTCTTGTTGTCGCGGGCAGCGTTTCCAGCCAGCTCCAGGATCTCAGCGGTCAGGTACTCCAGCACAGCCGCCATGTAGACGGGGGCACCGGCACCAACACGCTGGGCATAGTTGCCCTTCCTCAGATGCCTGTGGACACGACCGACTGGAAACTGGAGCCCAGCACGGGATGAGCGGGTCTTTGCCTTAGCGCGGGCCTTGCCTCCGGTTTTGCCTCGTCCACTCATGATTTCAGTTATTTTCTAAAGTCTCAACTCAGAAAGTGAGGTGTAGACATCGCAAACCCTCCTTTATATGTACACGGAAGAGGGGAAGGATTGATGCCCCACCCACCAGAAAAGAGGCTTCCAGCAGTGCTGTGGAGGGGGAGCCGCTCTCATTTTGGCGGACTTTTTCAAACGACTTCTGGCCAATAAGCAGCGGAGCTTCAGGCTCCTGCAGGCGGTGCTGAGCTCCAGGAAGAGCCGCTCACCAATCAGGATTCGGAGGTTTGAATCGGCGTCACAGCTCCGCAGCCGCTCCGACACTTTAAGAGCAGCGTGTCTCCTCTTCTCAACACTATTTTCTCCTGTTCAGAGAAACGAGAAGCAATGGCAAGAACCAAGCAGACCGCCCGTAAATCTACCGGAGGCAAAGCCCCTAGGAAGCAGCTGGCCACCAAGGCTGCTCGTAAGAGCGCCCCGGCCACCGGTGGAGTGAAGAAGCCCCATCGTTACAGGCCCGGTACCGTGGCTCTCAGAGAGATCCGTCGTTACCAGAAATCCACCGAGCTGCTCATCCGCAAGCTGCCCTTCCAGCGTCTGGTCAGAGAAATCGCTCAGGATTTCAAGACCGACCTGCGCTTCCAGAGCTCTGCTGTCATGGCTCTGCAGGAGGCCAGCGAGGCTTACCTGGTCGGTCTGTTCGAGGACACCAACCTGTGCGCCATCCACGCCAAGAGGGTCACCATCATGCCCAAAGACATCCAGCTGGCTCGGCGCATCCGTGGAGAGAGAGCTTAAACTGTCTTTTCCTTTATAAACCACAACGGCTCTTTTCAGAGCCACCTCACTCTCCCTAAAAAGCTGCTTCCTTTGGTGTATTCACACAATCAACCTTTTCTTTAATTTTCACACTATTGTAATGTGTGTGTGTGTGTGTGTGTGTGTGTGTGTGTGCTCTCAGCTCCTGCAAATTCAAAACACAATATTATAATATTTTCCATCATACTGCAAATGTAAGTGTTTTTTGTGGTGCAGCAATATTCTCGACCAACTGGAGGGCAACAAGATTTGTAGTTTATCATCATTTTGAGGTGAGATGTACTTGATTTTGTTATGTTATGCAGATGACAAAAAAGCAGTCTTTGGAATGTGTCTTACATAGGAATTAGGACATATCACCATCAAAGATAGCTATATCATTAGATGATGTGTTCAGGGTTTGGCATAATAACTTGTGTACATGAATGGTTTAGCATTAACATGTACACACTGAAATCAATCTGATAAACAGAAAGGAATCTATGTCCTTTGAAGTTCAGAGCTACTTTACCACAGCTCTGACTTTAAAATGTTAAAAGGACCAATGCCAAACATGAATAGATTAACATTTTGATAATTTTACTATTAAGACTACAGAACAGAAAGTGACATAATTCAGAGAAATGTATAGATTGCTCTTAAATTCCCAAAGTTACTTTGCAACCAGGAAACCAGTGTTTTTAAATTAGATATGGGCCTCGTATGAAGTGTAACCCTAACACATAGGCTGTGTCCCAATTTGGTCCAAATTGCGAGGCTGCATCCTCGAAGTGCGCATTTCGAGGCCGATGACGTCACAACGCCGCGCGAAGGCTGTCCCAATTCGAAGAGTCCTTCAAATGCAGCCTTGAAATGCGGCCTTCTTTTCCCTCTTTTTCGAGGATGCATTGCTACTATCCTTCGCGGCCTCCCATATCCCAAGATCCTTTGCGCGGCGCTGTTCAGTGCCGCGAAAACACAACAATGGCGACACCAACAGGTGAAGACTTTTCATTCAAGTGTAAGAATTGGTTTGTTTTATTTAATTATTTTTACTTATTACTACTTATACTTTTATACTTTTACTAATTACTTATATTTTATTACTTGACTAATATCTTATATATATAAATGGACAAAGATGAACAAATTTAGATTTTAATAAAGAGCTACGTTTTGGATTATCACAATTATATGTTATACTTCATTATTATCATTATTATGATCATTTTTTGCTATATTAGAACCCTTTTGTCTGACATAGTAAAAAAAACATGTTTTACATTACATTTTGTTTTATTTTTGTTTTAGGGAGCAAGGAGCAAACCGAGCTCCTGATTAAACAAAGAGGGGAAAATGACCACCTGTTCACGGGGGCCAAAAACTCCGCCACGGCGGGATGGAGGTAAGACTGATGTCCATGTTTGTACATCTTTGCATCCCTGTGTTGATGTGATCTTGTTTTTACCTTTTCTCTTGCTTCCCTCTGTGTTTAGAGCAATACTGGAAAAGATTGGGCTGGAGGGGAAGGTCCAGCCCTACCAGGCCAAAAAAAAATGGGACAATTTAAAAAATAAAAAATAAAGTAGGTAGCCTACAGGTTTGGATTAGTTTTACTGTTACTAAATACTTTTGCTGAAAATTGCTGACATGATTGATTTGCACTGCCTTAGGATTGCAAATATCCAGGGACAGGGGAGGGGGCCAGTGGCAAGCCCACTGCTGGCACTTGGCCGTGGTTTGTCCTCATGGATGAGGTACTGGGGCAGAGGCCATCTATTGCCCCCCCCTGTCCTCATTGCCTCCATCCGTGAGGACACACCAGGGCCAAGTGCCGCAGTGGGTGAGCAGGAGAGTGAAGAGGAGGAGGAGGAGGAGGAGGAGGACCAGCCAGGGCCCAGGAGGAAGAGGAGGAGGGAGGATGACCTCCTTGACCTCATAAAGGAGGACATGAGAAGGCAAAATGAGGCAGAGGAGAGGAGGGAGCAGGAGGGGAAAGACAGGATGGAGAGGCTCTTCTCTCTCCTGGAAAAAGTAATAGAAAAATAAATATACATCTATATAGATGTGTTTAATTTGATTTTATTTATGAACTGTGTTTATTTATGATTTTTCTTTATTTTTTATTTGATTGTGAAGATTTTGATGTTTTATGTTGTTATTAAATAAAAAATATTGTTCATTGTTACACGTCTATTCCATTTAGTATTTACAACTTCAGTACAATTTATAACAGGGTTGCATAAAGTGCTACTGTTCAGGAAGAACAAGGGATTAAATATTTTCTTTTATTATCAAGTGATGAAACATTTCACTATTTACAAAAATTACATCAGAAATAACTATAGATTATTATTATTTTATTATTCTTTCTCTTGTGTGTTTTCCTTCTTTCTTTCTTTCTTGTGTGTTTTCCTTCTTTCTTTCTTTCTTTCTTTCTTTCTTTCTTTCTTTCTTTCTTTCTTGTGTGTTTTCCTTCTTTCTTCTCCTTTCCTTTATTCTTCTCCTTTCTTCTCTCTTATAATTTTGTCAGCTTTTTCACCGTCTTTTCGGTCGAGACGTCTTTCTCGTCTTATGGGAGGGAACAGCTGGTGACGCAACCAGGAAATGCCTCGAAGGCTAGACCGTCTCATTTAACAACGGTTGATGCATCCTTCGGAAGTTCCTCAAGGCTGCATCCTTCGAAGGCCGCAAAGGCCGCGTCCTTCGAGGATGCAGCCTCGCAGTTGGGTCGGAATTGAGACACAGCTATAGTATATATTTAAAACTGCCCCTCTTCCTGGAATGAATCAGAGCTTGGTAACTCCCTCTTCTTCCTTCTCTCAAACACAACAAGCTCCGATCTGTCCACATATTTCCTAAATTTCCCCCTTTGGATTTACAGCTTGAAGATGGGTGTAACCAACATATGATGAGCTGTCCTCCTACATTTATTGAAGCAACACAGGCTGTTTAGATCGGAGCTGAAACTAGTTTCATTTCTCAGGAAGTGAAATTCAGACAGTCATTGTTACTGAGAGCTAAAATGGCACAGCAAGGAGCTCAGCTGGACGGAGCTAAATTCTGCTGTTCAATCTGTTTGGATCTACTGCAAGATCCGGTTGCTATTCCCTGTGGACACAGCTACTGCATGAGCTGTATTAAAAGCTTCTGGGATGGAGAGGATGAGAAGAAAGTCTACAGCTGCCCTCAGTGCAGACAGACCTTCACACCGAGGCCTGTCCTGATGAAAAACACCATGTTAGCAGATTTAATGGAGGAGCTGAAGAAGACTGGACTCCAAGCTGCTCCTGCTGATCACAGTTATGCTGGACCTGAAGATGTGGCCTGTGATTTCTGTACTGGAAGGAAGCTGAAAGCCCTCAAGTCTTGTCTGGTATGTCTTGCTTCTTACTGTGAGAATCACCTCCAGCCTCATTATGAATCAACAAAATTTAAAAAACACAAGTTGGTCGACCCCTCCAAGAAGCTCCAGGAGAACATCTGCTCTCATCATGATGAGGTGATGGAGATATTCTGCCGTACTGACCAACAGAATATCTGTCATCTCTGCTCTGTGGAGGAACATAAAGGCCACGACACAGTATCAGCTGCAGCAGAAAGGACTGAGAGGCAGAGAGAGCTCGAGGTGAGTCGACTAAACATCCAGCAGAGAATCCAGGACAGAGAGAAAGATGTGAAGCTGCTTCAACAGGAGGTGGAGGCCATCAGTCACTCTGCTGATGAAGCAGTGGAGGACAGTGAGAAGATCTTCACTGAGCTGATCCGTCTCCTCCAGAAAAGAAGCTCTGATGTGAAGCAACAGATCAGATCCCAGCAGGAAACTGAAGTGAGTCGAGTCGACGAGCTTCAGGAGAAGCTGCAGCAGGAGATCACTGAGCTGAAGAGGAAAGATGCTGAACTGAAGCAGCTCTCACACACAGAGGATCACAACCAGTTTCTACACAACTACCCCTCAGTGTCACAACTCAGTGAACCTACAGACTCATCCAGCATCAATATCCGTCCTCTGAGATACTTTGAGGATGTGACAGCAGCTGTGTCAGAGCTCAGAGATCTACTACAGGACATCCTGAAGGAGAAATGGACAAACATCTCACTGACAGTGACTGAAGTGGATGTTTTACTGCCACAACCAGATCCCAAGACCAGAGATGGATTCTTAAAATATTCATGTAAAATCACTCTGGATCCAAACACAGCACACTTAAAAGTGTTGTTGTCTGAGGGGAACAGAAAAGCAACATCCATCGAGCCACAGGGTTATTCTCCTCATCCAGACAGATTCACTGATGAGCGTCAGGTCCTGAGTAGAGAGAGTCTGACTGGACGTTGTTACTGGGAGGTGGAGCGGAGAAGGGAAGTTAAAATAGCAGTCTCTTACAAGAATATCAGCAGAGAAGGGTGGGGCTGTGGATTTGGAGACAATCACAAATCTTGGGCTTTATATTTTGACGGTAAGCATTGTTCATTTTGGTTCAATGGTGTCTCAACTCCCGTCTCAGGTCCTGTTTCCTCCAGAATTGGAGTGTACCTGGATCACAAAGCAGGTATTCTGTCCTTCTACAGCGTCTCTGAAACCATGACTCTCCTCCACAGAGTCCAGACCACATTCACTCAGCCTCTCTATGCTGGAGTTTGTCTTGGTTATTTTTATGGAGCCACAACTGAGTTCTCTGAACTCTAATAGGCTAAAGTCATTTCAAACTTCATTTCTCAGATTCCATGATGTAATTATTCCTGTTTTTTGTCTTCATGTTTTATTCTGTTCATATTTCTTTTAAATGTCGCTTTTTTCTTTGCGTTTGTATTAATATATCCTATTCCTGCTTGTGCTTATGTTTTTAACTTTTTCTTTTATACATATGAAAGTGTGAACATCTTATAGTTCAAAATGTTAGTTTAATGTTTGTATTGATGTATTGATCAGGAAAATAATCAATAAGGAGGTCATAGCTGATATTCTGTATGAAATTAATTGATGGTGTGGATGAAATAAATGTAAAACTATAAATAAATAAGAAGATAGTTTAT
The DNA here is from genome assembly GCA_021039105.1 of Scomber colias. NCBI lineage: Eukaryota > Metazoa > Chordata > Actinopteri > Scombriformes > Scombridae > Scomber > Scomber colias. The sequence goes on from JAJDFG010000293.1 coordinate 115,099, forward strand.
TATGTCCTTGGATATATCTGACAGTCTGTGTTAAACTGATTGATTGAAGTGAATCTGAACATGAAATCATTGAATAAGAGTCATTTAACAGACTTTACTGATAGGATGTGTGAACACACTGAAGCTTTACATCATGAATAGAACAGTTTACATCAAGAATTAACAATTTTCTTCTGTCTTCATTTCAGGATTTCATTCAAAGCTTCTGCAGTAAATATGAAACCATTATAAGAGTTAATTTGAGGCAGTTTTCCTCCTGTAACACCACAAAGTACAGAGTTCATGATCAGAGCAGAAGAGTGTTTGTCAATCAGTTTCTGTACCTTCAACTTAATTCATTAAAACAGCTTTGCCACTTAGAAATGAGCAGTTTTCTATTACTTGTTCTTACAACATATATTGTATCATCATGAATCTGAAGTCTATATTTAAATGATTTTCATGCAGATGAACCTCAGAATGAGGTTGTCATGTTGGTTCAGTGTTTAGCTCTTAGATGGTTCTGGGTTGTTAAGTTTTAATCAATACTTAATTAAAACGGTTTTATTTTTGTTCAGGGTTTCATTTCTAAATCCACAAACTGTATGTTGTGTTATTTATGCTTAATTTTTAAACAATAAACTGTTATGATTAGTGTTCCTGGGAGCTGTGATTGATTTTTTACACCATCACAGTTAAAGTTAGACCACCTTTTATAGCACAGAAGTGATTCATGACCATTTTATTTTTATCATAACACAAATACACACATGAAAAGTTGCATTCAGTTTAATCAGAATAAACATCAGAAGAACTTGAAATGTTCATAAAATATGTTTAGTGAAGATCAATGTTAAGTTTCCTCAGTCATCAGTCAAACTTGGTTTCAAATAATAATTAAAACTCTATCAGGTCCAGGCATGTTTTATCCTTACATACTGTTCAGCATCTAATTTGACTCATTTTACATATAAGAAAATAAACAAAAAAACATTGATAAACATTTCTGTTGAGTTTTTGCCTCGTTTATTACATTCAAGACATTTTCAAAATCAAAAAATAGTGTTTAATCATATTTAATATCATTCATTAAGGTAAGGTATCTTTATGTAAGTTTGGACCCTTATATTGTGTGATTGTAAATATTTTTGTTTCTGCTGCCTAAAAGCTTCATTATGGAAAAATATACAAAATGGAGGATTGCGGCTCAAAAAGGAAGAGATCATCCTGCCTTAGAAACACTTCGTGGGCGGATCTGTTGAATCTGATCCCGCCCAGCAAAATCCGCGCCAACTGTCTTCTTTTAGGTCCGCAGACAAGCTCTAAATAGAGAAGCTGCACTCCAAACCGCACATTCGTCTTTTAACTTGTTAGAAGAAGATTAGTAAAAATGAGTGGAAGAGGCAAGGGAGGAAAGGGACTCGGTAAAGGAGGCGCCAAGCGTCACCGTAAAGTTCTCCGTGATAACATCCAGGGAATCACCAAACCCGCCATCCGCCGTCTGGCTCGCCGCGGTGGTGTCAAGCGTATCTCCGGTCTGATCTACGAGGAGACCCGCGGTGTGTTGAAGGTCTTCCTGGAGAATGTCATCCGTGATGCCGTCACCTACACCGAGCACGCCAAGAGAAAAACCGTGACCGCCATGGATGTGGTTTATGCTCTCAAGAGGCAGGGACGCACACTGTACGGTTTCGGAGGTTAAATCTGATCCTGACCTGCTGATAGTCAAACACAAAGGCTCTTTTAAGAGCCGCCCACCTTCTCTAAGAGTTGTCCTGTTATTACACTAATTGCATCATGAAGTACTATATATTTGTACTTAGGTACTGTTAAGTGACCTACTTTTTACTTTATTCATGGAAGGGGGTTTCTTACTAAGTAAGTTAGAAACATCCAACTGATTACTGGTAGTGAGTGCCAAGAAGTACTTTAGTTTTCACCATTTCTCAATATACTCTACACGATTTTTAATTCATACAAGGTTACCCATCTCCCTCTTTCGATTAATTTGTCAACTCATATCTGACTATATTCCATTTAGTTGGGTTGCCTTTTTTTATTGTCCACTTGTGAGTATATCCACGGTGTGGGATTAAAATGAATATTTCATTGTATGACCAGAGGAAAATCTGTCTAAATTTGTATTCAGTTGTACTGTTTAGGCTGCATTCCTGACAATGAGACATCAGCTTTAAACCAACAAGGCTATCATAAAATAAATATACTTTATTAAAGCAGGGACTGGTCATTACTGTGATCAGTGGGAAATTTTCTGTAAACACGGAGATACAAATCACTTACTGGCAAATGAATACGTCTTATCCAATCATCTTTAGCAGACACTGTAATGCTGATTATTTGTGTTCTGCATGTTCGATGTCTATTTTAAGTCAGAAATAATACCATGGTGTAAAACAGAGGAATAAAGCTCTTAGTTGAAGGAGTGGGTGGTCCTGAAAAGGACCTTTGAGTTGTTGGTACAAACAGCACTTGTTTACTTGGAGCTGGTGTACTTGGTGACGGCCTTGGTGCCCTCAGACACGGCGTGTTTGGCCAGCTCACCGGGCAGGAGCAGACGAACGGCGGTCTGGATCTCCCTGGAGGTGATGGTGGAGCGCTTGTTGTAGTGAGCAAGGCGGGAAGCCTCACCAGCAATACGCTCAAAGATATCTCCAACAAAGGAGTTCATGATGCCCATGGCCTTGGAGGAGATACCGGTATCAGGGTGGACCTGCTTCAGCACCTTGTACACGTAGATGGCATAGCTCTCCTTCCTTGTCTTTCTCTTCTTCTTGCCGGTCTTGGTGGCCTTAGACACGGCCTTCTTGGAGCCTTTCTTGGGTGCTTTGACTGGATCGGGCATGGTTATCTTCGCAGATTTCCACAAATGAATAACTTCAACAGCTTCAACCAGCCTCTAAATATTCATCTGATGCAAATTTCACTGCGCTGTTGCTCGAACAGGATTGGCTGTCGTGTTAGTGAGACTGAGCATGCGCAGCACAAGACACCGCCCCAACCTTTGAGAAACCATTTGGGCGCCTTTTTATTGAAACAGCGCCAACCTCATTTTAAGAGTATACACTTTTTATATTGTAATATGCAGTTCAACAATCCATAAATATAGAGAAATAAACATATTGTATTCAGATTTAACATTCCACAAGATGACATGTTTTACTGATCTATGATAAAATATTTATGGATAGCTTTTATTTAATCAATCTTTAATGCACAATTGTTTGTGATATTATCTTTGAAATAATAATACTTCAAGCAAAAATATGTTTCTTACAAGTTCATTCACAGGTTTTGCCGTTTCAGTTACTACCTTCAAATGATCAACTTGATTGATACTTCACAGACATCCCAACTCTCCCGGAAATTCCGGCAGTCTCCCGCATATTGATAGTGGCTCCTTCACGCCCGCAAATGAGATACAATCTGGATCGAGCAATCATGAGTGCGCTGCAGAGAGTGACTGCGCGTGTGTGTTTGTGTGACTATCAATGCAGCGCGTGTGAGAGCAAAGCCTCCTGATAGCTCTGTGTTGCTGCTCATTAGACCAACCAAATTATGCCCAGATTCAATATTCATTAATGTCAACAGAAAATGTGAATAATGGCAGGGCCTGTATGTCCTTTGGTGTTAAGTCAATACTTATTATGATTTTTTGTAATTTCCCTCCCTACTTCTACTGACTCAGCCCCATTTTATGTTTTTCTTAATTATTTGTCGAACCATTAGTGATATGTTTGTACTTACACTATATTTGTTCATAGTGTATTTAACATTTTACTATATACTCAACACCACATTTTTGAGCAAACACCTCATTATTTTGATATTGCAACAATACTGAAGGAATGACTTTTGGTGCTTTCACAAAATATTTACAAAACTACATTTTTGATGAATAAAAAAGTAATGCTATTATGATATTTAGTCTTGAAACAATGTCATTATAATAAGGAAATATGAACATGAACATTTAGTTTAAAAAAAAATAAAATCAACTAAAGTTCACAACTATGCAACATATTTTGTTTTATATGTGTTGAAAATTAATTTATCTGTGACAAAGGTGTATTTTCTGAATTACCCTGAAAGCACAGCAACAGACTGAAAAAAGTTCATCTGCTCTGAACATGAACTCTGTACTTTGTTGTGAAAACCGCCTCAAATAAACTCTCATATTAGTTTCTTATTTTTTCCAGAAGTTTTCAAATGAGATTCTGAAATGAAGACAGAAGAAAATACTTTGTAATACTTTTATTGCAGCTTCAGTTTGTTCATACATTCAGTCAGTAATCTGTTAAATGACTCTTGTTCAATGATTTCATGTTCAAATTCACTTCAATCAATCGATTAGTTTAACTCAGACTGTCAGATATGTCCAAGAACATAATACAATATATCCTTATTTATTTACAAAACATTTATTTACACATGTACAAAATGATGCCATGCTTAGGCTACCCCTGCAAGTGCCAGCAACACAGAATCTGATACATGTCAAAAATGATGGTAATTGATTCTACAGAATTCAGCAGTGACTCCATAGTCTAAAAGCCGGAGTCCAGCATAGAGAGGCTGAGTGAATGTGGTCTGGACTCTGTGGAGGAGAGTCATGGTTTCAGAGACGCTGTAGAAGGACAGAATACCTGCTCTGTGATCCAGGTACACTCCGACTCTGGAGGACTGAGGACCTGAGATGGCAGCTGAGATGTTGTTGAACCAAAATGTATAACTTTTTTTGTTACAACATAAAGCCCAAGATTTGTCATTGCCACCGAATCTACATGTATCTGAGTCTCCTTTTCTGCTGATACCCTTGTATGTGACTGCTACATAAAATCCTCTCCCACTCCACTCCACCTCCCAGTAACAACGTCCAGTCAGACTCTCTCTACTCAGGACCTGCCACCATCCAGTGAATCTGTCTGGGTCACCAGAATAAAACTGTTCTTCACTTGTGAATGTTACTTTTCTGTTCCCCTCAAAAAATAACAAATATGTGAAGGCTGTGTTTTGATCCAGAGTGATTTCACGCGAATACTTTAAGAACTCATTTCTGGTCTTGGGCTCTGGTTGTGAATCTGACAGTAAAACATCCACTTCAGTCACTGTCAGTGAGATGTTTGTCCATTCCTCCTTCAGGATGTCCTGTAGTTTATCTCTGAGCTCTGACACAGCTGCTGTCACATCCTCAAAGTATCTCAGAGGACGGATATTGATGCTGGATGAGTCTGTAGTTTTACTGAATTGTGACACTGAGGGGTAGTTGTGTAGAAACTGGTTGTGATCCTCTGTGTGTGAGAGCTTCTTCAGTTCAGCATCTTTTCTCTTCAGCTCAGTGATCTCCTGCTGCAGCTTCTCCTGAAGCTCTTTGACTCGACTCACTTCAGTTTCCTGCTGGGATCTGATCTGCCGCTTCACATCAGAGCTTCTTTTCTGGATGAGAAAGATCAGCTGGGTAAAGATCTTCTCACTGTCCTTCACTGTTTTATCAGCAGAGCGACTGATGGCCTTCACCTCCTGTTGAAGCAGCTTCACGTCTTTCTCTCTGTCCTGGATTCTCTGCTGGATGTTTAGTCGACTCACCTCGAGCTCTCTCTGCCTTTCAGTCCTTTCTGCTGCAGCTGAGACTGTGTCGTGGCCTTGATGTTCATCCACAGAGCAGAGATAACAGATACTCTGCTGATCAGTACGACAGAACATCTTCATCACCTCATCATGACGAGAGCAGATGTTCTCCTGGAGCTTCTCTGAGGGGTCGACCAACTTGTGTTTCTTTAATGGAGAAACATCATAATGAGGCTGGAGGTGTTTCTTACAGTAAGAAGCCAGACATACCAGACAGGATTTGAGGGCTTTCCTCTTCCTCCCAGTGCAGAAATCACAGGCCACATCTTCAGGTCCAGCATAGCAGAGATCAGCAGGATCATCTTGGAGTCCTGTCTTCTTCAGCTCCTCCATTAAATCTGCTAACATGGTGTTTTTCATCAGGACAGGCCTTGGTGTGAATGTCTGTCTGCACTGAGGGCAGCTGTAGATTTTCTTCTTATCCTCTCCATCCCAGAAGCTTATAATACAGCTCATGCAGTAGCTGTGTCCACAGGGAATAGCCACCGGATCCTTCAGTAAATCCAGACAGATTGAACAGCAGAATTTAGCTCTGTCCAGTTGAGCTCCTTGCTGCGCCATTTCAGCCCTCACTGACAATGACTGTCTGATTTTCACTTCCTGAGAAGTGAAACTAGTTTGATATCTGACCTACACAGCCTGTGTTGCTGCAGTAAATGTGGGCTGACAGCTCTCCACATGTTGGTTACACCTATCTTCAAACTGTAGATCTGAAGGGGAGAGAACAATGAGATATGTTATCAGGTTTTGCCACATTACAGGACAAGGAGCTGCTCTGTGAATGATTAATGATACAGTCTATGTTACAGTCTTTGATAAAATCTGCAGCCTATTTTTAACACATTCTTATAACACATGTACATACAATTATACATAAATAACTTGCCATGTCAGTGTTTGGTCATGGCTCCATGTTCCTATAACTCTTCCTATAAATGTATCATTATTGATTAAAACAGCTGATTGAGAAAAAGGCTGTTAAGAAATTAAACCGTGATATGTTTGACTGAACAGGGTTAAAAACAGGGCTAAAAACCTAACCCTGAAAATGAAGGACAAATATGATAAGTCACTGCAAATAATAATAACAATATAATAATACGTTTAATTTACATAGATCCTTTCACAAACCAAAGGACACTTTACAGAGGGGTAAAAAATTAAACAAAACAGATTTAAAAAAATAAATCTTATGCATTGTAGATTTTTGTGTATGAGGAGCACCCCTGAAGTGTTACATTTAAACTTCACATTCACAACAGTGACACCTTGTGGTTAAAATATATAGTGCAGCTGTATTCAGCTCAATGACTCAAGTTAGAGAACAAAAGTCAGTCAGTCAGTCAGTTTGTGTTTCCAGTATTTAAATGTACTTTATTACATTTCTAGCAGGGACTGATCCTCGTTACTGTGTGTGCACAAATAACCAAAGTGTGCAACAGTATTATTCTGCAGTGCATAGAAACACAATTTAAAAAATAAAACCAATATAATCAATACAGCAAGAATTGAATTATTTCTCTCCATCCTTATAATCATTCATAATAATTGAAGGATTTATTTCAAAAGTTAAGATGGCAACACTGCCAATGATCTTAACAGCTGACAAGACCTTTACTGTATCAATCCAACTTTATTTGTATATAGCACTTTTAATACATCGCAATGTAACACAAAGTGCTTCACATATTCAGAACAAATGATTAAGCATTGGAACTCATGAATCATTCATCAAAAATAAGAACTCAAGGAACTCAGGGAACACTATAATAACTCAAAAATCTGCAATCAAGAAAACTGTAAATTTCATCTGTAATTATTTACTCAAACTATGAGAATACAACACAAAAACAAAGGAATAAAGCTCTCAGTTGAAAGTGTGGGTTGTACAAGCAGCATGTTTACTCAAATTAACACTGAAACATGCTTTTCCTGCTGTAATCATTCCTTCTGTTCATACTGACCATTAGAAGATCCCTTCATAATGCACTTACACTGTAAGTGATGGGGGGTAAAATCCAAAGTCCTTCTGTGTAAAATGTATTTCAAGGTTTATCTGAAGCTAATATGAAGCAAGTCATCCGAGAAAACCTGAAGTGTCCACACAAACCAAAAATGTGATCATGATTCAAGTTTACTGGCCTTGTATTACATCGTCACCGAAACAATTACATGTATAATATGGGTTAAACTTTTCACATGAATACAGAGAAACAGAAGACAGAACCACAGCCAGGTCTGCTCAGGTAACATATATATTAGTACAATATAAATGTTTATGATTTCTGTCAATGTTCAAACTTTCATCCATCTCTACACTTCTTTCAAAGACTGACATGTACAGTAAAGGGTCTACTGTCCAGGATAGAGGTGTCTTCACTTGTCTGCACTGTACTGTGGCACAGACTGTTTCTGTTAATATAATAGCATATGTAAATTATTTGTATACACATCAGTTTGAGCTCAGTGTAAATCCTGGAATCCTGAAATGTATGAAATTCTTTGAAAAAACTGACCCAATGTCATATTACTTATACTTAAATCTCTCTTCACTGATATGTTTTAAAGCTGCCAAAGACTTCATGAAATTTGTACATGTCCTCCTGTAGTGAACATCACAACAGCTCATTGAAATCTGAAAACTAATGCACAAGAGGGCGCCTTCATCCTGCTAACCAGGGACATAGTGGAGGATAATACTCCTCAACTCAGGTTGTCTGCAGTTAAGAGTGTTTTCAGGGTGATAAGTTGGTATGAAACTGACTCAAGTCATTTGGAATGTAAGTTTTAAGATAATGTGCAGACAATTTTGCATTTTGTTTGTTTATTGTGTGTTTTTTTTTATTACTGCCAGACAAGTGTGTTTTATGTACTTACTTTTTTGCTTGATATAGTAGGTGTATGGGTGGGACAGGGTACATGAGGGTCCTGGGCCTTGCAGATGAAGCAGCTGCAGCCTGGAAGAATAAAAATCACCTAGCTGATTATGAGATGCAGTCAGTCTGTAATATAAAAATAAATTGAAGTGCCACAGCAAAATATCTGAACACCTTTCTAAATTAATTAGATTTGTTGCAAATCAAATTGCCCCATGGGGACAATAAAGACTTTCTAATCTAATTGTTAGAGGACCCTGGCCAGAAATGTGTGTGAGAAAAAGTGTAAGTTGACGAAATGTACAAAAATCTTGTTTCTTATTGATTGAAAACTCATTCACATTTTCTCAGAAGCTTTGAATGAGATCCTGAAATGAAGAAAGAAGAAAATACTTTGTTCATTCTTTAGATAAACATTTTTATTAATGATGTAAAGTTCAGTTTGTTCACACATCCAATGAGTGATGTTGATGAAAAATGATTGAAATGAAATGACTATTCATTGGCCTCATGTTCAGATTAACTTCATCCAAACAATAATAGATTATCTCCTTATTTATTATCATCACAATAATTACAGTTTAAAAATACCTTTTTTTCAAATTTACAAAGTGATGAGAACAAAATGTCTATGATAAAGAGAATTCAGCTGTTTTCTCTATTGGAAACACATAAAATCAACTAGAAACATGAAACTAACATTTGAACAAAGATATGTTAACATGAACAGTGATATGCATGGAAACATACAGGAAGAAGTGACTTTTACAGAAACTAAAAATCTACAAAACAAATGAAAAGAAAAAAAAAAGAGTGTTGAAAGTCAAAGTTTGATTAACAATTGATCTCTGTGAAGTTCAGAAACATGGAGACAAACACATGAAGAATTACAACACATTAAATGAAACACATGATGTCTGAAATGATTTCAGTCTATTTGAGTTTACAGAACTCAGCTGCGTCTCCATCATCATGAAGCCAAAGTCCAGCATAGAGAGGCTGAGTGAATGTGGTCTGGACTCTGTGGAGGAGAGTCATGGTTTCAGAGACGCTGTAGAAGGACAGAATACCTGCTCTGTGATCCAGGTACACTCCTACTCTGGAGGAATGAGGATCTGAGATGGTAGTCAAGACATTGTTGAAGAAAAATTTACAACTGTGAGTGTAACAATATAAAGCCCAAGATTTGTCATTGAGTCCAAATCTACATTTATTTGAGCGTCCTGCTCTGCTGATATTCTTGTATGCGACTGCTACAGAAATTCCTCCTCCTCTTAACTCCACCTCCCAGTAACAATGCCCAGTCAGACTCTCTCTACTCAGGACCTGATAATATTCAGTGAATCTGTCTGGATGACTGGAGTAAGACTGTGGACTTGTTGCCATTGCTTTTCTGTTCTCCTCAGATAATAATACCTGTGTGTTTGCAGTGTTTGGATCCATTGTGATATTACGAGCATATTTTAAGAATCCAGCTCTGGTCTTGGGCTCTGGTTGTGGCAGTAAAACATCCACTTCAGCTACTGTCAGTGAGATGTTTGTCCATTTGTTCTTCAGGATGTCCTGTAGTTTATCTCTGAGCTCTGACACAGCTGCTGTCACATCCTCAAAGTATCTCAGAGGACGGATATCAATGCTGGATGAGTCTGTATGTTCACTGAGTTGTGACACTGAGGGGTAGTTGTGTAGAAACTGGTTGTGATCCTCTGTGTGTGAGAGCTTCTTCAGTTCAGCGTCTTTCCTCTTCAGCTCAGTGATCTCCTGCTGCAGCTTCTCCTGAAGCTCTTTGACTCGACTCATTTCAGTTTCCTGCTGGGATCTGATCTGCTGCTTCACATCAGAGCTTCTTTTCTGGATGTAACAGATCAGCTCAGTGAAGATCTTCTCACTGTCCTTCACTGTTTTATCAGCAGAGCGACTGATGGCCTCCAACTCCTGTTGAAGCAGCTTCACATCTTTCTCTCTGTCTTGGATTCTCTGCTGGATGTTTAGTCGACTCCCCTCGAGCTCTTTCTGCCTCTCAGTCCTTTCTGCTGCAGCTGAGACTGTGTCATGGCCTTTATGTTCATCCACAGAGCAGAGATAACAGATATTCTGCTGATCAGTACGACAGAACATCTTCATCACCTCATCATGACGAGAGCAGATGTTCTCCTGGAACTTCTCTGAGGGGTCGACCAGCTTGTGTTTTTTGAATTTTGATGATTCGTAATGAGGCTGGAGGTGTTTCTCACAATATGAGACAAGACACACCAAACAGGACTTGAAGGCTTTCAGCTTCCTCCCAGTGCAGAAATCACAGGCCACATCTTCAGGTCCAGCATAGCAGAGATCAGCAGGAGCAGCTTGGAGTCCAGTCTTCTTCAGCTCCTCCATTAAATCCGCTAACATGGTGTTATTCAACAGGCCAGGCCTTGGTGTGAAGGTCTCTCTGCACTGAGGGCAGCTGTACACTTTCTTCTCATCCTCTTCATCCCAGAAGTTGTTAATACAGCTCATGCAGTAGCTGTGTCCACAGGGAATAGCCACTGGATCCTTCAGTAAATCCAAACAGATCGAACAGCAGAATTTTCCTCCGTCCACTTGAGCTCCTTGCTGCGCCATTTCAGCTCTCACTGTCAATGACTGTGTGAATTTCACTTTCTTAGAAGTTAAACTTGTTTGAACTCTGATCTGAATAGCCTGTGTAATAAAAGTTGGCTGACAGCTCACCAAATGTTGGTTGCACCCATCTTCAAAGTGTAAATCTGAAGGGGACGGAACAAAGACATGGTTAGACAGAGTGAAGCTTGTTGTGTTTGAATAAACAGAGAAGTGTCATCAGGGTTTTGGCAAATGTTAACTTACTGAACTAAGCTGACGGCATGGTACTGGTTGGACTTTTGTGTGAAGGGGACACTGCAAAGGACTGAACAGATTTTAATCATAATTTCTCTGCAGCAGTATTGTGAGGAGAGTGTGTTGTGTTTGAAATTAAAGTTTAACCAGAGAGCTTATATTATGCAGCAATAAACTTCCATGATGAATGTCGACCTTTGACAATCATGTGATCCTCTGCAGAAACTGTCAACAGGTTTCAACATCTGGGAACTGTGACTGATGGACACCTTAACTTCACAGACAATACTGACTATATTTAGAAGAAATCCAGATGTAACAGAGTTGGAAAATGCACTTTATTATTTTTTGTTTTCAAATTGTATATGTGGATTTTATTTATCATTTATTTAATTGGTTGAATATTTGTGAAATTTATCTCAATTATTTATTTTTATTTTATTATTATCTTTATTTGCGTTACCTGAGGAATCTTTTTGGCTGTCACATCTTTCTGTACCTCCTGGGTTTCCGTAGGTCATGGAGTCAGCTCCTCACAGTGCTGTGTGTTGCATTGATGAGGGTAAGTTGAGTTAGGAAATGCTGCTGTGATTTTTAACGGTTTTCTGTTCATATTGACAATTTTGGCGCATATTAAATAATGTAAATACCGCTAACATGACGTAGCTGTTCTATGTTGTTTTAACCATACGTTTTATGGATGTTTTTGTTTTCGCGCCTTTTGTACTACAGCAGGCTGGTGCGTAATGTAAACCAGACAGCGCTGCAGAGCATTTTAGCACACATTTTCTCATTGTTATTTTACTTGTTCAGGAGCAGAAAGAGTCCAGGTGAGTATTCCAGAAAGCGGGTTATATGGAAAACTCAGAGTATGTTAACTCTGAGATGAGAGAAACTCTGTGTTATACATTACAGAAAGAGAGGTCCGTCACCATGGTAACTGACTCTGTGAACATAGGTTTTCTTTAAGAAACCCTGAGTTTCCACCTGTCTCCTCTTACCTGAAGCAAGCTGCCAGACATGGATGGTCAATTTCTTCGCAATCTGATAGATATTGAGGCAAAATTAATTCGCAATGCCTTATGTCGGGAGATGTATTCATGTCTCAATTGGATGTGCTTTACTCCCGAGATGAATATCTGTTAGAACGGTATCACGGTTCATTACACTCAATCATTTCTTAACATTCTCCGGCCATGTCTGCCTTTTTGTTAACCTTTTTTTTTAGGAAGTATTTTATTGTACACATCTTCACATTTTTGTCTTAAAATCAATGACTCCAATATGTATAAATAAGTAAAATAATGTAAAATGTTAATTTACTAAGCCGGATAGATGAGGACATGTGTTAAACAATGTTCTGTTGGGAGTTTAAATTACTACGTTTACTTTGTTTAATAGCCTACGTCAACTATAAAATCAAAGCGAGGTACAAATGAATAATGTTTTTTTTATTTCAATTTCAGCTGCTTCCAAATACGTTACACCACGTTTTCACTTGTATGCTACAATTTTAAGTGAGGTAAGTTACGTCAGTGGAGTGGTGCATTAAAATTTAAGCATCGACTCGGGCAGCAAATTTATCCCATGCCGCTTGTAAGAGTGCATTTATATGCATTGTAAAAGAAAATCAATTAAATCAGACAGTGCTGTGTTGCATTGATGAGGGAGTCCAGTTTCTGCATGATAAATTTGCTTACATTGTTTAGAACGTACTACAAAATACAAATAAGATCAGACTGTTTCAATGTGTAACCATGTTAATGACTTAAGTGTGTAAGTAACATACAAGGGGAAAACCGAGGGAAAGAACTTACTGTAGCGATAAAGCAACGGTAGCACTAAATACAAATACAGTTCAAGACTAGATGTTCATATTCATATTATATAATCTGTTAGTGTCAGTTTAGATTATGTGATTTAGTCACAAATCAGTTTACACATATCTTGATTTAGTCGTAGTTCATGATGCAACTTCTACAAAGTGTAGTAACAGGACAACTCTTAGAGAAGGTGGGTGGCTCTTAAAAGAGCCTTTGTGTTTGACTATCAGCGGGTCAGGATCAGATTTAACCTCCGAAACCGTACAGGGTGCGTCCCTGCCTCTTGAGAGCATAAACCACATCCATGGCGGTCACGGTCTTTCTCTTGGCGTGCTCGGTGTAGGTGACGGCATCACGGATGACATTCTCCAGGAAGACCTTCAACACACCGCGGGTCTCCTCGTAGATCAGACCGGAGATACGCTTGACACCACCGCGGCGAGCCAGACGGCGGATGGCGGGTTTGGTGATTCCCTGGATGTTATCACGGAGAACTTTACGGTGACGCTTGGCGCCTCCTTTACCGAGTCCCTTTCCTCCCTTGCCTCTTCCACTCATTTTTGCTAGACTTCTTTCAAACAAGTTAAAAGATGAATGTGAGACATGGAGTGCAGCTTCTCTACTTAGAGCTTGTCTGCGGACCTAAAAGAGGACAGTTGGCGCGTACTTTGTGGGCGGGATCAGATTTAACAGATCCTCCCACGAAGTGTTTCTAAGGCAGGATGATCTCTTCCTTTTTAACCCGTTTTTTAATTTATTTATTTTTATAATTGTTTTGCCTTTGCCCACATGCGTCCTCCAACCTCAAGAATCCTCCAGCATTGCCTAAGGCTCATGATCTTCTAGTCTAGTCTTTTTGAGCCGTAATCCTCCATTGTGTATATTTTTCCATAGTGAAGCTTTTAGGCAGCATAAACACAAATATTTACAATCACACAATATAATGATCGAACCTAAATATATGTTACCTTAATCAATAGTATTAAATGTGAATAAACAATATTTTGATTTTGAAAATTTCATGAATGTAATAAACAAGGCAACAGAAATGTTTATCAGCTGCACAAAAACATGATTTTTTTTTTCTTTATCTTAAATGTAAAAATGAGTTAAATTAGACCCTGGACAGTATGTAAGGGTTTATAAGTATTGTGCCAAGCCCTTAACACCTTAGAAACACATTATCTAATAATTTAACTAATCTGGATGACATTACTCTGACCTCCAGCACCACAGTAAATCATCTAGGAGTTATCTTTCATCATGATATGTCCTTTAACTCCCACATAAAACACATTTCAAGGACTGCCTCTTTGTCATCTCGAAATATTTCAAAAATCAGGTACATCTCATCTCAAAATGATGCAGAAAAACTACATATCCAATTAGTTGTTACTTATTATTGGAATTCATTATTATCAGGCTGCCCTATATCAAATCTCTAAATACCCTCTTCTTGGTCCAGAATGCTGCTATACGTGTACTAACAAAAACTAGAAAGAGAGATTATATTACTCTTTCAGGATTGCTGCATTGACTTCCTCTAAAATCCAGAGTACAATTTTTTTTTTTTTTTTTTTTTTTATCCAGAGTACAATTTAACATCCTCACCTTCAAAGCTCTTGGGCTCCATCATATCTTAAAGAGCTCATATTACCCTGTCATCTCACTGGAACTCAGTCTTAAGACACAATTACTACACTACCACACTTCTTACATGATCAATAACCAAACTGTACATGAAGACTATCACACAGCAAAGACAAAGTGTAGACATTATCAATCAGTTAAGGAGGGAGCTGCACTGATGACACCAATTAACCAGATCAGTACAAACACCTTCATTATGTAAATTAAGTCAATATCTTATTTAATATAGATGCACAAACATAAAAAGTGCAGCCTCATCACTTCTGTGAGCTTCTGATGTGCAGGTTAGTGAGAAACTCAGACCACCAGATGGCGATCTTTCAACAATCATACAGATTTTCACGATAGTATTAAAGAAGCACACATTTTGTGTGCTTTAATCACGACTCACTCACAGAAAGCTGTGTGTGATGTGGCTATAATTCTATCTCTGATATTACACAGCTAATAGTGATCTTGGGACTTTGTAACATGTTTATGAGATTCAAGTGACCAAAATACAGTGAGTCATATAGAGGCTCTCCTCAGTTAACTAAATGCTTGATTTCCAAAACGTGGTTATGTTTTGCACTATATATGATGAATGTTATAATAGTGTTTTGCACTTGCAGGAGCTGATCGCAAACGAAACATTATAAAGAGTTATAATCAATGTGTAAAAATCAAAGAAAATATTGATTGTGTAAAGAGAGCAGAGGAAGCAGCTTTTTAGTGAGTGTAAGGTGGCTCTGAAAAGAGCCGTTGTGGTTTGTGAAGGAGAAGACAGTTTAAGCTCTCTCTCCACGGATGCGGCGAGCCAGCTGGATGTCTTTGGGCATGATGGTGACCCTCTTGGCGTGGATGGCGCACAGGTTGGTGTCCTCGAAGAGACCGACCAGGTAAGCCTCGCTGGCCTCCTGCAGAGCCATGACAGCGGAGCTCTGGAAGCGCAGATCAGTCTTGAAGTCCTGAGCGATTTCTCTGACCAGACGCTGGAAGGGCAGCTTGCGGATGAGCAGCTCGGTGGATTTCTGGTAACGACGGATCTCTCTGAGAGCCACGGTACCGGGCCTGTAACGATGGGGCTTCTTCACTCCACCGGTGGCCGGGGCGCTCTTACGGGCAGCCTTGGTGGCCAGCTGCTTCCTGGGGGCTTTGCCTCCGGTAGATTTACGGGCGGTCTGCTTGGTTCTTGCCATTGCTTCTCGTTTCTCTGATCAGGAGAAAATAATGGTGAGAAGCGGGGAAATGCTGCTCTTAAGGAGTCGGAGCGGCTGCGGAGCTGTGACGCTGCTTCAGACCTCCAAGTCCTGATTGGTGAGCGACTCTTCCTGGCGCTCAGCACCGCCTGCAGGAGCCTGAAGCTCCGCTGCTTATTGGGCAGAAGTCGTTTGAAAAAGTCCGCCAAAATGAGAGCGGCTCCCCCTCCACAGCACTACTGAAAGCCTCTTTTCTGGTTGGTGGGGCATCAGTCCTTCCCCTCCTCCGTATACATATAAAGGAGGGTTTGCGATGTTTGCTCCACACTTTCTAAGTTGAGACTTTAGAAACGAACTGAAATCATGAGTGGACGAGGCAAAACCGGAGGCAAGGCCCGCGCTAAGGCAAAGACCCGATCATCCCGTGCTGGGCTCCAGTTCCCAGTCGGTCGTGTCCACAGGCATCTGAGGAAGGGCAACTATGCCCAGCGTGTTGGTGCCGGTGCCCCCGTCTACATGGCGGCTGTGCTGGAGTACCTGACCGCTGAGATCCTGGAGCTGGCTGGAAACGCTGCCCGCGACAACAAGAAGACCAGGATCATCCCCCGTCACCTGCAGCTGGCTGTCCGCAACGACGAGGAGCTCAACAAGCTGCTGGGCGGAGTGACCATCGCTCAGGGTGGTGTGCTGCCCAACATCCAGGCTGTGCTGCTGCCCAAGAAGACCGAGAAACCCGCCAAGAAGTAAATTTAAGGCCCGGTTCCTCAACAACACAAAGGCTCTTTTAAGAGCCACACACTCCTCATAAAAAGCTCATATCCTCATGTTTGTTAATTTAGAATTTATTTCATGACTATGATGTATTATCATTATGAGATATTAAATACTTGCTGACCACAACAAAATGATATATAAATTGTGAACATATTTCAGAGTCCATACTATTATCTAACACTTAAACTGCAATTTTGTAGTACCTCAAATGAAGAAAAGATGAGTGTCTACATAAATCAAAATAGGAAAATTGACCATTAATAACTAAATATAAATATACATAGTGTACATCATACAATTTGAGCCTACAAAATTTACACATGTTGTAATGAAAGATTAATTAATCTGTACAAATGAGTAACAATCACCTAATATGCCTTTTACAGGTCATAACACCATAAGGTTGAGAGTTTTCCAGAAGGTTACAACATTAAGTTTTACAGCTGAATGTTATCTATATAGGCTTACATGTCAAATGAAGTGATATTCTGTATTTGGTGCTGCTCAGATTCAATGAATTATCCTGTCAAGTTTATATGTCTATAAATATTAAGTGAAAATACAATGATCACAATTCATACAACTTAAAATACTATATTATTAGGAATATGTTCTTTATAGAAAGGTGTGTGGCTCTTAAAAGAGCCTTTGTTGAGGGCTTCAGAGTGATGAGAGTTTACTTCTTCTTGGGTGCTGCCTTCTTTGCCTTGGGCTTGGCCACCTTCTTTGCGGGGGCTTTCTTGGCTGCGGGAGCCTTCTTCACCACTTTCTTGGGGCTCTTTGCGGCCTTTTTGGGGCTCTTGGCGGGCTTCTTAGCTGCCTTCTTGGGGCTCTTGGCTACTTTCTTGGCCGCTGCGGGCTTCTTGACCTTCTTGGGGGATTTCTTAGCGGCTGCTGTCTTGGCCTTCTTAGCTGCTGCGGGTTTCTTGGCGACGGGCTTCTTGGCTTTAGGAGCGGCTTTCTTTGCGGGCTTGGCCTCAGCCTTCTTGCTCATCTTGAAGGAGCCGGAGGCCCCGGTCCCCTTGGTCTGGACCAGAGTCCCCTTGGTCACCAGACTCTTGACGGCGGTCTTAACGCGGGCCTTGTTCTTGTCCACATCGTAACCTCCGGCAGCCAGAGCCTTCTTGAGGGCGGCCAGAGACACTCCGCTGCGCTCCTTGGAGGCGGACACAGCTTTAACGATGAGCTCGCTGACGCTGGGGCCAGTCTTCTTGGGCTTTGCTGCTGCCTTCTTCTTGGGGGCCTTAGCCGGGGCGGCTGCGGGAGCTGGAGCTACTTCTGCCATAGTTTGGTCGAGGATTAGTTCAACGTGAATCTCAGAGTCTGAGTAGACTGATGGAGTGTACGAGGCAGGAGGCGGCACTTAAACACACCATGAGAACCGTGTAGACTCAGTCCCGCTGCTGGCTCCTGTGAGCAGTGTGAATGTCTAACACTTGTGTTTTCTGCTAGTGAGAAAACAGTGAAAAATAAGTGTGAGAGAAGTGTTGAAGGCTGACAGTGAAGACAGCAGATAGCGGACATGTTTGTCTTCATATAGAAGTCATGTAGAGCTCTGATGCTCTCTGCATTTAGTTTGTGGAGCAAACAAACCTCACCTGTTCACCGCCGCGGACAGCACTGCTCAGCGGCTTTTCTCTCTCATTTCTCTCCTAAAATACTGTAAAATACATCCAAACTCCTCCAAAAGCAGTTTTCCAGCTGGTTCACATGTTTGTTCACAGACTGAAAGTAAAAACTTCCATCTGTTGGTGATCAGTTTGTAATAAAATGAAGCTTTTGTGGTAGCAGCAAACACACTGATCAGGCTGATGAAGCAGTTCAGTGAGACTTCCTGTCAGAGCTGCTCATATATATGTTCTGATATTCGGAGAATTATTTTTAATAAAAAAATAATCCACAATATTGTCTTCTGTAGTTGGTGCAACATGTCTCTGTTACATTTATCATGTATTCACCTACTATTAAAGAACAAACATACAAATGGCACCGCGGTAATGTGGAAGTAGTGGATCCTTTACATTGTAAAACATATTAGTTACATTTTTGCACAATGAACGCATCATTGATCTATTGTAATACAATTTCATGATTGTTTTACAGCAGTATTTCAGTTGTAGTTTTTCTTTCTTCTGTGTATTCTGCTCTTGTTGACCTTCAATAATAATATAATATAAAACTCAAGTGTTTTACAGAGACTCTGCTGAAGTGAGTTAACTGTCTCCATTATATTTAATAACTGCACATAATATGTATTTCCATATTAGTGAAAGTTAAATAGGGCACACATGTTTATTTTAAGGGGAAATGATGAAATAAAACATTTGAAAGTGTTGAAACACATTTTCCTTTTGTTCTATGTTCACTATATGAAAACAAAATATAAGGTTTTTTTTCTTTCCCCCACATATGTGTTATTTTATTTAATATTGTGTTATTTTGTTTACAACAACAAAACTAGATGGAGAAATACATTTACCAATTTATTTTTTTAATTTATTTTATTTTACAGCCGATTTAAGGCCATTTAAGGTTCTGTGATGTATATGTGAGAAGATATGTCATGCCATGTAAATTTTTTCCAGTATTGCAGAGGGAGTTCGTGTCAGTGTTTTCAGCATTCTTGTATGTGATGCAATTTTGTCGGTTAATTCATTAATTCATTATCAAAAATGTCAGATTGTATTTTTATTTTTTTATTATTATTTTTTTTTTTACATTATCTTCCCAGAGCTCAATTTGATGCTGGCAAATGTCTTGGTTTGATTCACCCTAAAAAGTCTAAAACTCTGACAGTCATAAAGGTGTTTTTTTTTTTCTTCTTTCTTTCTCTTTTCGTATATTCAGCTCTTGTTGACTTGATGTAAAACTTAGATTTATGTCTCTCAAAACTCTGAGTACTATAGTGTGTTACAGAGGCTCTGCTGAGCTGCTCTGATCTGTGGTGATGACCCTCTGGAGCACTATCCTGTCTGCAGCTGCTGGAGAACCACACACACATGCAGTGAGTCAAAATGATCACAAACATACCTTCCCTCTTGAGAACAGGTTTATCCACATTTGAACGAGGATTAGCACATATGTAAATTATATTTGTTTCAATACTTTCTTATTCCCTGGAAAACTACATACTGATAACTTTCACATGACATTTGGTGCCAACATCAGGACAAGAAATTACAGCTTTATTCTCATAACAGTACTTTTCCATATTCTTGAAGGAAGTAATAATTAACACTTAAATTGTTTATTTGGAGTGAGAAATGGAAATGATTGTAATACTGAATATTATTGATATTTGTATATACTTTTAAAACACATTCAATTAGTGCCTCACAAATTAGAGATTTCACATACAATGAATTGCTTTTGAATATTAAGTTCTGTCTGTTCTGCTTTTGTTTTGTTTTTTAATTTGGGTGAAATGACCCTTTAAACAAACAGAAGCTTTAACAAATGGGATTTATTTATGTATTTATTTTTTTCAAATTATGCTCAGGCTTTCTGATTTTCTCTGTCTGACATCTAGACTGACAAGACTAAATAAAGCAGTAATGCAGAGGTTTCTCTGAGGGTGTGTATACTGATGTGAACACATTGCAGAATAATTATCACATGAAAATGTCCTAATGGTTTAATTTCTTCATTCTGATTTTCTGATTGTAGTATCAGACCTTGCTTTACATCAACATATAAAAATCATTTGAACTAAAGACATGTTTCAGAAGTCCCATGCAGAAAATGATGCATTACTTCTGCTCTAAATAGAAATTACAACATATCTTATTAGTTATTGGTATAGATGGAGGTTTTTATACAACATTATTATATAGCCTGATAACTTGAATCATAACTGTAGCTGGTATGTGACGACTGCAGCACATCAGTAATAATTATGCAAGGATGTTATCTTCAGTAGTGTTTATTTCTAACAACAGGTACAAGTGTTCAAAAAAGAAGAATAAACCAACAACAAAAGCACACAAGCACAACAACAGTTCTGACAAGTGAATAACTAATTAGCATGTCACTAGTATTACAAGGACACGCATATTTTATTTCATTGCAATTTATTTTTCAGTCAGCCATGAAAGCTCAGACTTTCCTCAGAAACATGACTCATGACTCACTCATCGGTATCAGGTTAAGGGAAAGGCTGATGTGGTCAATGCTCCACTGCCAACACAGTCCATCATCACTTCAACACACACCAGTCCTCCCCGCCCCCCCTTTGTGAAGGAAACAAGATAACAAGGAAATAAGTTAAACCGAAGATCCCCTTTCATTCTAAGCCTTTCAGTCAACATTCATGATTACACTCATTCACCTGGCACACCTCATGTCATGGAGAGTGGGGGTGATTATTGCGCACCTTTAAAAAGTCCTAAACATGAACATAACAAAGGATGAAAAGAAGAAGAACAGCTCATTATGTCACGGTGGAGAATCCGTGTATCATTCGTTCTTTCCATGTTTAATTGGCAATGGTCCTTATCGATCGTAGCGGCTAGCAAGCTAACGTTTGTTGTTTGAACTTCCGGGTCACGTAAACTCGACCAATTAAATATTAAAATCAAATTCTGTCCTGTTGCCCGTTTTTCTATTTCGTATTTTTGATCTGTGCCTAAAATTGAAATATGAAAAACAATGCATTTTTTCGTTTTTGGTTTTATAATAAAAAACAAAATAACAAGTCAATTTTTCATTATTAGATTTTTGATTGCCAATTAAAAACGGAATGAACGAATGATACACGGATTATGGAGCAATAAATTGAGCATGCTGTGCCTTTCATGTACATGTGAATTTTACACAAGAACTTTTTCCTTTTTGATTATCATCAGGATAATTACTTTTAAGTTCTGTAGTTTTTTTCTGTTTAAAAAGCTAAAGTGGAAGATAAAAACAAATAGTACATCAATACAAACGTATAAAAAATTACATTTATGTGTATTGAATCTGGGCATAATTATAATAAAGTTTATCAGATGAAACTTGTCATCGTTGTTCATGCTGTGGTCATTCAAATCAAATATCTCCCAATCGAGAAAGAAAGCATGATAAAGTCTTGACTTCACAAATACATAGAGATCCTTCCAAAAAACTTACATGAAGGCATTTCTAAAATAATCACATCACAGAAAACACAAGAAGTCAAACGAGTTGATCATTTGCAGATAATAACTGAAAGGGTAAAACCGGTGAACTTGAAGCAAACATCTTTTACTTGAATATGTCAATTCGGGAAATATTAGAAATCAGATTATTCCAATAAAAGATGACATGACATCCTGTTATAAGAGTGCAGGAATCACCGTTATTGTTTTTGTGGAGCTCAGAGAAACATGATCTTCATGTGTCAGCTGAGTCCAGCATGAGAGAGTAGTATAGTTATTTATATTCATATGTAATTTCATCAATCTTTAATCCACATGTGTATGTTTTATCATAGAACAGTAAAACATGTCAGGTTGTGGAATATTCAATTTAAATACAATATGTATATCTCTCTATAGTTATGGATTTATGTAAAGCATATTACATTATAAAAAGTGGATATTCTTCAGATGAGGTTGGCGCTCTAAGTAAAAAGGCGCTCAGATGATTCCTCAAAGGTTGACTTGTGCTGCGCATACTCAATCTCACTAACACGAAAGCCAATCCTGTTCGAGCAACAGCGCAGTGAAATTTGCATCAGATGAACATTTAGAGGCTGGTTGAAGCTGTTGAAATTATTCGTCTGTGGAAATCTGCGAAGATAACCATGCCCGATCCAGTCAAAGCACCCAAGAAAGGCTCCAAGAAGGCCGTGTCTAAGGCCACCAAGACCGGCAAGAAGAAGAGAAAGACAAGGAAGGAGAGCTATGCCATCTACGTATACAAGGTGCTGAAGCAGGTCCACCCTGATACCGGTATCTCCTCCAAGGCCATGGGCATCATGAACTCCTTTGTTGGAGACATCTTTGAGCGTATTGCTGGTGAGGCTTCCCGCCTTGCTCACTACAACAAGCGCTCGACCATCACCTCCAGGGAGATCCAGACCGCCGTCCGTCTGCTCCTGCCCGGTGAGCTGGCCAAACACGCCGTGTCTGAGGGCACCAAGGCCGTCACCAAGTACACCAGCTCCAAGTAAACGTGCTGTTTGTACCAACTACTCAAAGGTCCTTTTCAGGACCACCCACTCCTTCAACTAAGAGCTTTATTCCTTTTGTTAATTGTTACACATTTGATGCCTCATGAAGCTGTTTGCGCCTATGCTTGATACAATGCCTGTTATAAAGACTAATGGAATCCTCGACCTTAACTATATAGTTTACTATAGTGTAAAGGCGTTATACTATACTAATAAAATGTATGACACACAGGAATTGCCAGGAATTCAACCAAAAATGTATAAAATTACACTTATGTTCACTTGTCATAAATGACTATTAATCCCATAGTGTGGTAATATGCATTATTGCAGCAAGTGAAACTATAAAATCTGTTGTACAGATTCAAGTGTAATAAATGTATTTTGATTGTACTAATGTGAAGTTGTATGAAATACTAATATTGGACACTTAAAATGTAGTACCATTTTCCCATGTTGGGGGGGGGGGTCGAGGGTTAACCAGCAATGCTGGTTGTACGGTCTGTAAAATCTCCCACTGATCACAGCAACGAGTATACACTGCAAAAAAAAAAACAATGAACAAGCAAGGGAGTGTTGTCTAGAACTCAGAAAATTGTTTTGACAAATTGGGTCCGTTTGTGTATACAAGTCAAAGTGATTATAAAACTGACAAAGGAAGCATTTATGTGCACAGAAAATAATTGTTTACTACTACTTTAATAATTTATTAAAGTAGTAACTGGGTCAGTGTTTGTCTATACAAGTATAGTTTATAAAACTACAACAGGAATAACTAAATATGTAGCTTAAATTGGGAATATATTCATGTATATTGTTTTGGTAGTGAGATTTTTTTTTTCATAATGTAATGAAAAGAGTAGCTAGAAAACAGTAAATAGCTACATCTATCATGAGTATAAGGACAACTCTTAGAGAAGGTGGATGGCTCTTAAAAGAGCCTTTGTGTTTGACTATCAGAGGGTCAGGATCAGATTTAACCTCCGAAACCGTACAGAGTGCGTCCCTGCCTCTTGAGAGCATAAACCACATCCATGGCGGTCACGGTCTTTCTCTTGGCGTGCTCGGTGTAGGTGACGGCATCACGGATGACATTCTCCAGGAAGACCTTCAACACACCGCGGGTCTCCTCGTAGATCAGACCGGAGATACGCTTGACACCACCGCGGCGAGCCAGACGGCGGATGGCGGGTTTGGTGATTCCCTGGATGTTATCACGGAGAACTTTACGGTGACGCTTGGCGCCTCCTTTACCGAGTCCCTTTCCTCCCTTGCCTCTTCCACTCATGTTTACTAATCTTCTTTTAACAAGCTAAAAGACGAATGTAAGACCAGGAGTGCAGCTTCTCTATTTAGAGCTTGTCTGCGGACCTAAAAGAAGACAGTTGGCGCGGATTTTGCTGGGCGGGATCAGATTCAACAGATCCGCCCACGAAGTGTTTCTAAGGCAGGGTGATCTCTTCCTTTTTGAGCCGTAATCCTCCATTTTGTATATTTTTCCATAATGAAGCTTTTAGGCAGCAGAAACAAAAATATTTACAATCACACAATATAAGGGTCCAAACTTACATAAAGATACCTTACCTTAATGAATGATATTAAATATGAATAAACACTATTTTTTGATTTTGAAAATGTCTTGAATGTAATAAACGAGGCAAAAACTCAGCAGAAATGTTTATCAGCTGTTTTTTTATTTTCTTATATGTAAAATGAGTCAAATTAGATGCTGAACAGTATGTAAGGATAAAACATGCCTGGACCTGATAGAGTTTGGATCTTTCATTTGTCTGTTTTGTTTTTTTATTATTTGAAACCAAGTTTGACTGATGACTGAGGAAACTTAACATATCCTTCACTAAACATATTTTATGAACTCTTAATGGCTTAAAATTAGAATGAACATTTCAGGTTCTTCTGATGTTTATTCTGGTTAAACTGAATGCAACTTTTCATGTGTGTGATTGAGTTATGATAAAAATAAAAAAGGTCATGAATCACTTCTGTACTATAAAAGGTGGACTAACTTTAACTGTGATGGTGCAATAAATCAACCACTTCCTTTTTGACCCGTTTTTTTATTTATTTGTTTTTATTATTTTTGTGCCTTCGCCCACATGCGTCCTCCATCCTCAAGAATCCTCCAGCATTGCCTCTCTTTCCGCCAATAAGACCAAATAGGAAACCAATCCATCTGCTATATGGATAGAAAAAGGCAGAAACCCTGAGTAATCCCTCCAGGCCCATGATCTTTTTGACCTGTAATCCTCCATTTTGTATATTTTTCCATAGTGAAGTTTTTAGGCAGCAATATTTACATTTACACAATACAATGATCTAACCCTACATAAAGATACCTTACCTTAATGAATGATATTAAATGTGAATAAACACTATTTTTATATCTTTATCAGCTGCACAAAACATGTTGTTTTTTAAATTATATTAAATGTAAAAGTGAGTAAAATTAGACGATGAACAGTATATAAGCCTGGACCTGATAGAGTCTGGACCTTTCATTTGTTGTTTTCTTATTTGAAACTGAGTTTGACTGTCTGAGGAAACTTAACAACATTGATCTTCACTAAACATATTTTATGAACTTTTAATGAATGAACATTTTTAGTTCTTCTGATGTTTATTCATATTAAACTGAATGCAACTTTTTATGTGTGTATTTGTATTATGAGTTTAAGAAACGGTCATGAATCACTTCTCTACTATAAAATGTGGAGTAACTTTACCTCTGATGGTGCAATCAATCACAGCGCCCAGGAACACTAATCATGACAGTTTTAGATACATTTCTTTTTTGAAAATTAAGCATAAATAAGAAAATAAATAATAAAAAAAATGTTTCTGAATTCTTGTATTTTCTATTCTTCATATTAAAATTCTCAAAATGTTAATACATTAATGTTTGGCTGTAGTCCTTTCAACATTTTAAAGTCAGAGCTGTTTTAAGATAATTAAATAGAAGCTATAATCTTATGTCCTTCCTGTTTATCAGATTGATTTCAGTTTGGACATGTTATTGCTTAACCCTCCATGCACACAAAAGATAGACTTGGATCAACTTCCTTTATTTAACTCAGAAAAAAAAGTTATTGTGCCAAGCTCTTAACACCTTAGAAACACATTATCTAATGATATAACTACTCTGGATGACATTACTCTGACCTCCAGCACCACAGCAAATCATCTAGGAGTTATCTTTGATCATGATATGTCCTTTAACTCCCATATGAAACACATTTCAAGGACTGCCTCTTTGTCATCTCGAAATATTGCAATAATCAGGTACATCTCATCTCAAAATGATCCAAGCAGTTCTTACTTATTATTGGAATTCATTATTATGAGGCTGCCCTATAGCAAGTCTCTAAATACCCTCTTCTTGGTCCAGAATGCTGCTATACGTGTACTAACAAAAACTATAAAGAGAGATTATATTACTCTTTCAGGATTGTTGCATTGGCTTCCTCTAAAATCCAGAGTACAATTTAACATCCTCACCTTCAAAGCTCTTGGGCTCCATCATATCTTAAAGAGCTCATATTACCCTGTCATCTCACTGGAACTCAGTCTGAAGACACAATTACTACACTACTACACTTCTTACATGATCAATAACCAAACTGTACATGAAGAGACTATCACACAGCAAAGACTAAGTGTAGACATTATCAATCAGTTAAGGAGGGAGCTGCACTGATGACACCAATTAACCAGATCAGTACAAACACCTTCATTATGTAAATTAAGTGGTCAATATCTTATTTAATATAGATGCACAAACGTAAAAAGTGCATCCTCATCACTTTTGTGAGCAGCTGTGGTCCTCACTCTTCCCCTCTGACTTCTGACTATGTGCAGGTTAGTAAGAAACTCAGACCACCAGATGGCGGTATTTCAACACTCATGGATTTTCACGTACTTGTATTACAGAAGCACAAAATGTGTGCTTTATCCCGACTCACAGAAAGCTGTATGTGATGTGGTTATTGTTTATCCTATCTCGGATATTACACAACCAATAGTGATCTTGGGACTTTGTAACATATGTTTATGAGATGTGGCCAAAATACAGTGAGACTTCATATCATCTCAAATTTAGAAAAACGTGAACATACAGTGGCACTCTTCAATTTACTAAACCCTTAATTCCCAAAACGTCTTTATGTTTTGCAATATGATGGACTTTATAATTGTGTTTTGCACTTGCAGGAGCTGATAGCAAACAGTGATAAATAATTAGAATCGATGTGTCAAAATCAAAGAAAACTGTGTATAGACAGCAGAGGAAGCAGCCTTTTAGGGAGAGTGAGGTGGCTCTGAAAAGAGCCGTTGTGGTTTGTGAAGGAGAAGACAGTTTAAGCTCTCTCTCCACGGATGCGGCGAGCCAGCTGGATGTCTTTGGGCATGATGGTGACCCTCTTGGCGTGGATGGCGCACAGGTTGGTGTCCTCGAACAGACCGACCAGGTAAGCCTCGCTGGCCTCCTGCAGAGCCATGACAGCGGAGCTCTGGAAGCGCAGATCGGTCTTGAAGTCCTGAGCGATTTCTCTGACCAGACGCTGGAAGGGCAGCTTGCGGATCAGCAGCTCGGTGGATTTCTGGTAACGACGGATCTCTCTGAGAGCCACGGTACCGGGCCTGTAACGATGGGGCTTCTTGACTCCACCGGTGGCCGGGGCGCTCTTACGGGCAGCCTTGGTGGCCAGCTGCTTCCTGGGGGCTTTGCCTCCGGTAGATTTACGGGCGGTCTGCTTGGTTCTTGCCATTGCTTCTCGTTTCTCTGATCAGGAGAAAATAATGGTGAGAAGAGGAGACACGCTGCTCTTAAAGTGTCGGAGCGGCTGCGGAGCTTTGACGCTGATTCAGACCTCCGAGTCCTGATTGGTGAGCGGCTCTTCCTGGAGCTCAGCACCGCCTGCAAGAGCCTGAAGCTCCGCTGCTTATTGGACAACAGTCGTTTGAAAAAGTCCGCCAAAATGAGAGCCGCTCCCCCTCCACAACGCTACTAGAAGCCTCTTTTCTAGTGGGTGGGACATCAGTCCTTTCCCTCCTCCGTGTACATATAAAGGAGGGTTTGCGATTGCTCCTCGACACTTTCTAAATTGAGACTTTAGAAAATAACTGAAATCATGAGTGGACGAGGCAAAACCGGAGGCAAGGCCCGCGCTAAGGCAAAGACCCGATCATCCCGTGCTGGGCTCCAGTTCCCAGTCGGTCGTGTCCACAGGCATCTGAGGAAGGGCAACTATGCCCAGCGTGTTGGTGCCGGTGCCCCCGTCTACTTGGCGGCTGTGCTGGAGTACCTGACCGCTGAGATTCTGGAGCTGGCTGGAAACGCTGCCCGCGACAACAAGAAGACCAGGATCATCCCCCGTCACCTGCAGCTGGCTGTCCGCAACGACGAGGAGCTCAACAAGCTGCTGGGTGGAGTGACCATCGCTCAGGGTGGTGTGCTGCCCAACATCCAGGCTGTGCTGCTGCCCAAGAAGACCGAGAAACCCGCCAAGAAGTAAATCAAAGGCCCGGTTCCTCAACAACACAAAGGCTCTTTTAAGAGCCACACACTTCTGATAAAGAGTTGACATCCATGTTTTTTAATGTAGAATTTACTTTAGGACCATGATTTATTAGTTATCACTACTAAATATTAAAGACTTGCTGACCACCACAAAATGATATATAAATGAGGCAAATTTGAACATATATTCTATGAACAGACATGAATACTTAAAGTCCATACAAGTCTGTAATAGTGTATCAATAACACTTAAACTGTAATTTTGTACTACATCAAATTGTAGAAAGATGTGACTGCATAAATCAAAATGAGAAAATGGACTATTAATAACTACATAAGTACTATATCAAGTCAAACAGTATAAGTACTTTTACAGATCATAATAAACATAAGAGTTTTCCAAAATGTTACAACATTAACTTTTACAGCTGAATGTTACCTATATAGGCTTACATGTCAAATTAATTGATACTCTGTATTTGGTGCTGCTCAGATGCAATGAGCTCATTCTCCTGTCAAGTTTATATGTCTAATATATACTAAGTGAAAACACAATGATCACAATTCATGCAACTAAAAATACTATATTATAAAAATATAATTAGGAATATGCTCTTTATAGAAAGGTGTGTGGCTCTTAAAAGAGCCTTTGTTGAGGGCTTCAGAGTGATGCCAGTTTACTTCTTCTTGGGTGCTGCCTTCTTTGCCTTGGGCTTGGCCACCTTCTTTGCGGGGGCTTTCTTGGCTGCTGGAGCCTTCTTGACCACTTTCTTGGGGCTCTTTGCGGCCTTTTTAGGGCTCTTGGCGGGCTTCTTAGCGGCCTTCTTGGGGCTCTTGGCTACTTTCTTGGCCGCTGCTGCGGGCTTCTTGACCTTCTTGGGGGATTTCTTAGCGGCTGCTGTCTTGGCCTTCTTAGCTGCTGCGGGTTTCTTGGCGGCGGGCTTCTTGGCTTTAGGAGCGGCTTTCTTTGCGGGCTTGGCCTCAGCCTTCTTGCTCATCTTGAAAGAGCCGGAGGCTCCGGTCCCCTTGATCTGGGACAGAGTCCCCTTGGTCACCAGACTCTTGACGGCGGTCTTAACGCGGGCCTTGTTCTTGTCCACATCGTAACCTCCGGCAGCCAGAGCCTTCTTGAGGGCGGCCAGAGACACTCCGCTGCGCTCCTTGGAGGCGGACACAGCTTTAACGATGAGCTCGCTGACGCTGGGGCCAGTCTTCTTGGGCTTTGCTGCTGCCTTCTTCTTGGGGGCCTTAGCCGGGGCGGCTGCGGGAGCTGGAGCTACTTCTGCCATAGTTTGGTCGAGGATTAGTTCTACGTGAATCTCAGAGTCTGAGTAGACTGATGGAGTGTACGAGGCAGGAGGCGGCACTTAAACACACCATGAGAACCGTGTAGACTCAGTCCCGCTGCTGGCTCCTGTGAGCAGTGTGAATGTCTAACACTTGTGTTTTCTGCTAGTGAGAAAACAGTAAAAAATAAGTGTGAGAGAAGTGTTGAAGGTTGACAGTGAAGACAGCAGATAGCGGACATGTTTGTCTTCATATAGAAGTCATGTAGAGCTCTGATGCTCTCTGCATGTAGTTTGTGGAGCAAACAAACCTCACCTGTTCACCGCCGCGGACAGCACTGCTCAGCGGCTTTTCTCTCTCATTTCTCTCCTAAAATACTGTAAAATACATCCAAACTCCTCCAAAAGCAGTTTTCCAGCTCGTTCACATGTTTTTTCACAGAATGAAAGTAAAAACTTCCATTAGTTGGTGATCAGTTTGTAATAAAATGAAGCTTTTGTGGTAGCAGCAAACACACCGATCAGGCTGATGAAGCAGTTCAGTGAGACTTCCTGTCAGAGCTGCTCTGTCGCTGTAAACATTATTTTTGTTATTCTAAGGATGGCTTTTATTATAAATAAATAAAATGCAAAACTGCAGTAGGTGCAACATGTGTCACACTTATTATTCATGGTTGTATAGTAATTTGGAAGCAGTGGATCAGTTATCAATTGATTGTCTTGCTGCAGTATTTCAATTAAAGGTGTTTTTCTTCTTTCCGTGTATTCAGCTTTTGTTGACTTGATGTAAAATCTAGATATATGTGTTTCAAAACTCTGAGTACTGTGTTTTACAGAGGCTCTGCTGAGCTGCTATAATCTATGAAGCTCTGTTTATTATACACATCTAAAAGGAATTGTGTATACACTAAAATTTAAATCAAATTAAGATGGCTTATGAAGATAATTGTAATTTAAATAAATTACCAGATTGTGAAAATAGCTTCCTGGCTCTTAAACAGCAGTTTAAATGAGTTACAAAGAAGTTCTGCTTCACATATTTATAATTACTGTTGGACTTCCTGTTAGTCTTTGCATTGTTCTCTTTTTTTTGTCTCAAGCCTAAAATTACGAATATGATATCACTGTTGTGTATGTTGATTATTTATCCATAGTATACTAGATATTCTAGTTGGTTGGATTTCATATCAAAGATGAATAAAAACAGTCATATCTTGTCTTGTGTATTAGATTTAATGATGGCCTTGCTCATTTTTATCTCTACAGTAAATTCATGATTTTTTTCTGGTTTCTTTGCATGTGTTTTTTCCCTTTGTACAAGTTACTTTAAACTGTTGCTTAAACTATTATCTGATCATTAACATGGACAAAACCCTAACCCTCAAAATGTTTTCTTCAAAAACTGACAGAGTGAAGTTGAACAGTAGAGGATCCACTGACCAGGCTAGAGGTGTGTTCATTTGTCTGC
The DNA here is from genome assembly GCA_021039105.1 of Scomber colias. Taxonomy (NCBI): domain Eukaryota; kingdom Metazoa; phylum Chordata; class Actinopteri; order Scombriformes; family Scombridae; genus Scomber; species Scomber colias. The sequence goes on from JAJDFG010000293.1 coordinate 146,286, forward strand.
ACTGTACTGTGGCACAGGCTGTTTCTGTAAATACAATTGGGTGTAGATTATTTGTATACACATCAGTTTTAGCTCAGTGTAAATTCTAATTATGATATTACATATATTTAAATCTCTCTTCACTGCCATGGTTTAAAGCTGACAAAGATACATGTGACGTTTGTACATGTCTTCCTGCAGTGAACATCACAGCAGCTCAACAGCTGAAATCTGAAAACTGATGCTTGACACAAGAATGATCAAAAATGTATACACCTCAGTTTGAGCTCAATGTAAATCCTGGAATCCTGAAATGTATGAAATTCTTTGAAAAAACTGACCCAATGTCATATTACTTATACTTAAATCTCTCTTCACTGATATGTTTTAACGCTGCCAAAACACTCCATGAAATCTTTACATGTCTTCCTGTAGTGAAAATCACAACAGCTCATTGAAATCTGAAAACTAATGCACAAGAGGGCGCCTTCATCCTGCTAACCAGGGACATAGTGGAGGTTAAAAGCTCCTCAACTTTTTTCAGGGTGAAAGGTTGTTGGTATGAAACTGACTCAAGTCAATATGAATATACATTTTAAGATAAGATTGTTTCTCTGTTTTTCTTGTATTACTACCAGACTAGTGTGTTTTATCTACTTGATTTTTGCTTGATACAATGTAGTGTGTCTATGGGTGGGACAGGGATGTCTTTGGACATGATGTTTACCATCTGGGCGTCGAGGCGTACAGGTTTGTGTCCTAAAACAGGCCGATGAGCCTCACTGGCCTCCTGCAGAGCCATGACAGCTCTCTCTCTCTCTCTCTCTCTCTCTCTCTCTCTCTCTCTCTCTCTCTCTCTCTCTCTCTCTCTCTCTCTCTCTCTCTCTCTCTCTCTCTCTCTCTCTGAGGTGAGTGTGTTTGTAGTATGATGGTGCATCCCATCCTCCAGACTTAAAGCAGAAAGGCAAGCTGGTGCACAAAAAATATGAAACTTCACATCTAAATACTGACCCACATGAAACTATACATCTCAGTTTGAACTCACCAGTCACTCCAAGCAGACAGGTCTCCATCCTTAAAGCCTGGGGTGAGCACTATGCAGAGACGGCCACAATCAGTTTATCCTCCATTAATATGTTAATTAATGTGTTTCAAGTGGGAAGAAATTATTTGAAATATAGGTAGACATGTCAGGGGACACTATATATTAATTTTTCATAGAGATTGCATTCCTGTCTTAGGGTTATGTGCATTCAGTAGTTTGTATAGAAAACCAGCTGTTTCCCTGATGTTGAATTGTTATTGTGTTTGTGGTTTGCTGCTTGTCTAAGAGTGTAATGACTGTATTCTTGAGTGTTTAAATCAGTCTTTGCAGGGGAAGCACTGGTGCAGTTTCAGTAAATAGTAACATATAAGGTGCATGGGAAAGAAATATTCAAATGAAATGGAAGATTTGCAATCATCTAGAAAATCACTGATTAAAGAAAAGACAGTCAACAATAAATAAATGTCCACAAAAAGTATTGCAATTATTTTTTAAGCTTTAATTGACATGACAGAGAACGAGGGAAATTAATCACAGACAGTGTTTCAAAATAATCAGATTATATTTAAGATCATTTCATTTCAATCAATCAACCAATTAATCCATTTTTTATTTATATATCACCAAATCACAACAAAAATTATCTCAAGGCACATAGAGCAGGTCGTACTCTTTAACCTTTGTGTCGTCCTCCCGGGTCAAATTGACCCCATCTGTTTTGACTGTTCCTTCTTTCCTTCCTCCCTATGTCCTTCCTTCCTATGTCCTTCCTTCCTCCCTCATTTCCTTCCTTCCTTTCTCTTTTCCTTTCTCCCTCCCTCCTACCTTCCTTCCTTCTTTCCTCCGTTCTTCCTTCCTTCTTTCCTTCCTTCCTCCCTCCCTTCCTTCTTTCCTTCCTTCATTCCTTCCTTTCTTCCTCCCTTCCTTCCTTCCTTCTTCCTCCCTCCCAGGACAACAGAAGGTTTAAAGTGATTTAAAGAGACCCAACATTCTCACATAAGCAAGCATCACATTAGTGCAAGATTGATTAAAGACCACAATAACATTCATCATACAGGTGATGATGGTAAAGAGAGGGACTGTTTCCGTCTCACATGGCGAAAATCAGATGACCACTGAAGGTGCAGTAGTGAAAGCGATCATCATACAGCCTTGAGTTAGCACTCATACGCAAAAACATCTGATCTCCCACCTCCAGAATCAGTGTGACACCATTAGAGGCAGACCCATAATGTGCTGTCTGTAGCTCATATACACTGACACTAACATCTCGATTCTTCATTAAAAAAGCAGTTGCAGGATGTTTCCCGTCTCCATGTACACCCACATGGAACTCAAAGTGGTAGGCTCCTCTCAGCGGTGCAGTGAAAACACCTGTGAGACATTCAGGGTTTGTCTTGTTATTTCAAATGAAAATGTAACTTCTGTCAGTCAGGTTGGCATCAACATTGTAGAAAAAGCTTCATTTACTGTTGAAGTGTGTGAGTTCAGGTACCTGTGTGTGGGTTGTAGGCCTGTCCGACGTTTGTGGCGACATATTTGAAGACCAAATGTATCTGTTTGTTAAAGGGTCCGAAATATCCATCACCATGTCCATTATACAGAGCAGCTGAGAAAGCCACCTGTCGGGCTGAGAGAGAGAGAGAGAGAGAGAGATGTAAACTATTATTTTAGTGCTGAACACCATTTCAGACATGTTTAAAACAAAACATCTTAACTTATCAAACACATTAATCTTTACTGACAGTAATGTTTGACAGTTAAAATGATCATTAGTGTGTAAGAAAAGTGCTGTGATTGCAAAAACGTTATTAATTACCTAAAGAGAAAATAAATGTTCCCCATAACAATAACTATACATTAAATCAAGAACAAATATTCACATTTAACACTTCACAACTAACTTAACATTTAATCATGGAGAAGTTTGTATGAGACAATGAAGTAATCCTGTAAAAGGAAGGACTTAATATCAGATACAGTGATGACTTCTACACAATACCTTGTAGTTGTTGCTTCAGCATGTCCAACTCAGTCTTCTGTTTTTCTGCCTGTGCTGAAAATGTAACATAAATAACACTGTGAGTTGGATTTGATTTTAGCCCAAATATAAGATGAACCTGATTTTGAAAAAAATACTTTTATGAAGATACGACACACTTGTTCTGCTGGGAAAGTTTACCTGAGATATTATTATTCTTTTTCATATGAAATGAATATATATCTTTTCCATATTTACACACCTTCTAATTATCTCACACAGCAGCTTGACAGATGATTCACTCTATTGTCTGTTTCTGCAGGAAAGCTCCTGATATTAAACCAACTGATATTAAACCATATCTTTGTGTCTCCATTTACCAGTGTAAACCTAATAATTTTACTTCCACAAGATCTTCTGTTTACAGTTGGAATTGTGCTTTAATGACAGTAATCATCAGTTCTTGAAACATTTTTATTAGCTCAACAAATCCAGTAGGTGTCTGACTGATGTAATAACTGTCAACGGGGCCGTCTGATGCAGAAGTGATGGAAGCAGCAACAAAACCTGGACACACGTGGTCAGCTCAAGACACATTATAGAGACAGGTGTAAAAAGCAATGTGCCTCAGATAAGCTGAGGTGTATGTTAATGGCAGGTATAAACACAACCTTTGAAGGAGAGACAGTCCATAGCCTCTTCCGACTTTAGGAACTTGAGCAAGGTTGTGAACGATGATTGATCATGATCATGTTTGTAGTGTTGACAGTCTTGCAACCAAGACACAGCAAGAATTTATGGAACTGTGGTTGCTTATTGTTACATGGTGACCAATTCATAAGTGTAGTGTAGTCTGATTCCTGCATACACTAACAGACTTGAAGACACTCACTAGTCAAAAAAATAGTCTCCATTCAGTTGGCATATCTAGTGTTGTGAACATGTAATTTTCTACTCTTCAAATAAGAGATGATCCTATTAAACCCAAAACATTTTAAATCCTTTTGTTGCAAATCTTGTACAACTGGTGTAACAACCTCATAGTCGCGACCACTGAAGCTGCTACAACATGCATATTTGGCCTCAATAATTACAAAAAAAGCCCACAAAAATTATTGAAATAATTGGTGATTCTTTTTCAAGCTTAATTTGCAGAGGAAACATTGAAATAGTTTCAGATGTTATACTGTACCTTCATTGTCTTTTTGTAATTGCCTTATCTCCGCCTTCTGAGCAGCCAGTGAGGCTTCCATCTTTCTCAGCACAGCAGGGATGTTCAATGGACGATGATCGTAAGACTGTTTATAATCAGCGTTCTTCGTATCTGGATCTGTGGAGACGGAGCAGATCAGCAACAGCAGTGGAACAAACACAGCAGTCTCCATTCTCACACTGAAGGTTCAACAGTTAAACTGTATTGTGTCCAAACTCGTGCAACCTTTATATCATGCAGCAAAAAGAGGCGTTGAGAATCAAGAAGATCACAAACATACCTTCCCTCTTGAGAACAGGTCTATCCACATTTGAACGAGGATTAGCGCATATGTAAATTATATTTGTTTCAATACTTTCTTATTCCCTGGAAAACTACATACTGATAACTTTCACACCACATTTGGTGCCAACATCAGGACAAGAAATTACAGCTTTATTCTCATAAGAGTACTTTTCCATTTTCTTGAAACCTTACAACTTTGATTGGTGTTAGACTCCAATTTAAAGCACTGCTTCTAGGCAGTAATAATTAACACTTACATCGTTTATTTGGATTAAGAAATGATAATTCTTGTAATACTGTATATTATTGATATTTTTATATACTTTTAAAACACATTCAATTAGTGCCTCACAAATTAGAGATGTTTTAACACATACAATGAATTGCTTTTGAATATTAAGTTCTGTCTGTTCTGCTTTTGTTTTGTTTTGTTTTTTAATTTGGGTGAAGTGACCCTTTAAACAAACTGACATCTAGACTGACAAGACTAAATAAAGCAGTAATGCAGAGGTTTCTCTGAGGGTGTGTATACTGATGTGAACACATTGCAGAATGATTATCACATGAAAATGTCCTAATGGTTTCATTTCTTCATTCTGATTTTCTGATTGTAGTATCAGATCTTGCTTAACATCAACATATAAAAAGCATTTGAACTAAAGACATGTTTCAGAAGTCCCATGCAGAAAATGATGCATTACTTCTGCTCTGAATAGAAAATACAACACAAATGCATATCTTATTAGTTATTGGTATGGATGAAGGTTTTTATACAACATTATTATATAGCCTGATAACTTGAATCATAAGTGTAGCTGGTATGTGACGACTGCAGCACATCAGTAAGAATGCACGGATGTTATCTTCAGTAGTATTTATTTCTAACAACAGGTACAAGTGTTCAAAAAAGAAGAATAAACCAACAACAAAAGCACACAAGCACAACAACAGTTCTGACAAGTGAATAACTAATTAGCATGTCACTAGTATTACAAGGACACGCACATTTTATTTCATTGCAATTTATTTTTCAGTCAGCCATGAAAGCTCAGACTTTCCTCAGAAACATGACTCATGACTCACTCATCGGTATCAGGTTAAGGGAGAGGCTGATGTGGTCAATGCTCCACTGCCAACACAGTCCATCATCACTTCAACACACACCAATCCTCCCCGCCCCCCCCCCTTTGTGAAGGAAACAAGATAACAAGGAAATAAGTTAAACTGAAGATCCCCTTTCATTCTAAGCCTTTCAGTCAACATTCATGATTACACTCATTCACCTGGCACACCTCATGTCATGGAGGGTGGGGGTGATTATTGCGCACCTTTAAAAAGTCCTAAACATGAACATAACAAAGGATGAAAAGAAGAAGAACAGCTCATTATGTCACGGTGGAGAATCCGTGTATCATTCGTTCTTTCCATGTTTAATTGGCAATGGTCCTTATCGATCGTAGCGGCTAGCAAGCTAACGTTTGTTGTTTGAACTTCCGGGTCACGTAAACTCGACCAATTCAATATTAAAATCAAATTCTGTCCTGTTGCCCGTTTTTCTATTTCGTATTTTTGATCTGTGCCTAAAATTGAAATATGAAAAACAATGCATTTTTTCGTTTTTGGTTTTATAATAAAAAACAAAATAACAAGTCAATTTTTCATTATTAGATTTTTGATTGCCAATTAAAAACGGAATGAACGAATGATACACGGATTATGGAGCAATAAATTGAGCATGCTGTGCCTTTCATGTACATGTGAATTTTACACATGGTGAGCATGCAAAAAATGTCAATTATGTACAAGAACTTTTTCCTTTTTGATTATCATCAGGATAATTACTTTTAAGTTCTGTAGTTGTTTTCTGTTTAAAAAGCTAAAGTGGAAGATAAAAACAAATAGTACATCAATACAAACGTATAAAAAAATAACATTTATGTGTATTGAATCTTGGCATAATTATAATAAAGTTTATCAGATGAAACTTGTCATCGTTGTTCATGCTGTGGTCATTCAAATCAAATATCTCCCAATCGAGAAAGAAAGCATGATAAAGTCTTGACTTCACAAATACATAGAGATCCTTCCAAAAAACTTACGTAATGGCATTTCTAAAATACTCACATCACAGAAAACACAAGAAGTCAAACGAGTTGATTATTTGAAGGTAATAAATGAAAGGGTAAAACCGGTGAACTTGAAGCAAACATCTTTTACTTGAATGTCAATTCGGGAAATATTAGAAATCAATAGTTCCGATAAAAGGTGACATGACATCCTGTTATAAGAGTGCAGGAATCACCGTTATTGTTTTTGTGGCGCTCAGAGAAACATGATCTTCATGTGTCAGCTGAGTCCAGCATGAGAGAGTAGTAGTTATTTATGTGGATTAAAGATTGATGAAATGATATATGAATATTTGTATGTTTTATCATAGATCAGTGAAACATATCAGGTTGTGGAATATTCAATCTAAATACAATATGTTTATTTTTCTATAGTTATGGATTTTTGTAAAGCATATTCTATTATCAAATAAGTATACTGTTCAAATGAGGTTGGCGCTCTTTCAGTAAAAAGGCGCTCAGATGATTCCTCGAAGGTTTGGGGCGGTGTCTTGTGCTGCGCATGCTCAGTCTCACTAACAAGAAAACCAATCCTGTTCGAGCAACAGCGCAGTAAAATTTGCATCAGATGAACATTTAGAGGCTGGTTGAAGCTGTTGAAGTTATTCGTCTGTGGAAATCTGCGAAGATAACCATGCCCGATCCAGTCAAAGCACCCAAGAAAGGCTCCAAGAAGGCCGTGTCTAAGGCCACCAAGACCGGCAAGAAGAAGAGAAAGACAAGGAAGGAGAGCTATGCCATCTACGTGTACAAGGTGCTGAAGCAGGTCCACCCTGATACCGGTATCTCCTCCAAGGCCATGGGCATCATGAACTCCTTTGTTGGAGACATCTTTGAGCGTATTGCTGGTGAGGCTTCCCGCCTTGCTCACTACAACAAGCGCTCCACCATCACCTCCAGGGAGATCCAGACCGCCGTCCGCCTGCTGCTGCCCGGTGAGCTGGCCAAACACGCCGTGTCTGAGGGCACCAAGGCCGTCACCAAGTACACCAGCTCCAAGTAAACAAGTGCTGTTTGTACCAACAACCCAAAGGTCCTTTTCAGGACCACCCACTCCTTCAACTAAGAGCTTTATTCCTTTAATTGTTACACATTTGTGGCCTCATGAAGCTGTTTGTGTCCATGATTGATACAATGTCTGTTACAAAGACTAATGGAATCCTCGACCTTAACTATATAGTTTACTATAGTGTAAAGGCGTTATACTATACTAATAAATAAATGACACACAGTAACTGCCAGGAATTCAACCAAAAATGTATAAAATTACTTATGTTCACTTGTCATAAATGACTATATTAGTCCCATAGTGTGGTAATATACATTATTGCAGCAAGTGAAAATATAAAATCTGTTGTACAGATTCAAGTATAATGTGAAGTTGTATGAAATACAAATATTGGACACTTAAAATGTAGTACCATTTACCCAGGTTGGGGGGGGTCGAGGGTTACAAGGAGCAATGCTGGTTGTACGGTCTGTCAAATCTCCCACTGATCACAGCAACGGGGATCAGACAAAACAATGAACAAGCAAGGGAGTGTTGTCTAGAACTCAGAAAATTGTTTTGACAAATTGGGTCTGTTTGTGTATACAAGTCAAAGTGTTTATAAAACAGGCAAAGGAAGCATTTATGTGCACAGAAAATAATTTTATAAAAAGTAACTGGGTCAGGTCTATACACGTACTGAACTGAAAAGTATGTACAGATTTGTCTGTTTATGGCAAAATGAATCAAAAGCAACTGGACTTTTATCTATTCCCCAGGAATAACTAAATATGTAGGTTAAATTGGGAATATATTAATGTATGTTGTTTTGGTAGTGACATAGCTTTTTTTCATAAAGATGAAACGAAAAGAGTAGCTAGAAAACAGTAAATAGCTACATCTATCATGAGTATGAGGACAACTCTTAGAGAAGGTGGGTGGCTCTTAAAAGAGCCTTTGTGTTTGACTATCAGCGGGTCAGGATCAGATTTAACCTCCGAAACCGTACAGAGTGCGTCCCTGCCTCTTGAGAGCATAAACCACATCCATGGCGGTCACGGTCTTTCTCTTAGCGTGCTCGGTGTAGGTGACGGCATCACGGATGACATTCTCCAGGAAGACCTTCAACACACCGCGGGTCTCCTCGTAGATCAGACCGGAGATACGCTTGACACCACCGCGGCGAGCCAGACGGCGGATGGCGGGTTTGGTGATTCCCTGGATGTTATCACGGAGAACTTTACGGTGACGCTTGGCGCCTCCTTTACCGAGTCCCTTTCCTCCCTTGCCTCTTCCACTCATGTTTACTAATCTTCTTTCAAACAAGTTAAAAGATGAATGTGAGACAAGGAGTGCAGCTTCTCTATTTGGAGCTTGTCTGCGGACCTAAAAGAGGACAGTTGGCGCGGACTTTGTTGGGCGGGATCAGATTTAACAGATCCTCCCACAGAGTTTTCCAAAGCAGAGTGATTTCTTCCTTTTTGTGTTTTTCTGTGACATTTGGGTGAACCTGACAGCTAACATTGTGAAGTTGTGTAGAAACAGACTTGCTGCTGTTTGTATTGTTCTTGTTGGACATGAAAACATTAAGAATGAGACCCTGCTCTCATATCATATCACATCACAATACAAATGACTGAAGACAACCACATTACTGTGTTCACGTGTTACAATTTATTAAGTATAATGTAGGTTTACAGTCAGCTTTTGTTTTAATAAAATATTTATATTTATAAAAAAAGAAATCAGTAAATAATTAAAATCAGGAAATGTGTTATGAGTTTTTAATGTTAAGACAGTTTAAACATTAGGAATAATGGTGAAGTCGGTCAGATGGGCAACTAGAGCCATATCGTTTGTGTCATATTGTCCTAGTTCCAGGTGATGTTATTTGTATAGATGGTAAATAAGATGGGAGATAAAAACACATCTCCTCTTTATTTAGTATAATGCTGGTGGATCTTTTGCCGTTGACTATTACATGTTGAGGTCTGTCTTGTAAAAAGTCTCTGATCCATTTGACCAGTACTGGGTGGACCTGAAGTTTATTGAGGCGGTTGAGCAATGTTAACTGTGTTAAAGGCAAAGGAGTCCATAAGTAAAATGGACTGGAGCATGATTGAGGGTGGTCCATGCTTTTAATGACTGTGTCCAGGAGTGTCAGGCAGGCATCGTCCACTCCCTGTTTTGCTTTATAGCAAATTGTAGTGGGTCCAGTTTGTCGACAACTGAGAAGCCAGTTGTAGACCACCCGCCCCATGCATTTGCATAGGACAGATGTCAATGCAATTGGTCTGTAGAGTCCATTTTAAGATTCTTTTATTTGTTTTTAAATCTTTAAATGGACTGGCCCCGCTCTACCTCTCTGAGCTCCTTCACCCCCACGCTCCTGCTCGGTGCCTCTGGTCAGCTGACCTGCTGCTCCTGGAGGTACCGAGGTCAAAACGGAAGCTCAGAGGGGATAGAACCTTTTCTGTAGCTGCTCCTAAATTATGGAACGAGCTTCCTTTAAATATTAGACAAGCCTCCTCACTGTCTGTTTTTAAAACTCGTCTTAAAACCCATTTTTATTCCTTGGCTTTCAACCCAGCATGACACTCTGCTCCTGTTTTAGTGTTTTATGGTTTGTTTGTTTTTAATTATTGTTTTATTGTTTTTAATTTGTTTTAAAAACAATAAACAATTATCTTAGTATTTATTTCCTGCTAATTGTTTTATGTTTCCTGTGTTTTATCTATTTATGTACAGCACTTTGTTTCAGCTGAGGTTGTTTTAAAGTGCTTTATAAATTGAGTTGAGTTGTAGTCTTTAGGGACCATATATTTTGGGGTTTTAGGTACAGGTATGATGGTGGTCTCTTTCCATGTGCCAGGAACTAGACCAGAGTCCAGGAGCAGCTGAAAAAGTTGGGTTGTGACACCCCCCCCCCCCCCCCCCCAGTTGAGTGGCACATTCCCATAGCACTCTACCACTTAGCTTGTCTGGACCAGATGATTTTCAGGGGTTCACTCGGGACATATTGTGGACCACCACACTTTCCTCTATTGTGATATGAGATAGGCTGGGACTGTTGGGGTTCCAATCTTTCAGTGGCTGTTGTAAGTTGTCAAATCTGCCATAAAATGTGTTTAATGGGGATAATTCAGGGCATTTGATTTTGGGCTGGCTTCTGCACTTTGCCTATCATGGTGTTGAGCCCTTACCAGGCCTACCTTGCATTCCCTCTTGTAAATTGTTCCTCCGCTTTGTTCTTATAGTGGATTTTGGCCACCCTGACTTTTGTCTGAAATCTTTTTCCAACTCTTTTCCCTATTGTCTGCCACCTCTTAAATAAGCCAGTTTATTTTTATTAAGGCACATTTTCAGGTCTTTTGTTACCCAGGGCTTGTTGGGTGGGACTTCCTGCAACCTGGAAGAATACATATCACCTATATGACTATGAGATGCAGTCAGTCTGTAATATAACAAATATTTTGGAATGGCATAGCAAAATATTTGAATACTTTTGTAAATGAGATTTCGTTTTTTTTTTTTTATCAATATATTTTCAAAAACACTTTTTTATGTTGCCAGCTGACCATTGTGACGGTGTACTGGAGGAGAGTGGAAGAGTGTGAGGGCAGAGGCTTTAAGCATGATTTTATATAATATGTATATATTTTTAAGTAGGCCTTTTTTGAGAAATTATTTCGGCAGATGATTTAACCATTAGAGGGCCCTGATCTGAAATTTAGTAAGAAAACCTCTAAATTGACTGAATGTATAAATAAAATGCGTGATCGAAAACTCATTCACATTTTCTCAGAAGCTGTAAATAAAATCCAGAAATGAAGACAGAAGAAAATAATTTATTGTTGATATGAACGGTTTTGTAAACCTTCAATTTGTTGACAGATCCAATCAGTAAAGTTGGTTTAATGACCCTTCAATGACTTCATGTTCAGATTCAATTCATCCACACAATAATGGTAAATAATAGGAAATGATTTCCTTATAGATTGTTATCATGATAGTTACATTTGTATACCACATGATATTTACACATTTACAGAGTGGTGAGAATAAAATGTCTATGATAAAGGAAGTTGTGTTGTTTTCTCTGTTTAAGATGCTGAAGAGAAAAACGAGAACTATATCAATAAAGACATGAAACTGACATTTAGAAGTAAAGGTTAAAATAGCCTTCATTGATACAAACACACAGGAAACACTGACATTTAAAGAAACTCAAACATCAACCCAACAACAACTGAAAGTAAAAACAAAATCTTGGATGATCTCAGTTTGAATGACAGCTGATCTCTTTGCAATTCAGAAACATGGAGACAGAAACAACAAGAATTACAGCACAGAATCTAACACATGAAGTTTGAAATGAGTGTCTATTTGAGTTTACACAACTCAGCTGTGTCTCCACTATATTTAAACCAGAGTCCAGCATAGAGAGGCTGAGTGAATGTGGTCTGGACTCTGTGGAGGAGAGTCATGGTTTCAGAGACGCTGTAGAAGGACAGAATACCTGCTCTGTGATCCAGGTACACTCCGACTCTGGAGGAACAAGGTCCTGAGACGGGAGTTGAGATGTTGTTGAACCAACATTTATAACTGTCAGTGTCGCAATCTAAAGCCCAAGACTTGTCATTGTGCCCAAATTTACATTTATTTGAGTGTCCTGCTCTGCTGATATTCTTGTATGTGACTGCTACATAACCTCCTCTCCCACTCCACTCCACCTCCCAGTAACAACGTCTAGTGAGACTCTCTCTACTCAGGACCTGACACCAATCAATGAATTTGTCTGGATGACTAGAATAAGATACTTTAGCAACTGAATTTGCAGTTGCATTTACAGTTGCTTTTCTGTTCCACTCAAATAATAGCAGATTTTTTTTTGCTGTGTTTGGATCCAGAGTGATTTCACATGAATATTTTAAGAAATCCAGCTCTGATCTTGGGCTCTGATCTGACAGTAAAACATCCACTTCAGTCTCTGTCAGTGAGATGTTTGTCCATTCCTTCTTCAGGATGTCCTGTAGTTTATCTCTGAGCTCTGACACAGCTGCTGTCACATCCTCAAAGTATCTCAGAGGGCGGATATTGATGCTGGATGAGTCTGTAGGTTCACTGAGTTGTGACACTGAGGGGTAGTTGTGTAGAAACTGGTTGTGATCCTCTGTGTGTGAGAGTTGCTTCAGTTCAGCATCTTTCCTCTTCAGCTCAGTGATCTCCTGCTGCAGCTTCTCATGAAGCTCTTTGACTCGACTCACTTCAGTTTCCTGCTGGGATCTGATCTGCTGCCTCACATCAGAGCTTCTTTTCTGGATGTAACAGATCAGCTGAGTGAAGATCTTCTCACTGTCCTCCACTGCTTCATCAGCAGAGTGACTGACAGCCTCCACCTCCTGTTGAAGCAGCTTCACATCTTTCTCTCTGTCCTGGATTCTCTGCTGGATGTTTAGTCGACTCACCTCGAGCTCTCTCTGCCTCTCAGTCCTTTCTGCTGCAGCTGAGACTGTGTCGTGCCCTTTATGTTCATCCACAGAGCAGAGATAACAGATAATATGCTGATCAGTACGACAGAACATCTTCATCACCTCATCATGACGAGAGCAGATGTTCTCCTGGAGCTTCTCCGAGGGATCGACCAACTTGTGTTTTTCAAATGCAGCAGATTTATAATGAGGCTGGAGGTGTGTCTCACAATATGAGATGAGACACACCAGACAGGACTTGAGGGCCTTCAGCTTCCTCCCAGTGCAGACATCACAGGCCACATCTTCAGGTCCAGCATAGCAATGATCAGTAGCAGCAGCAGGAGCAGCTTGGAGTCCAGTCTTCTTCAGCTCCACCATTATATCTGCTAACATGGTGTTTTTTACCAGGACAGGCCTCGGTGTAAAGGTCTGTCTGCACTGAGGGCAGCAGTAGATTTCCTTAGTATCCTCTCCATCCCAGAAGTTTTTAATACAGCTCATGCAGTAGCTGTGTCCACAGGGAATAGTTACTGGATGCTTCAGTAGATCCAAACAGATTGAACAGCAGAATTTTGCTCCGTCCAGCTGAGCTCCTTGCTGCGCCATTTCACCCCTCAGTAACAATGACTGTGTGAGTTTCACTTTCTGAGAAGTGAAACTAGTTTGAACTCTGATCTAAACAGCATGTGCTGCTTCAGTAAATGTAGGCTGGCAGCAGTTATACCCATCTTCAAACTGTAGATCTAAAGGGGAGGGAACAAGGAAATAAGTGAACAGAGTGGAGCTTGTTGTGTTTGACAGTGGGAAGAAGAGGTAGGAGTTATCAAACTACAATATACTCCAGTAAGAGGAGCAGTTTGTGAGAGACACTGTGTGAAGTTTATCACGTTCATGTGTAATTTGAAAACACTGGTCACCTAATTTTTGGTGGAAAAGTAAACTTGGGAATTTGGTTACAATCTAAATATGGCTCCTCATTTCTCTTTATTTGGTATATTCTTCTAAAATTCAGCTCAGTAATTACTACTATACTAATACTAACATTACTATTGATACTTTTGCAGAACCATGTTTCAGATTCAGTCCAGGGGCAGATACCCTCTCTATATTCAAGAGTAGGCTTAAAAATTTCCTTTTAACAAAGCTTGTAGTTAAGGCTGGCCATGGTAATACTTTTCACAATAACTTCAAACCAAATCAGATGCATCATATCTACATGTCTTAGGACACAATTACTACACATTTATTACATGATCAGTAACCAAACTATACATGAACTCTATCACACAGCAAGGACAAAGTGCAGACATCAGTTAAGGGGGGGAGCTGCACTGATTTAGTTAATTAACCAATTAACCAGAATAATATAAATACCTTCATTGTGTAAATTAAGTGGTCAATATATTCTTTAATTTAGATGCACAAAAGATAAGAAAACTGCAGCCTTGTCACTTCTTATGAGCAGCCGTGGTCTTCACTCTTCCCCTCTGACTTTCACATAATAGAATTTATTGTCCTTTCCAGGATAACTACTTTCACGTTCTGTAGAGCCACGGAAATTACACAGACTACTTCACAGGTTACAAGGACCATGCAATACCCGAGACAGAGGTATACCTGCCACCATATACATATCCATTCCCCGCAGTTATAATAAGAAGCAATGTGTGCTCTTTCCTGACACATAGAAAGTTGTATGTGATGTCTATAATTTAAAATAAATCTAATTTGATCTTCAGGCCTTTTAACCAAAATTTAAGTCTAACTTAACATATCGATGAGATCAAAATGCAGTGGGAAATCATAATATTTTCAACAATTTTGCAGTATAAGTGTTTTGTATTTCAGGCTGATAACATCAAAACATGAAAATATTGATTGTGCAAAAACCGCAGAGGAAGCAGCTCTTTAGGGAGAGTGAGGTGGCTCTGAAAAGAGCCGTTGTAGTTTGTGAAGGAGAAGACAGTTTATGCTCTCTCTCCACGGATGCGGCGAGCCAGCTGGATGTCTTTGGGCATGATGGTGACCCTCTTGGCGTGGATGGCGCACAGGTTGGTGTCCTCGAACAGACCGACCAGGTAAGCCTCGCTGGCCTCCTGCAGAGCCATGACAGCGGAGCTCTGGAAGCGCAGATCGGTCTTGAAATCCTGAGCGATTTCTCTGACCAGACGCTGGAAGGGCAGCTTGCGGATGAGCAGCTCGGTGGATTTCTGGTAACGACGGATCTCTCTGAGAGCCACGGTACCGGGCCTGTAACGATGTGGCTTCTTCACTCCACCGGTGGCCGGGGCGCTCTTACGGGCAGCCTTGGTGGCCAGCTGCTTCCTCGGGGCTTTGCCTCCGGTAGATTTACGGGCGGTCTGCTTGGTTCTTGCCATTGCTTCTCGTTTCTCTGATCAGGAGAAAATAGTGGTGAGAAGAGGAGACACGCTGCTCTTAAAGTGTCGGAGCTGCTGCGGAGCTGTGACGCTGCTTCAGACCTCCGGGTCCTGATTGGTGAGCGGCTCTTCCTGGAGCTCAGCACCGCCTACAGGAGCCTGAAGCTCCGCTGCTTATTGGGCTGAAGTCGTTTGGAAAAAGTCCGCCAAAATGAGAGCGGGCTCCCCCTCCACAGCACTACTGAAAGCCTCTTTTCTGGTTGGTGGGGCATCAGTCCTTTCCCTCCTCCGTGTACATATAAAGGAGGGTTCGCTGTGTCTACTCTTCACTTTCTAAGTTGAAACTTTAGAAAATAACTGAAATCATGAGTGGACGAGGCAAAACCGGAGGCAAGGCCCGCGCTAAGGCAAAGACCCGATCATCTCGTGCTGGACTCCAGTTCCCAGTCGGTCGTGTCCACAGGCATCTGAGGAAGGGCAACTATGCCCAGCGTGTTGGTGCCGGTGCCCCCGTCTACTTGGCGGCTGTGCTGGAGTACCTGACCGCTGAGATCCTGGAGCTGGCTGGAAACGCTGCCCGCGACAACAAGAAGACCAGGATCATCCCCCGTCACCTGCAGCTGGCTGTCCGCAACGACGAGGAGCTCAACAAGCTGCTGGGCGGAGTCACCATCGCTCAGGGTGGTGTGCTGCCCAACATCCAGGCTGTGCTGCTGCCCAAGAAGACCGAGAAACCCGCCAAGAAGTAAATCAAAGGCCCGGTTCCTCAACAACACAAAGGCTCTTTTAAGAGCCACACACACCTCATGAAAAGCTCATATCCTCACAGTTATGCATCCAATGTTCAGTTTTAGATGTACAACTTGGTTACAGAACAGTGGCTAGCATTGTAATAAATCATGATTTTGATAGATTGACAAGTATATCATAAGCACATTTATAAAGGATTCCTCAAAGGAAAACAAAATGGTTAACTAAAAGCTTCATTTCACCTGGGGCTAAATAACCATCATTAATAACATTTACATTTGCTGTCTCAAGGCTCTTTAAGAGCTACACCGTAACTGATTGTTATTAAAACTGCTACAAAACGTCTGACTCCTTTTACTCTGATCCCATTGTGTAATTTTACTCGTCAAACAAACACTTTTTGATTAATCTCTTTTCCAGGATAGGTTAACTTGAAAAGCATTCATTTACTACATTGTATCATTAATACATTGTTTTTTTTTTCTGTATTATGTGCAGACCATGACCATGCTGTCTGTAAATCAGGTTTCCCTTAGCAACTGAACTTACATTTGAACAATTAACATTTAGTGAGAAACTTCGTGTAAACCGTTTTGTCACTAAATAGGGAGTGTACGATTTAGTTAAAATAATGACTGAGTTGACACATTGATTAAACGTATTTCACAATTTTTTACTTACTCACCTAAATGGATTAGAGAGGAACAAATGAGCTTTCTCTCATGTCAGTAAATATGTATATTGTGTCTACAACATGAGTTCACTTTACTGGATAATAGAAGTCAGTTCATGCAGCTAATGGGAGAACATTGTATTGTTAAAACACGTTGTAAGGATTATGCACTTTAGATAAGATGTGTGTGGCTCTTAAAAGAGCCTTTGTTGAGGTTGAGGGCTTCAGAGTGATGAGAGTTTACTTCTTCTTGGGTGCTGCCTTCTTTGCCTTGGGCTTGGCCACCTTCTTTGCGGGGGCTTTCTTGGCTGCTGGAGCCTTCTTGACCACTTTCTTGGGGCTCTTTGCGGCCTTTTTGGGGCTCTTGGCGGGCTTCTTAGCTGCCTTCTTGGGGCTCTTGGCTACTTTCTTGGCCGCTGCGGGCTTCTTGACCTTCTTGGGGGATTTCTTAGCGGCTGCTGTCTTGGCCTTCTTAGCTGCTGCGGGTTTCTTGGCGGCGGGCTTCTTGGCTTTAGGAGCGGCTTTCTTTGCGGGCTTAGCCTCAGCCTTCTTGCTCATTTTGAAAGAGCCGGAGGCCCCGGTCCCCTTGGTCTGGACCAGAGTCCCCTTGGTCACCAGACTCTTGACGGCGGTCTTAACGCGGGCCTTGTTCTTGTCCACATCGTAACCTCCGGCAGCCAGAGCCTTCTTGAGTGCGGCCAGAGACACTCCGCTGCGCTCCTTGGAGGCGGACACAGCTTTAACGATGAGCTCGCTGACGCTGGGGCCAGTCTTCTTGGGCTTTGCTGCTGCCTTCTTCTTGGGGGCCTTAGCCGGGGCGGCTGCGGGAGCTGGAGCTACTTCTGCCATAGTTTGGTCGAAGACTAGTTCTACGTGAATCTCAGAGTCTGAGTAGACTGATGGAGTATACGAGGCAGGAGGCGGTACTTAAACACACCATGAGAACCGTGTAGACTCAGTCCCGCTGCTGGCTCATGTGAGCAGGGTGAATGTCTAACACTTGTGTTTTCTGCTAGTGAGAAAACAGTAAAAAATAAGTGTGAGAGAAGTGTTGAAGGCTGACAGTGAAGACAGCAGATAGCGGACATGTTTGTCTTCATATAGAAGTCATGTAGAGCTCTGATGCTCTCTGCATTTAGTTTGTGGAGCAAACAAACCTCACCTGTTCACCGCCGCTGACAGCACTGCTCAGCGGCTTTTCTCTCTCATTTCTCTTCTAAAATACTGTAAAATACATCCAAACTCCTCCAAAAGCAGTTTTCCAGCTGGTTCACATGTTTGTTCACAGACTGAAAGTAAAAACTTCCATCTGTTGGTGATTAGTTTGTAATAAAATGAAGCTTTTGTGGTAGCAGCAAACACACTGATCAGGCTGATGAAGCAGTTCAGTGAGACTTCCTGTCAGAGCTGCTCTGTGGCTGTTAATATTTTTTCTGTTATTCGTATAATTATTTTTAATAAAAAATAATCCGCAATATTGTCCTCTGCAGTAGGTGTAAAATGTCTGTGTTACATTTATCATGTATTCACCTACTATTAAAGAACAAACATACAAATGGCACCGCGGTAATGTGGAAAAAGTGAATCCTTTACATTGTAAAAACTAATAGTTATATTTTTGCACAATGAACGCATCATTGATCTATTGTAATACAATTTCATGATTGTTTTACTGCAGTTTTTCAGTTGTAGTTTTTCTTTCTTCTGTGTATTCTGCTCTTGTTGACCTCCAATAATAATATAATATAAAACTCAATTATTTTACAGAGACTCTGCTGAAGTAAGTTAACTAACTGTCTCCATAATATTTAATAAATATCTGCACATAACATGTATTTCCATATTAATGAAAGTTAAATAGGGCACACATGTTTATGTTAAGGGGAAATGATGAAATAAAACATTTGAAAGTGTTGAAACACATTTTCCTTTTGTTCTATGTTCACTATATGAAAACAAAATATACGTTTTTTTTTCATTCCCACATTATGTGTTATTTTATTTCATATTGTGTTATTTTGTTTATAATAACAAAACTAGATGGAGAAATAGATTTACAAACTTATTTTTTTAAATGTATTTTATTTTACAGCCAATTTAAGGCCATTTAAGGTTCTGTGATGTATATGTGAGAAGATATGTCATGCCATATAAAGTTTTTACCAGTATTGCAGAGGGAGTTAGTGTCAGTGTTTTCAGCATTCTTGTATGTGATGCAATTTTGTCGGTTAATTAATTCATTCATTATCAAAAATGTCAGATTATATTTTTATTTTTTAATTTATTTATTTTTTTACATTATCTTCCCAGAGCTCAATTTGATGCTGGCAAATGTCTTGGTTTGATTCACCTTAAAAAGTCTAAAACTCTGACAGTCATAAAGGTGTTTTTTTTTTCTTCTTTCTTTCTCTTTTCGTATATTCAGCTCTTGTTGACTTGATGTAAAACTTAGATTTATGTCTCTCAAAACTCTGAGTACTATAGTGTGTTACAGAGGCTCTGCTGAGCTGCTCTGATCTGTGGTTATGACCCTCTGGAGCGCTATCCTGTCACATGCAGTAGGTCAAAATGATCACAAACATACCTTCCCTCTTGAGAACAGGTCTATCCACATTTGAACGAGGATTAGCACATATATAAATTATATTTGTTTCAATACTTTCTTATTCACTGGAAAACAACATACTGATAAATTTCACACCACATTTGGTGCCAACATCAGGACAAGAAATTACAGCTTTATTCTCATAACAGTACTTTTACATTTTCTTGAAGGCAGTAATAATTAACACTTAAATTGTTTATTTGGAGGGAGAAATGAAAATTATTGATATTTTTATATACTTTCAAAACACATTCAATTAGTGCCTCACAAATTAGAGATGTTTTAACACATACAATGAATTGCTTTTGAATATTAAGTTCTGTCTGTTCTGCTTTTGTTTTGTTTGTTTTTTTATTTGGGTGAAGTGACCCTTTAAACAAACAGAAGCTTTAACAAATGGGATTTATTTATGTATTTATTTTTTTCAAATTATGCTCAGGCTTTCTGATGTTCTCTGTCTGACATCTCGACTGACAAGACTAAATAAAGCAGTAATGCAGAGGTTTCTCTGAGGGTGTGTATACTGATGTGAACACATTGCAGAATAATTATCACATAAAAATGTCCTAATGGTTTAATTTCTTCATTCTGATTTTCTGATTGTAGTATCAGACCTTGCTTAACATCAACATATAAAAAGCATTTGAACTAAAGACATGTTGCAGAAAATGATGCATTACTTCTGCTCTAAATAGAAAATACAACACAAATACATATCGTATTAGTTATTGGTATGGATGAAGGTTTTTATACAACATTATTATATAGCCTGATAACTTGAATCATAAGTGTAGCTGGTATGTGACGACTGCAGCACATCAGTAATAATGCACGGATGTTATCTTCAGTAGTGTTTATTTCTAACAACAGGTACAAGTGTTCAAAAAAGAAGAATAAACCAACAACAAAAGCACACAAGCACAGCAACAGTTCTGACAAGTGAATAACTAATTAGCATGTCACTAGTATTACAAGGCCACGCACATTTTATTTCATTGCAATTTATTTTTCAGTCAGCCATGAAAGCTCAGACTTTCCTCAGAAACATGACTCATGACTCACTCATCGGTATCAGGTTAAGGGAGAGGCTGATGTGGTCAATGCTCCACTGCCAACACAGTCCATCATCACTTCAACACACACCAGTCCTCCCCGCCCCCCTTTGTGAAGGAAACAAGATAACAAGGAAATAAGTTAAACTGAAGATCCCCTTTCATTCTAAGCCTTTCAGTCAACATTCATGATTACACTCATTCACCTGGCACACCTCATGTCATGGAGGGTGGGGGTGATTATTGCGCACCTTTAAAAAGTCCTAAATATGAACATAACAAAGGATGAAAAGAAGAAGAACAGCTCATTATGTCACGGTGGAGAATCCGTGTATCATTCGTTCTTTCCATGTTTAATTGGCAATGGTCCTTATCGATCGTAGCGGCTAGCAAGCTAACGTTTGTTGTTTGAACTTCCGGGTCACGTAAACTCGACCAATTAAATATTAAAATCAAATTCTGTCCTGTTGCCCGTTTTTCTATTTTGTATTTTTGATCTGGGCCTAAAATTGAAATATGAAAAACAAGGCATTTTTTCGTTTTTGGTTTTATAATAAAAAACAAAATAACAAGTCAGTGTTTCATTATTAGATTTTTGATTGCCAATTAAAAACGGAAAGAACGAATGATACACGGATTATGGAGCAATAAATTGAGCATGCTGTGCCTTTCATGTACATGTGAATTTTACACATGGTGAGCATGCAAAAAATGTCAATAATGTACAAGAACTTTTTTCCTTTTTGATTATCATCAGGATAATTACTTTTAAGTTCTGTAGTTTTTTTCTGTTTAAAAAAGCTAAAGTGTAAGAGAAACAATTTACAAATAGTACATCAATACAAACATTTAAAAAATAACATTTATGTGTATTGAATCTGGGCATAATTATAATAAAGTTTATCAGATGAAACTTGTCATCGTTGTTCATGCTGTGGTCATTCAAATCAAATATCTCCCAATCGAGAAAGAAAGCATGACAAAGTCTTGACTTCACAAATACATAGAGATCCTTCCAAAAAACGTACATAATGGCATTTCTAAAATAATCACATCACAGAAAACACAAGAAGTCAAACGAGTTGATCATTTGAAGGTAATAACTGAAAGGGTAAAACCGGTGAACTTGAAGCAAACATCTTTTACTTGAATATGTCAATTCGGGAAATATTAGAAATCAGATTATTCCAATAAAAGATGACATGACATCCTGTTATAAGAGTGCAGGAATCACCATTATTGTTTTTGTGGAGCTCAGAGAAACATGATCTTCATGTGGCAGCTGAGTCCAGCATGAGAGAGTAGTATAGTTATTTATATTCATATGTAATTTCATCAATCTTTAATCCACATGTGTATGTTTTATCATAGATCAGTAAACCATATCAGGTTGTGGAATATTCAATCTAAATACAATATGTATATCTCTCTATAGTTATGGATTTATGTAAAGCATATTACATTATAAAAAGTGGATACTCTTCAAATGAGGTTGGCGCTCTTTCAGTAAAAAGGCGCTCAGATGGTTCCTCAAAGGTTGGGGCGGTGTCTTGTGCTGCGCATGCTCAATCTCACTAACAAGAAAGCCAATCCTGTTCGAGCAACAGCGCAGTGAAATTTGCATCAGATGAACATTTAGAGGCTGGTTGAAGCTGTTGAAGTTATTCGTCTGTGGAAATCTGCGAAGATAACCATGCCAGATCCAGTCAAAGCACCCAAGAAAGGCTCCAAGAAGGCCGTGTCTAAGGCCACCAAGACCGGCAAGAAGAAGAGAAAGACAAGGAAGGAGAGCTATGCCATCTACGTGTACAAGGTACTGAAGCAGGTCCACCCTGATACCGGTATCTCCTCCAAGGCCATGGGCATCATGAACTCCTTTGTTGGAGACATCTTTGAGCGTATTGCTGGTGAGGCTTCCCGCCTTGCTCACTACAACAAGCGCTCCACCATCACCTCCAGGGAGATCCAGACCGCCGTCCGTCTGCTGCTGCCCGGTGAGCTGGCTAAACACGCCGTGTCTGAGGGCACCAAGGCCGTCACCAAGTACACCAGCTCCAAGTAAACAAGTGCTGTTTGTACCAACAACTCAAAGGTCCTTTTCAGGACCACCCACTCCTTCACCTAAGAGCTGTTATCCTTTTGTTGTTACACATTTGTGGCCTCATGAAACTGTTTGATACATTGTCTGTTATAAAGACTAATGGAATCCTCGACCTTAACTATATGTTTTACTATAGTGTAAAGGCGTTATACTATATTAATAAAATGGATGACACTCAGTAATTGCTAGGAATTCAATCTTAAATAAATGTAAATGTATTTTGATTGTACTAATGTGAAGTTAGTTGTATGAAATACTAACATTGGACACTTAAAATGTAGTACCATTTTCCCAGGTTGGGGGGGAGTTAAAATGAGCAATGGTGGTTGTATGGTCTGTCAAATCTCCCACTGATCACAGCAACGAGTATACACTGCAAAAAAAGGAAGCAAGGGAGTGTTACATATACAAGTCCATAAAACAGGCATAGGAAGCATTAATGTGCACGTAAAATAATTTTAACTGGGTCAGTGTTTGTCTATACAAGTACAGTTTAGAAAACTACAACAGGCAAAGCATTTATATGCACTGAACTGAAAAGTATATACAGATTTGTCTATTTCTGGCAAAAAAAAAAATCTATTCCCCAGGAATAACTAAATATGTAGTTTAAATTGAGAATATATTCATGTATATTGTTTTAGTAGTGATAGGTTTTTTTTTTTTCTCCATAAAGATGGAACGAAAAGAGTAGCTAAAAAAAAGTAAATAGCTACATCTATCATGAGTATAAGGACAACTCTTAGAGAAGGTGGGTGGCTCTTAAAAGAGCCTTTGTGTTTGACTATCAGCGGGTCAGGATCAGATTTAACCTCCGAAACCGTACAGAGTGCGTCCCTGCCTCTTGAGAGCATAAACCACATCCATGGCGGTCACGGTCTTTCTCTTGGCGTGCTCGGTGTAGGTGACGGCATCACGGATGACATTCTCCAGGAAGACCTTCAACACACCGCGGGTCTCCTCGTAGATCAGACCGGAGATACGCTTGACACCACCGCGGCGAGCCAGACGGCGGATGGCGGGTTTGGTGATTCCCTGGATGTTATCACGGAGAACTTTACGGTGACGCTTGGCGCCTCCTTTACCGAGTCCCTTTCCTCCCTTGCCTCTTCCACTCATTTTTACTAATCTTTTCTTAACAAGTTAAAAGACGAATGTGAGACGTGGAGTGCAGCTTCTCTATTTAAAGCGTGTCTGCGGACCTAAAAGAAGACAGTTGGCGCGGCCTTTGCTGGGCGGGATCAGATTTAACAGATCCTCCCACGAAGTTTTTCTTAGGCAGGATGATCTCTTCCTTTTTGACTCGTTTTTTTATTTATTTGTTTTTATTATTTTTGTGCGTCCTCCATCCTCAAGAATCTAGGGTTACGGAAAGAGAAGGGTTAGGGTTAGGGTTAGGGTTAACCTAACCCTAACCCTTCTCTTTCCGTTAACAAGACCAAATAGGAAACCAATCCATCTGCTATATGGATAGAAAATGGCAGAAACCCTGAGCAATCCCTCCAGGCCCATGGTCTTTTTGACCTGTAATCCTCCATTTTGTATATTTTTCCATAGTGAAGTTTTTAGGCAGCAATATTTACATTTACACAATACAATGATCTAACCCTACATAAAGATACCTTACCTTAATGAATGATATTAAATGTGAATAAACACTATTTTTATACCTTTATCAGCTGCACAAAAACATGTTGTTTTTTAAATTACATTAAATGTAGAAGTGAGTAAAATTAGACGCTGAACAGTATATAAGGATCAAACATATGTCATGCCTGGAGTTTGGACCTTTCATTTGTTGTTGTTTTTTCTTATTTGAAACTGAGTTTGACTGACTTAGGAAACTTAACAACATTGATCTTCACTAAACATATTTCATGAACTTTTAATGAATGAACATTTTTAGTTGTTTTGATGTTTATTCGTATTAAACTGAATGCAACTTTTTATGTGTGTATTTGTATTATGATTTTAAAAAAAGGTCATGAATCACTTCTCTACTATGAATGTGGAGTAACTTTACCTCTGATGGTGCAATCAATCACAGCGCCCAGGAACACTAATCATGACAGTTTTAGATACATTTCTTTTTTGAAAATTAAGCATAAATAAGAAAATAAATAATAAAAAAAATGTTTCTGAATTCTTGTATTTTCTATTCTTCATATTAAAATTCTCAAAATGTTAATAAATTCATGTTTGGCTGTAGTCCTTTCAACATTTTAAAGTCAGAGCTGTTTTAAGATAATTAAATAGAAGCTATAATCTTATGTCCTTCCTGTTTATCAGATTGATTTCAGTTTGGACATGTTATTGCTTAACCCTCCATGCACACAAAAGATAGACTTGGATCAACTTCCTTTATTTAACTCAGAAAAAAAAGTTATTGTGCCAAGCTCTTAACACCTTAGAAACACATTATCTAATGATATAACTACTCTGGATGACATTACTCTGACCTCCAGCACCACAGTAAATCATCTAGGAGTTATCTTTGATCATGATATGTCCTTTAACTCCCATATAAAACACATTTCAAGGACTGCCTCTTTGTCATCTCGAAATATTGCAATAATCAGGTATATCTCATCTCAAAATGATCCAAGCAGTTCTTACTTATTATTGGAATTCATTATTATGAGGCTGCCCTATAGCAAGTCTCTAAATACCCTCTTCTTGGTCCAGAATGCTGCTATACGTATACTGACAAAAACTAGAAAGAGAGATTATATTACTTTTGTAGGATTGCTGCATTGACTTCCTCTAAAACCCAGAGTACAATTTAACATCCTCACCTTCAAAGCTCTTGGGCTCCATCATATCTTAAAGAGCTCATATGACCCTGTCATCTCACTGGAACTCAGTCTTAAGACACAATTACTGCACTACCACACTTCTTACATGATCAATAACCAAACTGTACATGAAGACTATCACACAGCAAAGACTAAGTGTAGACATTATCAATCAGTTAAGGAGGGAGCTGCACTGATGACACCAATTAACCAGAACAGTACAAACAACTTCATTATGTAAATTAAGTGGTCAATATTTAATTTAATTTAGATGCACAAACGTAAAAAGTGCAGCCTCATCACTTCTGTGAGCTTCTGATGTGCAAGTTAATAAGAAACTCAGACCACCAGATGGCAATCTTTCAACAATTTTTTACAAAATTGTAGTATTACCCGTATTATCCCGACTCACTCACAGAAAGCTGTATGTGATGTGGCTATAATGTATCCTATCTCTGATATTACACAACTAACAGTGATCTTGGGACATGTTTATGGGATTAAAGTGGCCAAAATACATTGAGAGTTCATGTTCTCTCAGTTTAGACAAACGTGAACATATAGAGGCTGTCAGTTAACTAAATGCCTGATTTCCAGAAAGTGGCTGTTATACAGTATATATGATGAATGTTATAATATTGTGTTTTGCACTTGCAGGAGCTGATCGCAAACGAAACATTGAAGACTTAGAATCGATGTGTCAAAAAATGAAAGAAAATATTGATCGTGTAGAGACAGCAGAGGAAGCAGCTTTTTAGGGAGAGTGAGGTGGCTCTGAAAAGAGCCGTTGTGGTTTGTGAAGGAGAAGACAGTTTAAGCTCTCTCTCCACGGATGCGGCGAGCCAGCTGGATGTCTTTGGGCATGATGGTGACCCTCTTGGCGTGGATGGCGCACAGGTTGGTGTCCTCGAACAGACCGACCAGGTAAGCCTCGCTGGCCTCCTGCAGAGCCATGACAGCGGAGCTCTGGAAGCGCAGATCGGTCTTGAAGTCCTGAGCGATTTCTCTGACCAGACGCTGGAAGGGCAGCTTGCGGATGAGCAGCTCGGTGGATTTCTGGTAACGACGGATCTCTCTGAGAGCCACGGTACCGGGCCTGTAACGATGGGGCTTCTTCACTCCACCGGTGGCCGGGGCGCTCTTACGGGCAGCCTTGGTGGCCAGCTGCTTCCTGGGGGCTTTGCCTCCGGTAGATTTACGGGCGGTCTGCTTGGTTCTTGCCATTGCTTCTCGTTTCTCTGATCAGGAGAAAATAGTGTTAAGAAGAGAAGACACGCTGCTCTTAAAGAGTCGGAGCCGCTGCGGAGCTGTGACGCCGCTTCAGACCTCCGGGTCCTGATTGGTGAGCGACTCTTCCTGGAGCTCAGCACCGCCTGCAGGAGCCTGAAGCTCCGCTGCTCATTGGACGAAGGAAGTTTGAAAAAGTCCGCCAAAATGAGAGCGGCTCCCCCTCCACAGCACTGCTGGAAGCCTCTTTTCTGGTGGGTGGGGCATAAATCCTTCCCCTCCTCCGTATACATATAAAGGAGGGTTTCCGCAGTCTGCCTCACATTTTCTGAGTTGAGACTCTAGAAATTAACTGAAATCATGAGTGGACGAGGCAAAACCGGAGGCAAGGCCCGCGCTAAGGCAAAGTCCCGCTCTTCTCGTGCCGGGCTTCAGTTCCCAGTCGGTCGTGTCCACAGACTGCTGAGGAAGGGCAACTATGCCCAGCGTGTTGGTGCCGGTGCCCCCGTCTATCTGGCGGCTGTGCTGGAGTACCTGACCGCTGAGATCCTGGAGCTGGCTGGAAACGCTGCCCGCGACAACAAGAAGACCAGGATCATCCCCCGTCACCTGCAGCTGGCTGTCCGCAACGACGAGGAGCTCAACAAGCTGTTGGGCGGAGTGACCATCGCTCAGGGTGGTGTGCTGCCCAACATCCAGGCTGTGCTGCTGCCCAAGAAGACCGAGAAACCCGCCAAGAAGTAAATTTAAGGCCCGGTTCCTCAACAACACAAAGGCTCTTTTAAGAGCCACACACTCCTCATAAAAAGCTCATATCCTGAAATTTATCATAAGTGTAATTCATAATTTAAATTACGACCATGATCAAGTAGCATCGCTACATTTTACGATTTGTTGCAACCTGTAAAATATGTTAATGCAATTTACAATGATATAAACTACATATTACTTTGGTAGAATAGACATGAAGATTTACAATTGTATGTCAATCTTCATGAATTTATAAAAGGAAAAACAAAATGTATGCTAAATCTGAAAGCAGAAGATTAATTGCACTCAAGCAATGCATCTGCAGAAGGAAAAATAAGAATGGCAATCATTATTGTTCTCAATAATATTTAAATGTAAACACAATCTAAGTGTAGCATTGATACTATATTAGCCTATAGAATTAATCATTGTACTATTAATTATGATTTAATTATAATTACTAATTAACAACAACCTGTAGAAATGTTAATCAGCCCAAAACAAGTGATTCTAATCTTTGCCTTTTACCATACATAACATAACATAATAAACAATAAGATTTAATGCTTTGATTTTTAGTTATTTTTCCAGGATACCTGATACAACATAATGTTCAGTTTCACAGTTAAAATTAATAGATTTTCTTTATTTGGTTCTTCTCAGATCATGTTCACACTTGTTTAAGATGGTAAAGGTAGATTAAACTGGTTTGTCATGTTATTGAAAGTATAAGATTAAGTTATCATGTAACTCCTGAAGTTAAGTTAATTAACAGTTTATAAAGATTTAAAGGGTTAATAAATCAATTAATGCTTACACTTGTAATTAAATAATAAACAACAAATAAACAAATATGACTCATTTTCAAATGACCAGGTTGTGAAAATAGCCTTCATCCTAACCCAACAGTGACTGATAAGGCAGTTCTGCTGCATGTAACAGTGTTCGTCAACGTTTATTTTTATATCCCTTCAATATTAATTTTATTTTGCAAACAAGGTATTTTGTTGCTTTCCGTTCTCGATATCTTCTCGTGAAATAGGTTCATATGTTGTGTTTAACTATGCACGGCTCCTTTTATTTGTTGTAATTGTGTCGTTATATTTACCGTAAATATAATATTCATATCTTCATATATTTACCGTAAAAACGACGTTTCCGTGGTGAACGGCAACAGCGTCAGTTTGTCCCTGTTGCCCTTGACGACCGCAGATGTGGTATGTACTGAAATAGCTCCGTGATTTAATCATATATTAATCTATGAAACTGCCTTTATAGAAATGTAAGTACATGTTATCTTATTTGAGTTGTCCTTTCACTTAAAAAAGTACTATTATATATTATATATCATACTGTCGCCATTTTATCGTTTGTTTATTATTTTAGTCGTTTCTTTGAGTGAAGCTGCAGGTGTAAAATCTAACTCACGTAATATGGCGACTGCTTCAGTGTGTTTATTATTTATTCTTAGAGCAAGGAGCTGTACAGCAGATCACCACCGGCCACATTGATGTGTTTTTATATTCAGGTGTGAAAAAGTATTTTGTTTTACTGTAATTTTTTTAAAGAAAACAACGATCACATTGTGAAGTATTTACGGCAACAGCGTCAATTGTGTCCCGGTTGCCGTTAACCACCGTAGATGTGGGCAAGGAGATGTACAGCAGACTGTCACGAGGTTAATTATTTTATTTTATTTTAATTTTTTTAAAGTGTGCTTTAGTAATTTAACTACTGGTTGTATATGTATGAATGATGATGACACAGCCACAAAGCAAAGATAATATATTCTATCAGTTAATAAATGTTCCAAACAAACCATTAAACAAAAACTAATGTCCATGTTTTAGCTCTGAAACAAATAAAGTAGAAGTGATTGTCTAAGTTGAGCTAGTTGATTACTGATGGACATATAAAATACTGTTAGATTTTGATTTTTTTTCAGTAAATATCTTTTTCTATATTGTGTTTCTTCAAATAACTAAAGTAACTGTCTGCTAATAAATAAAAGACTTCCAGATGTCTTAGAGGTGGATCAGGATCAGAGTTGATTTATTGTACAGATGTAAAGAAAGAAGATCTCTCATTAAGACATTTTTAAACTGAACGAACTAAAGCTGCATGAAGCTGCTGCTGTGTTTTAAACAGCAGGTGTTTCAGATGCAGAGGTTTGAGGCTGAGCTGCAGGTTGAGTGGAAGTGTGTGGGGAAGTTTATTAATGCTGTTGAATATAACCGATGTGAAACAATCAGAAAATAACGTTTAATTGATCTGATTCACCGGCTTTCTTACTGTCAGCGCTCCCTCTCTTCATTCATTCTCCAGCTCGCTCGACCACAGCGTCAGTCGATCCGACTCTGTAGCCTGTATTTACACGAATCTCGTAAATGACCCATTTTCAAAATCAAAACGGCGAATTTCGCCGAAAGGTGAGTTGTTGTTATCCCTGGTTATAGTATGCGATATGTTCTATTGATTGAAATCCATTTCAAAGTTCAATAAAAAACAGTCATATCTTGTTTAGTCCCTTAGATATTTGCATTTATTATATTTTATGATGTCATTCCTCCTTTTTATGTCTACTGTATGTTCGTGCATTTTTGTTTTCTGGTTTCTTATCCTCCTTTTTCCAGTTGTATAAGTTACTGTTTGAACTTTCTTTTTGCTTAAGACATTATCTAATCATTAACATGGACAAACACATTAATGTTGACACTGTTTATTGGACGTTTTTGATTTTGTAGATTACTCATCTTGTTTTGTCCTTATTTTGAAAAAGAATTGAGCAGTCTGAACACATGTTTATTTAATTTATACCTTCTATTAAACATGCCAGCAAACATTTGCTTGAAATGAAAAAATCTCCACAGTAAGTTAAATTCATTGAGTCACTTAGTCAATGTTACAGATTTACTGCGTTGTACAAAAAAAAAAAAAAAAAAAGCCAATTGTTTTGAGGACACGACAAGAGCAGCTCTGAAGTTACCATGTAAACGTGTATGTTGTATGTTCTAAACTGTATTAAACATGTGAACTGATTATATATTTACTGCATTATAAAAATCAAAGCAAGGCATTTTGTGTATTCGACAGGAGCAGCTCTGAACTGTGAACATGTAAACTTCAGTATAACAGCAGCTACACCTTGTGGTGAAATTATACAGTATAGCAATATGTGAGAATGTGTCTTATATAAATGTAAGATATTTTCATCACAGAGACTGGTCCCCGTTACTGTGGTCAATGGTAGGACAACGACGATACGTTATGCATTTTTAGTAAACATCTAGTATGTTTACGTCTTGCATATACCAGTTGTGGATAAACTGTATGGAATATTTACACACACACACACACACACACACACACACACGTTCATTCTTGCATTAGAAATACTACAACCATGTAATTGAAAAAAAGGATAAAGCTCTTAGTTGAAGGAGTGGGTGGTCCTGAAAAGGACCTTTGAGTTGTTGGTACAAACAGCACTTGTTTACTTGGAGCTGGTGTACTTGGTGACGGCCTTGGTGCCCTCAGACACGGCGTGTTTGGCCAGCTCACCGGGCAGCAGCAGACGGACAGCGGTCTGGATCTCCCTGGAGGTGATGGTGGAGCGCTTGTTGTAGTGAGCAAGGCGGGAAGCCTCACCAGCAATACGCTCAAAGATGTCTCCAACAAAGGAGTTCATGATGCCCATGGCCTTGGAGGAGATACCGGTATCAGGGTGGACCTGCTTCAGCACCTTGTACACGTAGATGGCATAGCTCTCCTTCCTTGTCTTTCTCTTCTTCTTGCCGGTCTTGGTGGCCTTAGACACGGCCTTCTTGGAGCCTTTCTTGGGTGCTTTGACTGGATCGGGCATGGTTATCTTCGTAGATTTCCACAAACGAATGACTTGAACAGCTTCAACCAGCCTCTAAATGTTCATCTCATGCAAATTTCACTGCGCTGTTGCTCGAAAATGATTGGCTTTCGTGTTAGTGAGACTGAGCATGCGCACCAAGTGAGCGCCTTTTTATCTAAAGAGCGCCAACCTCATCTGAAGAGTATCTACTTTTTATAATATAATATGCAGTTCAACAATCCATAACTATAACTATAGAGAAATAAACACATTGTATTTAGATTTAACATTCTGCAAGTTGAAATGTTTTACTGTTCTATGATAAAACATTAAAATATTTATGGATAGATTTTATTTCATCAATCCTTAATGGTGGTGCTTTTGTCTCTGAAATACTTTTTGTTAATATGAATTTTATAGACTCTCATGCTGGACTCAGTTCAGCTGACACATGAAGATCATGTTTATCTGAGTTCCACAAAAACAATAACGGTGATTCCTGCACTCTTGGGAACCCTAACTCTAACAGGATGTCATGTCTCCTTTTACCTGAAGAATTTGATTTCTAATATTTCCTGGAAATATGTTTGTTGTTATGTACTTTACATGTGTCTTTGTGAAATCCATATATGTTCTTTCTCAGTTGTAAACATCTAATACTCATTAATGTTTTGTGTAGTTTATAAACTATAAAGTTTATTAGGCATTAAACTATTGACACTATAACCCATGTCTGCAATTCCTGACGAGCTAATGCTTGCACATAAATTGCAAGAAATGTTCAAATCAATTCTTATTAAAAACTAATAATAATAAAGATTTATGATCTACATAATCAGATACACTACAATATAAAACTGTTAATGTACATCAGGACAGCTCTCAGAGGAGGTGGAGGCTCTTTATTACAAATAAACTACAACAATTATTATTAAAACAAGGGGGGGGGGGGGGTGCAATAAAGTACAGTGTGTCAAAAAAAGGAATAAAAGGAAAAAGGATATTTGTCAGAATTATAATTCACAAATTCAGTATCAAAGTTTCTCCTCCTCCTGATGTCAGAAAGAATTTGTTCCACTACGGTATCACTCTTAATCACTGTCTGTTGTATCACCATTGCAAATCTTGTTTTCCATAATTTAGACTATAGAGCATACAACGAGTTGGATCCATTATTTGTGTTTCAATGGCAGTTTGTCATTTATAATACCATACATCAGAGTTATAACAAAAATCACACCAATATCTTTCAATTTAGACTTCCTGCGCTCTGTAGCCCATTAAAAATTCTTTCCAATGATACCAGCCACAGTTCATCCCTAATGCTCTCAGACAGGTTTTTATTGTAACTTCAGTTTTTAATTACTTGTTTTTAAGTTCTGTTTTTATAGTAAATCAGACCACTATATAAAATCATTGAATTTGTATAAGTTTCCTGTAAAGCCAACCCTAGTCTATTTTAATATTGGTTTTCCACTTGTACAGTAAATTCTTTAAATAGGTGGTTATCCCCTAGATTGATAAATTTTAAACAGATAACCTACAAATATAAAATATGAAAGTATATATTGACTGTTTAGTTAATTACTTTGCTGGTTGGAGAAAGTATGTTGCATTTGCTTTTTATCTGGCAGCTTTTACTGGTGTCAAGACTGCATCCAAGCTTGATTGTAGGCATTTTTAATTATAAATGTAGTTCATGACAGTTTCTACAGAGTACAACAAACAGGACAACTCTTAGAGAAGGTGGGCGGCTCTTAAAAGAGCCTTTGTGTTTGACTATCAGCGGGTCAGGATCAGATTTAACCTCCGAAACCGTACAAGGTGCGTCCCTGCCTCTTGAGAGCATAAACCACATCCATGGCGGTCACGGTCTTTCTCTTGGCGTGCTCGGTGTAGGTGACGGCATCACGGATGACATTCTCCAGGAAGACCTTCAACACACCGCGGGTCTCCTCGTAGATCAGACCGGAGATACGCTTGACACCACCGCGGCGAGCCAGACGGCGGATGGCGGGTTTGGTGATTCCCTGGATGTTATCACGGAGAACTTTACGGTGACGCTTGGCGCCTCCTTTACCGAGTCCCTTTCCTCCCTTGCCTCTTCCACTCATTTTTGCTAATCTTCTTTTAACAAGTTAAAAGACGAATGTGCGGTATGGAGTGCAGCTTCTCTATTTAGAGCTTGTAGGCGGACCTAAAAGAAGACAGTTGGCGCGGATTTTGCTGGGCGGGATCAGATTTAACAGATCCTCCCACAAAGTATTTCCAAAGTAATATTGGAATAATTATATGAGCGATTAGTAATTCATAGAGTACAGCAATACGTTCAGCCGTACAATATACTGCTGGACTTATTACTTGTAAGACGACTGGCACAAATAGGCTACTGCTGTCACTGTCCTCCAGTAGTTCATGACATTTATGGTGGTTGATCATCAGATAGATAGATTATTAATCCCATTGGTGAAATTCAGGTATCTGGCAGATCAAAGCCCATACACATATTCATAAATACACATAGATACATACACAGTAATACACAACAAAAGATATGTTGTTATATGAGTTAAAATATGAAAATGGTAAAAAAAAAAAACAGATAAAATATGAGCATTTATGATACAAAAGTGTGTGTACTACAGTAGAATAAATAATATAAATCCATTTTAAAGTGCCCAGTACCTTAATGGGATTTTTTTTATTAAACAGTTTCTTATGACACTTATAGACTCTTTACTTACCAGACTACTTGCTCAAATACTATTTTATACATTGAAGCCAATATTAGTTAGGTCAGTTGGCAAAACTTTGACATTTTATAGAAGAGATTATGCTTGTTTATTTTAAGTCATTTATAAGGGAAAACAAATAACTACCAAAATAAAACCAAATATTTGGTGATTCAAGCTTCTTCAATGTGAGGATTTCTCTTTTCTCTGTTTTATGTAATTGTAAATGACTGTCAGAGTTTTAGACTCTTTAGGCAGCAGCAAATTGAGCTCTGGGAAGATAATGTAGAAAAAACAAAACAAAAAAAAAACAATTCTGACATTTTCGATAATAAATGAATTCATTAACCCCACAAAATTGTTTCAAATACAAGAATGCTGAAAACACTGATAATATAATAGTTGCAGGTCTAATTCCCTCTGCAATACCGGTAAAAAAAACTTTACATGGCATGACATATCTTCTCACATATACATCACAGAACCTTAAATTGGCTGTAAAATAAAATACATTTAAAAAAATAAATTGGTAAATTTATTTTTCCATCTAGTTTTGCTGTTGTAAACAAAATAACACAATATGAAATAAAATAACACATATATGGGGGAAAGAAAAAAAAACCTTATATTTTGTTTTCATATAGTGAACATAGAACAAAAGGAAAATGTGTTTCAACACTTTCAAATGTTTTATTTCATCATTTCCCCTTAAAATAAACATGTGTGCCCTATTTAACTTTCATTAATATGGAAATACATATTATGTGCAGTTATTTATTAAATATTATGGAGACAGTTAGTTAACTTACTTCAGCAGAGTCTCTGTAAAGCACTCTTGTAAATCAGAGTTTCGAAGGATTTTAATATTATATAATATTATATTATTATTGAAGGTCAACAAGAGCAGAATACACAGAAGAAAGAAAAACTACAACTAAAATACTGCAGTAAAACAATCATGAAATTGAGTTACAATAGATCAATGATGCGTTCATTGTGCAAAAATATAACTAATATGTTTTACAATGTAACGGATCCACTACTTCCACATTACCGCGGTGCCATTTGTACTGTTTGTTCATTAATAGTAGGTGAATACATGATAATAGTAACACAGACATGTTACACCTACTGCAGAGGACAATATTGTGGATTATTTTTTATTAAAAATAATTCTCCGAATATCAGAACATATATATGAGCAGCTCTGACAGGAAGTCTCACTGAACTGCTTCATCAGCCTGATCAGTGTGTTTGCTGCTACCACAAAAGCTTCATTTTATTACAAACTGATCACCAACAGATGGAAGTTTTTACTTTCAGTCTGTGAACAAACATGTGAGCCAGCTGGAAAACTGCTTTTGGTGGAGTTTGGATGTATTTTACAGCATTTTAGGAGAGAAATGAGAGAGAAAAGCCGCTGAGCAGTGCTGTCCGCGGCGGTGAACAGGTGAGGTTTGTTTGCTCCACAAACTAAATGCAGAGAGCATCAGAGCTCTACATGACTTCTATATGAAGACAAACATGTCCGCTATCTGCTGTCTTCACTGTCAGCCTTCAACACTTCTCTCACACTTATTTTTTGCTGTTTTCTCACTAGCAGAAAACACAAGTGTTAGACATTCACACTGCTCACAGGAGCCAGCAGCGGGGCTGAGTCTACACGGTTCTCATGATGTGTTTAAGTACCGCCTCCTGCCTCGTACACTCTATCAGTCTACTCAGACTCTGAGATTCACGTAGAACTAATCCTCGACCAAACTATGGCAGAAGTAGCTCCAGCTCCCGCAGCCGCCCCGGCTAAGGCCCCCAAGAAGAAGGCAGCAGCAAAGCCCAAGAAGACTGGCCCCAGCGTCAGCGAGCTCATCGTTAAAGCTGTGTCCGCCTCCAAGGAGCGCAGCGGAGTGTCTCTGGCCGCCCTCAAGAAGGCTCTGGCTGCCGGAGGTTACGATGTGGACAAGAACAAGGCCCGCGTTAAGACCGCCGTCAAGAGTCTGGTGACCAAGGGGACTCTGTCCCAGATCAAGGGGACCGGGGCCTCCGGCTCCTTCAAGATGAGCAAGAAGGCTGAGGCCAAGCCCGCAAAGAAAGCCGCTCCTAAAGCCAAGAAGCCCGCCGCCAAGAAACCCGCAGCAGCGAAGAAGGCCAAGACAGCAGCCGCTAAGAAATCCCCCAAGAAGGTCAAGAAGCCCGCAGCAGCGGCCAAGAAAGTAGTCAAGAGCCCCAAGAAGGCCGCTAAGAAGCCCGCCAAGAGCCCTAAAAAGGCCGCAAAGAGCCCCAAGAAAGTGGTCAAGAAGGCTCCAGCAGCCAAGAAAGCCCCCGCAAAGAAGGTGGCCAAGCCCAAGGCAAAGAAGGCAGCACCCAAGAAGAAGTAAACTGGCATCACTCTGAAGCCCTCAACCTCATCAAAGGCTCTTTTAAGAGCCACACACCTTTCTATAAAGAGTATATTCCTAATTGTAGGCTATTTTTATAATGTAGTGTTCTCTTGAGTTGCATGAACTGATATGTATTACCGTTTTCTCCGTTAACCTTTTATTGAAAAAAAAAAAAAGATTTATAAACATGTTAAGTTTGACAGGAGAAGGAGCTCATTTACATGTTACATGATGATGTTACCAGTTTATTGAAATCACTGCTGAGTGTGTTTTAGGAGATTAACAGCAATTGTGTAGGTTATTCATTATTAGTAATTATAATTAAGTCATAATAATTACTTAATGTAAGTTGTACAAATATGAATTTTGTATGCTAAAGTAGTATTAATGTTTTAATGACTCATTGTTGGGAACAATAACAATTGTCAATATTATTTTGATTCATGCCTCATTCATAAATAATTATATAATCTGAGGTATACCTCAACCTGATCAAAGGCTCTTTTAAGAGTCACACACCTTTCTAGAAATGACTTCATAGTTGCGTTTTTATAACAATAGTCCTTTCTCTTTGATTCCATGAACTGATTTTATTAAAGTGTACTTTTTTATAAATATCATTTACCATGAGTTTACTATAAATGTCCCATTTTACACAAATGTCAAATCCAGTTGTAAGTGTCAACATGGTTTGAGCAACACCAAATACAGAAAATCACTCAGGGTGACATGTTACTGTAAATTTCAAATTACATTATATATTATGACTGATAAGTTTTTCAGCTCATCAGCAATGGTACTTAATTATTAGTAATGAATTATAAATCATAATTGCTTTGTGAATTATATAGTAATACAGTATCATTGATACTTATATTGTAATGATGATTCAGGAACAATGATTGTCAATATTCTTATATTCAGTGTAATAAGTCTGCTGGTTGAAAAGTTTAAGCATATAAAAAGGACATGACTGTATTGCAGGTTTGTTTCAAGACATTGTGCATTCAGAAAGGTTGCAAAACAACCTCCTTGGATAAATATACATTTCAAGAGAGCATTATATTCTAATGTGAAAAATTCAGGTATACCAGTTGGCAGTAATAAAACGTATTGAGATATATTTTTGTAGTGGCCAGCAAATCACTGTATATTTAGGGACGATAGATCATGGTCCTAATAAACGTTTTAAGTACAGTTTGATATACATGAGGATGTGAGCACTTTATCAAGAGTAGGGGGCTCTTAAAAGAGCCGTTGTGTTGTTGAGGAACCGGGCCTTTGATTTACTTCTTGGCGGGTTTCTCGGTCTTCTTGGGCAGCAGCACAGCCTGGATGTTGGGCAGCACACCACCCTGAGCGATGGTCACTCCGCCCAGCAGCTTGTTGAGCTCCTCGTCGTTGCGGACAGCCAGCTGCAGATGGCGGGGGATGATCCTGGTCTTCTTGTTGTCGCGGGCAGCGTTTCCAGCCAGCTCCAGGATCTCAGCGGTCAGGTACTCCAGCACAGCCGCCAGGTAGACGGGGGCACCGGCACCAACACGCTGGGCATAGTTGCCCTTCCTCAGATGCCTGTGGACACGACCGACTGGGAACTGGAGCCCAGCACGGGATGATCGGGTCTTTGCCTTAGCGCGGGCCTTGCCTCCGGTTTTGCCTCGTCCACTCATGATTTCAGTTAATTTCTAAAGTCTGACCTCAGAAAATGTGAGGCAGACGGCGGAAACCCTCCTTTATATGTACACGGAGGAGGGGAAGGATTGATGCCCCACCAACCAGAAAAGAGGCTTTCAGTAGCGTTGTGGAGGGGGAGCCGCTCTCATTTTGGCGGACGTTTTCAAACTACCTTCGTCCAATAAGCAGCGGAGCTTCAGGCTCCTGTAGGCGGTGCTGAGCTCCAGGAAGCCGCTCACCAATCAGGACCCGGAGGTCTGAAGTGGCGTCACAGCTCCGCAGCCGCTCCGACACTTTAAGAGCAGCGTGTCTCCTCTTCTCAACACTATTTTCTTCTGAATAGAGAGACTAGAAGCCATGGCAAGAACCAAGCAGACCGCCCGTAAGTCTACCGGAGGCAAAGCCCCCAGGAAGCAGCTGGCCACCAAGGCTGCCCGTAAGAGCGCCCCGGCCACCGGTGGAGTCAAGAAGCCCCATCGTTACAGGCCCGGTACCGTGGCTCTCAGAGAGATCCGTCGTTACCAGAAATCCACCGAGCTGCTCATCCGCAAGCTGCCCTTCCAGCGTCTGGTCAGAGAAATCGCTCAGGATTTCAAGACCGATCTGCGCTTCCAGAGCTCCGCTGTCATGGCTCTGCAGGAGGCCAGCGAGGCTTACCTGGTCGGTCTGTTCGAGGACACCAACCTGTGCGCCATCCACGCAAAGAGGGTCACCATCATGCCCAAAGACATCCAGCTGGCTCGCCGCATCCGTGGAGAGAGAGCATAAACTGTCTTCTCCTTCACAAACCACAACGGCTCTTTTCAGAGCCACCTCACTCTCCCTAAAAAGCTGTTTCCTCTGCTGTCTATACACAGTTTTCTTTGATTTTGACACATCGATTCTAATTATTTATCATGTTTGCTATCAGCTCCTGCAAGTGCAAAACACAACATTATAAAATCCATCATATAGCAAAACATAAAGACGTTTTGGGAATTAGGGGTTTAGTATATTGAAGAGTGCCACTGTATGTTCACGTTTCTCTAAATTTGAGAGGATAGGAAGTCTCACTGTATTTTGGCCACATCTCATAAACATATGTTACAAAGTCCCAAAATCACTGTTGATTGTGTAATATCAGAGATAGGATAAACAATAACCACATCACATACAACTTTCTGTGAGTCGGGATAAAGCACACATTTTGTGCTTCTGTAATACAAGTACGTGAAAAATCCATGAGTGTTGAAATACCGCCATCTGGTGGTCTGAGTTTCTTACTAACCTGCACATAGTCAGAAGTCAGAGGGGAAGAGTGAGGACCACAGCTGCTCACAAAAGTGATGAGGATGCACTTTTTATGTTTGTGCATCTATATTAAATAAGATATTGACCACTTAATTTACATAATGAAGGTGTGATTGGTGTCATCAGTGCAGCTCCCTCCTTAACTGATTGATAATGTCTACACTTAGTCCTTGCTGTGTGATAGTCTTCATGTACAGTTTGGTTATTGATCATGTAAGAAGTGTGTAGTAATTGTGTCTTAAGACTGAGTTCCAGTGAGATGACAGGGTAATATGAGCTCTTTAAGATATATAATGGAGCCCAAGAGCTTTGAAGGTGAGGATGTTAAATTGTACTCTGGATTTTATAGGAAGTCAATGCAGCAATCCTACAAAAGTAATATAATCTCTCTTTCTAGTTTTTGTCAGTAATATTTAGAGAATAAATTAATAATAATAATGAATTCCAATAATAAGTAAGAACTGCTTGGATCATTTTGAGATGAGATGTACCTGATTATTGCAATATTTTGAGATGACAAAGAGGCAGTCCTTGAAATGTGTTTTATATGGGAGTTAAAGGACATATCATGATCAAAGATAACTCCTAAATGATTTACTGTGGTGCTGGAGGTCAGAGTAATGTCATCCAGAGTAGTTATATCATTAGATAATGTGTTTCTAAGGTGTTAAGAGCTTGGCACAATAACTTTTTTTTCTGAGTTAAATAAAGGAAGTTGATCCATGTCTATCTTTTTTGTGCATGGAGGGTTAAGCAATAACATGTCCAAACTGAAATCAATCTGATAAATAAACAGGAAGGAATTAATGTCCTTTAGGGTTCAGAGCTGCAACAACACTTACTTTTGTATTTATTAGATCTAACATGAGATTATAGCTTCTATTTAATTATCTTAAAACAGCTCTGACTTTAAAATGTTGAAAGGACTAGGGCCAAACATGAATTTATTAACATTTTGAGAAAATACAAGAATTCAGAGAAATCTATAGATTGCTGTCAGATTCCCAAAGTTATTTTGTCACCAGGAAACAGGTGACTAGTGTTTTTAAATTAGACATGGGCCTCATTGTATAAAATGTGTTGAACACACAGTATCTATTGAAAACAGCCCCTCTTCCTGGGATGAATCAGAGCTTGGTAACTCACTCTTCTTCCTTCTCTCGAACACAACAAGCTCTGATCTGTCCACATATATCCATATTCTCTAATCCACATTTTGGTATAAAGATGTTTTGTTGCGTACTGAGACACTTAACATAACAGATATTGTATCATCATGTATCTGAAGCCTTTTAATTATTTTTTATGTTGATTTTCATGCAGGTGAACTTCAGAATGAGGCTGTCATGTTGGTTCAGTGTTTAGCTCTATCACCTCTTAGTCAGACGGTTCTGGGTTGTAAAGTTTTAATCACTTAATTAAAACTGCTGTTTTATTTTTGTTCAGGGTTTCATTTCTAAATCCACAAACTGTATGTTGTGTTGAGTTTTTGATTATTTTGATATGCTTAATATTCAACAAAGAAATGTATCTAAAACTGTCATGATTAGTGTTCACAGGTAAAGTTACTCCACATTTTATAGTACAGAAGTGATTCATGACCATTTTTTAAACTCATAATACAAATATACACATGAAAAGTTGCATTCAGTTTAATATGAATAAGCATCAGAAGAATTCAAAATGTTTATTCATTAGGAGTTCATAAAATATGTTCAGTGAACATTAATGTTGTTAAGTTCAAGTCAAACTCAGTTTCAAATTAAAAAAACAACAAATTCCAAACTCATGACATATTTTAACCCTTACATACTGTTCAGGGTCTAATTTGACTCATTTTTACATTTAAGATAATACAAATAAAACCTCATGTTTTTGTGCAGCTGATGAACATTTCTGTTGAGTTTTGCCTCGTTTATTACATTCATGAAATTCTCAAAATCAAAAAATAGTGTTTATTCACATTTAATATTATTGATTAAGGTAACATATATTTAGGTTTGATCATTATATTGTGTGATTGTAAATATTTGTGTTTCTGCTGCCTAAAAGCTTCACTATGGAAAAATATACACAATGGAGGATTACGGCTCAAAAAGACTAGACTAGAAGATCATGAGCCTTATGCCCCTCTCTATGCATAGTAGATGGTCTTGTTTCCTATTTGGTCTTATTGGCGGAAAGAGAGGCAATACTGGAAGATTCTTGAGGATGGAGGACGCATGTGGGCAAAGGCAAAACAATTATATAAATAAATAAATAAATAAACGGGTCAAAAAAGAAGAGATCACCCTGCCTTAGAAAAACTTTGTGGGAGGATCTGTTAAATCTGATCCCGCCCAGCAAAGTCCGCGCCAACTGTCTTCTTTTAGGTCCGCAGACAAGCTCTAAATAGAGAAGCTGCACTCCACATGTCACATTCGTCTTTTAGATTGTTAAAAGAAGTCTAGCAAAAATGAGTGGAAGAGGCAAGGGAGGAAAGGGACTCGGTAAAGGAGGCGCCAAGCGTCACCGTAAAGTTCTCCGTGATAACATCCAGGGAATCACCAAACCCGCCATCCGCCGTCTGGCTCGCCGCGGTGGTGTCAAGCGTATCTCCGGTCTGATCTACGAGGAGACCCGCGGTGTGTTGAAGGTCTTCCTGGAGAATGTCATCCGTGATGCCGTCACCTACACCGAGCACGCCAAGAGAAAGACCGTGACCGCCATGGATGTGGTTTATGCTCTCAAGAGACAGGGACGCACTCTGTACGGTTTCGGAGGTTAAATCTGATCCTGACCCGCTGATAGTCAAACACAAAGGCTCTTTTAAGAGCCATCCACCTTCTCTAAGAGTTGTCCTTATACTCATGATACTGTTAAATAACAGTTTTGTTTTTTCTCTACGGAGAAAAAAACACTGCATACTAAATGTTACTACCGAAACAACAAATGAATATATTCCCAATTTAAACTATGTATTCTAGTCATGTATTTTGCCATAAATAGACAAATCTGTACATAGACTTCAGTTCAGTGCACCAAAATGCTTCCTTTGCCTGTTTTGTCGTAGTTTTATAAACACTTTGACTTCTATATACAAACAGACCCAATTTGTCAAAACAATTTTCTGAGTTGTAGACAACACTCCCTTGCTTGTTTTTTTTGACCTGTCTGATCCTCGTTGCTGTGATCAATGGGAGATTTGACGGACTGTACAACCAGCATAACCCTGGACCCCCCCAACCTGGGAAAATGGTACTACATTTTAAGTGTCCAATATTAGTATTTCATACAACTTCACTTGAATCTGTACATCACCACTCTTGTAAATATCAAACATTTGTTCTGTTTAGTTTTTGCTTTCCACTGCAATAATGCATATTATCCCACTATGGGACTAATATTCATATGACAAGTGAATGTAAGTCATTTTTATACATTTAAGATTGACTTGCTGGCAATTAATGAGTCATCCAATTTTATTAGTATAGTATAAAGCCTTTACACTATAGTTTAACAAACTTCTGTCCAGGATTCCATTAGTCTTTATAACAGACAATGTACCAAGCATGGACACAAACAGCTTCATGAGGCCACAAATGTGTAACAATTAACAAAGGAATAAAGCTCTTAGTTGAAGGTGTGGGTGGTCCTGAAAAGGACCTTTTGAGTTGTTGGTACAAACAGCACGTTTACTTGGAGCTGGTGTACTTGGTGACGGCCTTGGTGCCCTCAGACACGGCGTGTTTAGCCAGCTCACCGGGCAGCAGCAG
This sequence comes from Scomber colias, assembly GCA_021039105.1. Taxonomy (NCBI): domain Eukaryota; kingdom Metazoa; phylum Chordata; class Actinopteri; order Scombriformes; family Scombridae; genus Scomber; species Scomber colias. Next base: position 189,381 of record JAJDFG010000293.1, read on the forward strand.
GCGGACGGCGGTCTGGATCTCCCTGGAGGTGATGGTGGAGCGCTTGTTGTAGTGAGCAAGGCGGGAAGCCTCACCAGCAATACGCTCAAAGATGTCTCCAACAAAGGAGTTCATGATGCCCATGGCCTTGGAGGAGATACCGGTATCAGGGTGGACCTGCTTCAGTACCTTGTACACGTAGATGGCATAGCTCTCCTTCCTTGTCTTTCTCTTCTTCTTGCCGGTCTTGGTGGCCTTAGACACGGCCTTCTTGGAGCCTTTCTTGGGTGCCTTGACTGGATCGGGCATTGTTATCTTCGCAGATTTCCACAGACGAATAACTTCAATAGCTTCAACCAGCCTCTAAATGTTCATCTGATGCAAATTTCACTGCGCTGTAGCTTGAACAGGATTGGTTTTCTTGTTAGTGAGACTGAGCATGCGCAGCACAAGACACCGCCCCAACCTTTGAGGAACCATCTCAGCGCCTTTTTACTGAAAGAGCGCCAACCTCATTTGAAGAGTATCCACTTTTTATAATATAATATGCTTTACAAAAATCCATAACTATAGAGAGATAAACATATTGTATTTAGATTGAATATTCCACAACCTGATATGTTTCACTGATCTATGATCAAACATACAAATATTCATATATCATTTCATCAATCTTTAATCCACATAAATAACTATACTACTCTCTCATGCTGGACTCAGCTGACACATGAAGATCATGTTTCTCTGAGCTCCACAAAAACAATAATGGTGATTCCTGCACTTTTATAACAGGATGTCATGTCACCTTTCAATTGAACTATTGATTTATAATATTTTCTGTTCTTCTTCTTTTCATCCTTTGTTATGTTCTTGTTTAGGACTTTTTAAAGGTGCACAATTATCATCCCCACCCTCCATGACATGAGGTGTGCCAGGTGAATGAGTGTAATCATGAATGTTGACTGAAAGGCTTAGAATGAAAGGGGATCTTCAGTTTAACTTATTTCCTTGTTATCTTGTTTCCTTCACAAAGGGGGGGCGGGGAGGACTGGTATGTGTTGAAGTGATGATGGACTGTGTTGACAGTGGAGCATTGACCATATCAGCCTCTCCCTTAACCTGATACCGATGAGTGAGTCATGAGTCATGTTTCTGAGGAAAGTCTGAGCTTTCATGGCTGACTGAAAAATAAATTGCAATGAAATACAATGTACGTGGCCTTGTAATACTAGTGATATGCTAATTAGTTATTCACTTGTCAGAACTGTTGTTGTGCTTGTGTGCTTTTGTTGTTGGTTTATTCTTCTTTTTTGAACACTTGTACCTGTTGTTAGAAATAAATACTACTGAAGATAACATCCGTGCATTCTTACTGATGTGCTGCAGTCGTCACATACCAGCTACACTTATGATTCAAGTTATTAGGCTATATAATAATGTTGTATAAAAACCTTCATCCATACCAATAACTAATAAGATATGTATTTGTGTTGTAATTTCTATTTAGAGCAGAAGTAATGCATCATTTTCTGCATGGGACTTCTGAAACATGTCTTTAGTTCAAATGATTTTTATATGTTGATGTTAAGCAAGGTCTGATACTACAATCAGAAAATCAGAATGAAGAAATGAAACCATTAGGACATTTTCATGTGATAATCATTCTGCAATGTGTTCACATCAGTATACACACCCTCAGAGAAACCTCTGCATTACTGCTTTATTTAGTCTTGTCAGTCGAGATGTCAGTTTGTTTAAAGGGTCACTTCACCCAAATTAAAAAAAACAAAACAAAAGCAGAACAGACAAAACTTAATATTCAAAAGCAATTCATTGTATGTGTTAAAACATCTCTAATTTGTGAGGCACTACTTGAATGTGTTTTAAAAATATAAAAATATCAATAATATACAGTATTGCAATAATTTTCATTTCTTAATCCAAATAAACAATTTAAGTGTTAATTATTACTGCCTAGAAGCAGTGCTTTAAATTGGAGTCTAACACCAATCAAAGTTGTAAGGTTTCAAGAGAATGGAAAAGTACTCTTATGAGAATAAAGCTGTAATTTCTTGTCCTGATGTTGGCACCAAATGTGGTGTGAAAGTTATCAGTATGTAGTTTTCCAGGGAATAAGAAAGTATTGAAACAAATATCATTTACATGTGCGCTAATCCTCCATCAAATGTGGATAAACCTGTTCTCAAGAGGGAAGGTATGTTTGTGATCTTCTTGATCCTCAACGCCTCTTTTTGCTGCGTGATATAAAGGTTGCACGAGTTTGGACACAATACAGTTTAACTGTTGAACCTTCAGTGTGAGAATGGAGACTGCTGTGTTTTTCCCACTGCTGTTGCTGATCTGCTCCGTCTCCACAGATCCAGTTACGAAGAACGCTGATTATAAACAGTCTTACGATCATCGTCCATTGAACATCCCTGCTGTGCTGAGAAAGATGGAAGCCTCACTGGCTGCTCAGAAGGCGGAGATAAGGCAATTACAAAAAGACAATGAAGGTACAGTATAATATCTGAAACTATTTCAGTGTTTCCTCTGCAAATTAAGCTTGAAAAAGAATCAACAAGTATTTCAATAGTTTTTGTGGGCTTTTTTTGTAATTATTGAGGCCAAATATGCATGTTGTAGCAGCTTCAGTGGTCGCGACTATGAGGTTGTTACACCAGTTGTACAAGATTTGCAACAAAATGATTTAAAATGTTTTGGGTTTAATAGTATCATCTCTTATTTGAAGAGTAGACAATTACATGTTCACAACACTAGATATGCCAACTGAATGGAGACTATTTTTTTGACTAGTGAGTGTCTTCAAGTCTGTTAGTGTATGCAGGAATCAGACTACACTACACTTATGAATTGGTCACCATGTAAAAAAAGGCAACCACAGTTGCATAAATTCTTGCTGTGTCTTGGTTGCAAAACTGTCAACACTACAAACATGATCAAGATCAATCATCGTTCACAACCTTACTCAAGTTCCTAAAGTCGGAGGAGGCTGGTATGGACTGTCTCTCCTTCAAAAGTTTTGTTTATACCTGCCATTAACATACACCTCAGCTTATCTGAGGCACATTGCTTTTTACACCTGTCTCTATAATGTGTCTTGAGCTGACCACGTGTGTCCAGGTTTTGTTGCTGCTTCCATCACTTCTGCTTCAAACGGCCCCGTTGACAGTTATTACATCAGTCAGACATCTAGTGGATTTGTTGAGCTAATAAAAATGTTTCAAGAACTGATGATTACTGTCATTAAAGCACAATTCCAACTGTAAACAGAAGATCTTGTGGAAGTAAAATTATTAGGTTTACACTGGTAAATGGAGACACAAAGACATGGTTTAATATCAGTTGGTTTAATATCAGGAGCTTTCCTGCAGAAACAGACAATAGAGTGAATCATCTGTCAAACTGCTGTGTGAGATAATTAGAAGGTGTGGAAATGTGGAAAAGATATATATTTATTTCATATGAAAAAGAATAATAATATCTCATGTAAACTTTCCCAGCAGAACAAGTGTGTTGTATCTTCATAAAAGTTTTTTTTTTTTTTCAAAATCAGGTTCATCTTATATTTGGGCTCAAATCAAATCAAACTCACAGTGTTATTTATGTTACATTTTCAGCACAGGCAGAAAAACAGAAGACTGAGTTGGACATGCTGAAGCAACAACTACAAGGTATTGTGTAGAAATCATCACTGTATCTGATATTAAGTCCTTCCTTTTACAGGATTACTTCATTGTCTCATACAAACTTCACCTTCCTGATGAAATGTAAAGTTAGTTGTGAAGTGTTATTAAATCAAGATGTTTTTTTTCTTAATGAAATGCTTTTGTGTTATTGATTTAATGTATAGTTATTGTTATGGGGAACATTTATTTTCTCTTTAGGTAATTAATAACGTTTTTGCTGGTATAAAATGGTAAAAAAAAAAAAAAAAGCAGATAAAATATGAGCATTTATGATACAAAAGTGTGTGTACTACAGTAGAATAAATAATATAAATCCATTTTAAAGTGCCCAGTACCTTAATGGGATTTTTTTTATTAAACAGTTTCTTATGAAATTTATAGACTCTTTACTTACCAGACTACTTGCTCAAATACTATTTTATACATTGAAGCCAATATTAGTTAGGTCAGTTGGCAAAACGTAGACATTTTATAGATGAGATTATGCTAGTTTATTTTAAGTCATTTATAAGGGAAAACAAATAACTACCAAAATAAAACCAAATATTTGGTGATTCAAGCTTCTTCAATGTGAGGATTTCTCTTTTCTCTGTTTTATGTAATTGTAAATGACTGTCAGAGTTTTAGACTTTTTAGGGTGAATCAAACCAAGACATTTACCAGCATCAAATTGAGCTCTGGGAAGATGATGTAAAAACAAAACAATTCTGACATTTTCGATAATAAATGAATTCATTAACCCCACAAAATTGTTTCAAATACAAGAATGCTGAAAACACTGATAATATAATAGTTGCAGGTCTAATTCCCTCTGCAATACCGGTAAAAAAAACTTTACATGGCATGACATATCTTCTCACATATACATCACAGAACCTTAAATGTCCTTAAATTGGCTGTAAAATAAAATACATTTAAAAAAATAAATTGGTAAATGTATTTCTCCATCTAGTTTTGTTGTTGTAAACAAAATAACACAATATGAAATAAAATAACACATATATGGGGGAAAGAAAAAAAACCTTATATTTTGTTTTCATATAGTGAACATAGAACAAAAGGAAAATGTGTTTCATGAAACACTTTCAAATGTTTTATTTCATCATTTCCCCTTAAAATAAACATGTGTGCCCTATTTAACTTTCATAAATATGGAAATACATGTTATGTGCAGATATTTATTAAATATTATGGAGACAGTTAGTTAACTTACTTCAGCAGAGTCTCTGTAAAGCACTCTTGTAATGAGAGTTTCGAAGGATTTTAATATTATATTATATTATATTATTATTGAAGGTCAACAAGAGCAGAATACACAGAAGAAAGAAAAACTACAACTAAAATACTGCAGTAAAACAATCAATGTAATTGTGTTACAATAGATCAATGATGCGTTCATTGTGCAAAAATGTAACTAATATGTTTTACAATGTAACGGATGCCATTTGTATACTGTTTGTTCATTAATAGTAGGTGAATACATAATACATGTAACACAGACATGTTACACCTACTGCAGGGGACAATATTGCGGATTATTTTTTATTAAAAATAATTCTCCGAATAACAGAAAAAATATTTACAGTCACAGAGCAGCTCTGACAGGAAGTCTCACTGAACTGCTTCATCAGCCTGATCAGTGTGTTTGCTGCTACCACAAAAGCTTCATTTTATTACAAACTAATCACCAAAAGATGGAAGTTTTTATTTTCAGTCTGTGAACAAACATGTGAGCCAGCTGAAAAACTGCTTTTGGAGGAGTTTGGATGTATTTTTCAGCATTTTAGGAGAGAAATGAGAGAGAAAAGCCGCTGAGCAGTGCTGTCCGCGGCGGTGAACAGGTGAGGTTTGTTTGCTCCACAAACTAAATGCAGAGAGCATCAGAGCTCTACATGACTTCTATATGAAGACAAACATGTCCGCTATCTGCTGTCTTCACTGTCAGCCTTCAACACTTCTCTCACACTTATTTTTTACTGTTTTCTCACTAGCAGAAAACACAAGTGTTAGACAGTCACACTGCTCACAGGAGCCAGCAGCGGGACTGAGTCTACACGGTTCTCATGGTGTGTTTAAGTGCAGCCTCCTCCCTCGTACACTCCATCAATCTACTCAGACTCTGAGATTCACGTAGAACTAATCCTCGACCAAACTATGGCAGAAGTAGCTCCAGCTCCCGCAGCCGCCCCGGCTAAGGCCCCCAAGAAGAAGGCAGCAGCAAAGCCCAAGAAGACTGGCCCCAGCGTCAGCGAGCTCATCGTTAAAGCTGTGTCCGCCTCCAAGGAGCGCAGCGGAGTGTCTTTGGCCGCCCTCAAGAAGGCTCTGGCTGCCGGAGGTTACGATGTGGACAAGAACAAGGCCCGCGTTAAGACCGCCGTCAAGAGTCTGGTGACCAAGGGGACTCTGGTCCAGACCAAGGGGACCGGGGCCTCCGGCTCCTTCAAGATGAGCAAGAAGGCTGAGGCCAAGCCTGCAAAGAAAGCCGCTCCTAAAGCCAAGAAGCCTGCCGCCAAGAAACCCGCAGCGGCGAAGAAGGCCAAGACAGCAGCCGCTAAGAAATCCCCCAAGAAGGTCAAGAAGCCCGCAGCAGCGGCCAAGAAAGTAGCCAAGAGCCCCAAGAAGGCCGCTAAGAAGCCCGCCAAGAGCCCCAAAAAGGCCGCAAAGAGCCCCAAGAAAGTGGTCAAGAAGGCTCCAGCAGCCAAGAAAGCCCCCGCAAAGAAGGTGGCCAAGCCCAAGGCAAAGAAGGCAGCACCCAAGAAGAAGTAAACTCTCATCACTCTGAAGCCCTCAACAAAGGCTCTTTTAAGAGCCACACACCTTTCTATAAAGAGCATATTCCTAATTGTAGGCTATTTTTATAATATAGTGTTCTCTTGAGTTGCATGAACTGATATATATATATATATATATATATATACCGTTTTCTCCGTTAATCTTTTATTTAAAAAAATATTTATAAACATGTTATAAGTTTGACAGGAGAAGGAGCTCATTTACATGTTACATGATGATGTTACCAGTTTATTGAAATCACTGCTGAGTGTGTTTTAGGAGATTAACAGCAATTGTATAGGTTATTCATTATTAGTAATTATAATTAAGTCATAATAATTACTTAATGTAAATTGTATCAATTTTGTAGGCTAAAATAGTATTAATGTTTTAATGACTCATTGTTGGGAACAATAACGATTGTCAATATTATTTTGATTTATGCCTCATACATAAATAATTATATAATCTGAGGTATACCTCAACCTGATCAAAGGCTCTTTTAAGAGTCACACACCTTTCTAGAAATGACTTCATAGTTGTGTTTTTATAACAATAGTCCTTTCTCTTTGATTCCATGAACTGATTTTATTAAAGTGTACTTTTTTATAAATATCATTTATCATTTGAGTTTACTATAAATGTCCCATTTTACACAAATGTCAAATCCAGTTGTAAGTGTCAACATGGTTTGAGCAACACCAAATACAGAAAATCACTCAGGGTGACATGTTACTGTAAATTTCAAATTACATGACTGATAAAAGTTTTTCAGCTCATCAGCAATTGTACTTTATTAGTAATGAATTGTAAATCATAATTGCTTCATTTGTGAATTATATAGAGTAATACAGTATCATTGATACTTATATTGTAATGATGACTCAAGAACAATAATTGTCAATATTCTTATATTGACACGTGCAGTTACTCATGAATCATTCTGTGATTTGATGTAACTACCTATTTGAGTAAATGTATTACTTCAGTGTAATAAGTCTGCTGGTTGAAAAGTTTAAGCATATAAAAAGGACATGACTGTATTTCAGGTTTGTTTCAAGACATTGTGCATCCAGAAAGGTTGCAAAACAACCTCCTTGGATAAATATACATTTCAAGAGAGCATTATATTCTAATGTGAAAAATTCAGGTATACCAGTTGGCAGTAATAAAACGTATTGAGATATATTTTTGTAGTGGCCAGCAAATCACTGTATATTTAGGGACGATAGATCATGGTCCTAATAAACGTTTTAAGTACAGTTTGATATACATGAGGATGTGAGCACTTTATCAAGAGTAGGGGGCTCTTAAAAGAGCCGTTGTGTTGTTGAGGAACCGGGCCTTTGATTTACTTCTTGGCGGGTTTCTCGGTCTTCTTGGGCAGCAGCACAGCCTGGATGTTGGGCAGCACACCACCCTGAGCGATGGTCACTCCGCCCAGCAGCTTGTTGAGCTCCTCGTCGTTGCGGACAGCCAGCTGCAGGTGACGGGGGATGATCCTGGTCTTCTTGTTGTCGCGGGCAGCGTTTCCAGCCAGCTCCAGGATCTCAGCGGTCAGGTACTCGAGCACAGCCGCCAGGTAGACGGGGGCACCGGCACCAACACGCTGGGCATAGTTGCCCTTCCTCAGATGCCTGTGGACACGACCGACTGGGAACTGGAGCCCAGCACGGGATGATCGGGTCTTTGCCTTAGCGCGGGCCTTGCCTCCGGTTTTGCCTCGTCCACTCATGATTTTGGTTAATTTCTAAAGTCTGAACTCAGAAAATGTGAGGCAGACTGCGGAAACCCTCCTTTATATGTACACGGAGGAGGGGAAGGATTGATGCCCCACCAACCAGAAAAGAGGCTTTCAGTAGTGCTGTGGAGGGGGAGCCGCTCTCATTTTGGCGGACGTTTTCAAACTACCTTCGTCCAATAAGCAGCGGAGCTTCAGGCTCCTGTAGGCGGTGCTGAGCTCCAGGAAGCCGCTCACCAATCAGGACCCGGAGGTCTGAAGTGGCGTCACAGCTCCGCAGCCACTCCGACACTTTAAGAGCAGCGTGTCTCCTCTTCTCAACACTATTTTCTTCTGAATAGAGAGACTAGAAGCCATGGCAAGAACCAAGCAGACCGCCCGTAAGTCTACCGGAGGCAAAGCCCCCAGGAAGCAGCTGGCCACCAAGGCTGCCCGTAAGAGCGCCCCGGCCACCGGTGGAGTCAAGAAGCCCCATCGTTACAGGCCCGGTACCGTGGCTCTCAGAGAGATCCGTCGTTACCAGAAATCCACCGAGCTGCTCATCCGCAAGCTGCCTTTCCAGCGTCTGGTCAGAGAAATCGCTCAGGACTTCAAGACCGATCTGCGCTTCCAGAGCTCCGCTGTCATGGCTCTGCAGGAGGCCAGCGAGGCTTACCTGGTCGGTCTGTTCGAGGACACCAACCTGTGCGCCATCCACGCAAAGAGGGTCACCATCATGCCCAAAGACATCCAGCTGGCTCGCCGCATCCGTGGAGAGAGAGCATAAATTGTCTTCTCCTTCATAAACCACAACGGCTCTTTTCAGAGCCACCTCACTCTCCCTAAAAAGCTGTTTCCTCTGCTGTCTATACACAGTTTTCTTTGATTTTGACACATCGATTCTAATTATTTATCATGTTTGCTATCAGCTCCTGCAAGTGCAAAACACAACATTATAAAATCCATCATATAGCAAAACATAAAGACGTTTTGGGAATTAGGGGTTTAGTATATTGAAGAGTGCCACTGTATGTTCACGTTTCTCTAAATTGAGAGGATATGAAGTCTCCCTGTATTTTGGCCACATCTCATAAACATATGTTACAAAGTCCCAAAATCACTGTTGATTGTGTAATATCAGAGATAGGATAAACAATAACCACATCACATACAGCTTTCTGTGAGTCGGGATAAAGCACACATTTTGTGCTTCTGTAATACAAGTACGTGAAAATCCATGAGTGTTGAAATACCGCCATCTGGTGGTCTGAGTTTCTTACTAACTTGCACATAGTCAGAAGTCAGAGGTGAAGAGTGAGGACCACAGCTGCTCACAAAAGTGATGAGGCTGCACTTTTTATGTTTGTGCATCTATATTAAATAAGATATTGACTTAATTTACATAATAAAGGTGTTTGTACTGATCTGGTTAATTGGTGTCATCAGTGCAGCTCCCTCCTTAACTGATTGATAATGTCTACACTTAGTCCTTGCTGTGTGATAGTCTTCATATACAGTTTGGTTATTGATCATGTAAGAAGTGTAGTAATTGTGTTTTAAGACTGAGTTCCAGTGAGATGACAGGGTAATATGAGCTCTTTAAGATATGATGGAGCCCAAGAGCTTTGAAGGTGAGGATGTTAAATTGTACTCTGGGTTTTAGAGGAAGTCAATGCAGCAATCCTACAAAAGTAATATAATCTCTCTTTCTAGTTTTTGTCAGTAATATTTAGAGAATAAATTAATAATAATAATGAATTCCAATAATAAGTAAGAACTGCTTGGATCATTTTGAGATGAGATGTACCTGATTATTGCAATATTTCGAGATGACAAAGAGGCAGTCCTTGAAATGTGTTTTATATGGGAGTTAAAGGATATAATTAAAGATAACTCCTAGATGATTTACTGTGGTGCTGGAGGTCAGAGTAATGTCACCCAGAGTAGTTATATCATTAGATAATATGTTTCTAAGGTGTTAAGAGCTTGACACAATAACTTTTTGTCTATGTCTATCTTTTGTGTGCATGGAGGGTTAAGCAATAACATGTCCAAACTGAAATCAATCTGATAAACAGGAAGGAATTAATGTCCTTTAGGGTTCAGAGTGGCAACAACACTTTTACTTTGGTATTTATTAGATCTAACATGAGATTATAGCTTCTATTAAATTATCTTAAAACAGCCCTGGCTTTAAAATGTTGAAAGGACTAGGGCCAAACATGAATTTATTAACATTTTGAGAAAATACAAGAATTCAGAGAAATATATAGATTGCTGTCAAATTCCCAAACTTTCTTTGTCACCAGGAAACAGGTGACTAGTGTTTTTAAATTAGACATGGGCCTCATTGTATAAAATGTGTTGAACACACAGTATCTATTGAAAAAGGCCCCTCTTCCTGGGATGAATCAGAGCTTGGTAACTCACTCTTCTTCCTTCTTTCGAACACAACAAGCTCTGATCTGTCCACATATATCCATATTCTCTAATCCACATTTTGGTATAAAGATGTTTTGTTGAGTACTGAGACACTTAACATAACATATATTGTATCATCATGAATCTGAAGCCTTTTAATTATTTTTTATGTTGATTTTCATGCAGGTGAACTTCAGAATGAGGCTGTCATGTTGGTTCAGTGTTTAGCTCTGTCACCTCTTAGTCAGACGGTTCTGGGTTGTAAAGTTTTAATCGAGACTTAATTAAAACTGTTGTTTTATTTTTGTTCAGGGTTTCATTTCTAAATCCACAAACTGTATGTTGTGTTGAGTTTTTGATTATTTTGATATGCTTAATATTCAACAAAGAAATGTATCTAAAACTGTCATGATTAGTGTTCACAGGTAAAGTTACTCCACATTTTATAGTACAGAAGTGATTCATGACCATTTTTTAAACTCATAATACAAATACACACATGAAAAGTTGCATTCAGTTTAATATGAATAAGCATCAGAAGAATTCAAAATGTTTATTCATTAGGAGTTCATAAAATATGTTTAGTGAACATTAATGTTGTTAAGTTCAAGTCAAACTCAGTTTCAAATAAAAAAAAAAAACAAATTCCAAACTCATGACATATTTTAACCCTTACATACTGTTCAGGGTCTAATTTGACTCATTTTTACATTAAAGATAATACAAATAAAACCTCATGTTTTTGTGCAGCTGATAAACATTTCTGTTGAGTTTTTGCCTCGTTTATTACATTCATGAAATTCTCAAAATCAAAAAAATAGTGTTTATTCACATTTAATATTATTGATTAAGGTAACATATATTTAGGTTAGATCATTATATTGTGTTATTGTAAATATTTTTGTTTCTGCTGCCTAAAAGCTTCACTATGGAAAAATATACACAATGGAGGATTACGGCTCAAAAAGACTAGACTAGAAGATCATGAGCCTTATGCCCTTCTCTATCCATAGTAGATGGTCTTGTTTCCTATTTGGTCTTATTGGCGGGAAGAGAGGCAATACTGGAGGATTCTTGAGGATGGAGGACGCATGTGGGCAAAGGCAAAACAATTATAAAAATAAATAAACGGGTCAAAAAAGAAGCGATCACCCTGCCTTAGAAAAACTTCGTGGGAGGATCTGTTAAATCTGATCCCGCCCAGCAAAGTACGCGCCAACTGTCTTCTTTTAGGTCCGCAGACAAGCTCTAAATAGAGAAGCTGCACTCCATATCTCACATTCGTCTTTTAACTTGTTGAAAGAAGTCTAGCAAAAATGAGTGGAAGAGGCAAGGGAGGAAAGGGACTCGGTAAAGGAGGCGCCAAGCGTCACCGTAAAGTTCTCCGTGATAACATCCAGGGAATCACCAAACCCGCCATCCGCCGTCTGGCTCGCCGCGGTGGTGTTAAGCGTATCTCCGGTCTGATCTACGAGGAGACCCGCGGTGTGTTGAAGGTCTTCCTGGAGAATGTCATCCGTGATGCCGTCACCTACACCGAGCACGCCAAGAGAAAGACCGTGACCGCCATGGATGTGGTTTATGCTCTCAAGAGACAGGGACGCACCCTGTACGGTTTCGGAGGTTAAATCTGATCCTGACCCGCTGATAGTCAAACACAAAGGCTCTTTTAAGAGCCACCCACCTTCTCTAAGAGTTGTCCTTATACTCATGATACTGTTAAATAACAGTTTTGTTTTTTCTCTACGGAGAAAAAAAACACTGCATACTAAATGTTACTACCGAAACAACAAATGAATATATTCCCAATTTAAACTATGTATTCTAGTCATGTATTTTGCCATAAATAGACAAATCTGTACATGGACTCAGTTCAGTGCACCAAAATGCTTCCTTTGCCTGTTTTGTCGTAGTTTTATAAACACTTTGACTTCTATATACAAACAGACCCAATTTGTCAAAACAATTTTCTGAGTTGTAGACAACACTCCCTTGCTTGCTTTTTTTTTTTGACCTGTCTGATCCTCGTTGCTGTGATCAATGGGAGATTTGACGGACTGTACAACCAGCATAACCCTGGACCCCCAACCTGGGAAAATGGTACTACATTTTAAGTGTCCAATATTAGTATTTCATACAACTTCACATTAGTACAATCAATATATTTCACTTGAATCTGTACATCACCACTCTTGTAAATATCAAACATTTGTTCCGTTTAGTTTTTGCTCTCCGCTGCAATAATGCATATTATCCCACTATGGGACTAATATTCATATGACAAGTGAATGCAAGTAATTTTTATACATTTTAGATTGAATTCCTGGCAATTACTGAGTCTTCCAATTTTATTAGTATAGTATAAAGCCTTTACACTATAGTTTAACAAACTTCAGTCGAGGCTTTCATTAGTCTTTATAACAGACAATGTATCGAGCATGGACACAAACAGCTTCATGAGGCCACAAATATGTAACAATTAAAGGAATTAAGGAATAAAGCTCTTAGTTGAAGGAGTGGGTGGTCCTGAAAAGGACCTTTGAGTTGTTGGTGGTACAAACAGCAAGTTTACTTGGAGCTGGTGTACTTGGTGACGGCCTTGGTGCCCTCAGACACGGCGTGTTTAGCCAGCTCACCGGGCAGCAGCAGGCGGACGGCGGTCTGGATCTCCCTGGAGGTGATGGTGGAGCGCTTGTTGTAGTGAGCAAGGCGGGAAGCCTCACCAGCAATACGCTCAAAGATGTCTCCAACAAAGGAGTTCATGATGCCCATGGCCTTGGAGGAGATACCGGTATCAGGGTGGACCTGCTTCAGTACCTTGTACACGTAGATGGCATAGCTCTCCTTCCTTGTCTTTCTCTTCTTCTTGCCGGTCTTGGTGGCCTTAGACACGGCCTTCTTGGAGCCTTTCTTGGGTGCTTTGACTGGATCGGGCATGGTTATCTTCGCAGATTTCCACAGACGAATAATTTCAACAGCTTCAACCAGCCTCTAAATGTTCATCTGATGCAAATTTTACTGCGCTGTTGCTCGAACAGGATTGGTTTTCTTGCTAGTGAGACTGAGCATGCGCAGCACAAGACACCGCCCCAACCTTTGAGGAACCATCTGAGCGCCTTTTTACTGAAAGAGCGCCAACCTCATTTGAAGAGTATCCACTTTTTATAATGTAATATGCTTTACAAAAATCCATAACTATAGAGAGATAAGCATATTGTATTTAGATTTAATATTCCACAACCTGACATGTTTCACTGATCTATGATCAAACATACAAATATTCATATATCATTTCATCAATCTTTAATCCACATAAATAACAATACTACTCTCTCATGCTGGACTCAGCTGACACATGAAGATCATGTTTCTCTGAGCTCCACAAAAACAATAATGGTGATTCCTGCACTTTTATAACAGGATGTTATGTCACCTTTCAATTGAACTATTGATTTATAATTTTTTCTGTTCTTCTTCTTTTCATCCTTTGTTATGTTCATGTTTAGGACTTTTTAAAGGTGCACAATTATCACCCCCACGCCTCCATGACATGAGGTGTGCCGGGTGAATGAGTGTAATCATGAATGTTGACTGAAAGGCTTAGAATGAAAGGGGATCTTCGGTTTAACTTATTTCCTTGTTATCTTGTTTCCTTCACAAAGGGGGGCGGGGAGGACTGGTGTGTGTTGAAGTGATGATGGACTGTGTTGGCAGTGGAGCATTGACCACATCAGCTTCGCCCTTAACCTGATACCGATGAGTGAGTCATGAGTCATGTTTCTGAGGAAAGTCTGAGCTTTCATGGCTGACTGAAAAATAAATTGCAATGAAATAAAATGTGCGTGTCCTTGTAATACTAGTGACATGCTAATTAGTTATTCACTTGTCAGAACTGTTGTTGTGCTTGTGTGCTTTTGTTGTTGGTTTATTCTTCTTTTTTGAACACTTGTACCTGTTAGAAATAAATACTACTGAAGATAACATCCGTGCATTCTTACTGATGTGCTGCAGTCGTCACATACCAGCTACACTTATGATTCAAGTTATCAGGCTATATAATAATGTTGTATAAAAACCTTCATCCATACCAATAACTAATAAGATATGTATTTGTGTTGTAATTTCTATTTAGAGCAGAAGTAATGCATCATTTTCTGCATGGGACTTCTGAAACATGTCTTTAGTTCAAATGCTTTTTATATGTTGATATTAAACAAGGTCTGATACCACAATCAGAAAATCAGAATGAAGAAATTAAACCATTAGGACATTTTCATGTGATAATTATTCTGCAATGTGTTCACATCAGTATACACACCCTCAGAGAAACCTCTGCATTACTGCTTTATTTAGTCTTGTCAGTCTAGATGTCAGACAGAGAAAATCAGAAAGCCTGAGCATAATTTGAAAAAAAAAGGAAAATCTATCACATTTGTTAAAGCTTCTGTTTGTTTAAAGGGTCACTTCACCCAAATAAAAAAACAAAACAAAAGCAGAACAGACAGAACTTAATATTCAAAAGCAATTCATTGTATGTGTTAAAACATCTCTAATTTGTGAGGCACTAATTGAATGTGTTTTAAAAAATATAAAAGTATCAATAATATACAGTATTACAAGAATTATCATTTCTTACTCCAAATAAACAATGTAAGTGTTAATTATTACTGCCTAGAAGCAGTGCTTTAAATTGGAGTCTAACACCAATCAAAGTTGTAAGGTTTCAAGAGAATGGAAAAGTACTCTTATGAGAATAAAGCTGTAATTTCTTGTCCTGATGTTGGCACCAAATGTCATGTGAAAGTTATCAGTATGTAGTTTTCCAGGGAATAAGAAAGTATTGAAACAAATATAATTTACATGTGCGCTAATCCTCGTTCAAATGTGGATAAACCTGTTCTCAAGAGGGAAGGTATGTTTGTGATCTTCTTGATCCTCAACGCCTCTTTTTGCTGCGTGATATAAAGGTTGCACGAGTTTGGACACAATACAGTTTAACTGTTGAACCTTCAGTGTGAGAATGGAGACTGCTGTGTTTGTTCCACTGCTGTTGCTGATCTGCTCCGTCTCCACAGATCCAGTTACGAAGAACGCTGATTATAAACAGTCTTACGATCATCGTCCATTGAACATCCCTGCTGTGCTGAGAAAGATGGAAGCCTCACTGGCTGCTCAGAAGGCGGAGATAAGGCAATTACAAAAAGACAATGAAGGTACAGTATAACATCTGAAACTATTTCAGTGTTTCCTCTGCAAATTAAGCTTGAAAAAGAATCAACAAGTATTTCAATAGTTTTTGTGGGCTTTTTTTGTAATTATTGAGGCCAAAAATGCATGTTGTAGCAGCTTCAGTGGTCGCGACTATGAGGTTGTTACACCAGTTGTACAAGATTTGCAACAAAAGGATTTAAAATGTTTTGGGTTTAATAGTATCATCTCTTATTTGAAGAGTAGACAATTACATGTTCACAACACTAGATATGCCAACTGAATGGAGACTATTTTTTTGACTAGTGAGTGTCTTCAAGTCTGTTAGTGTATGCAGGAATCAGACTACACTACACTTATGAATTGGTCACCATGTAAAAAAAGGCAACCACAGTTCCAAAAATTCTTGCTGTGTCTTGGTTGCAAGACTGTCAACACTACAAACATGATCATGATCAATCATCGTTCACAACCTTACTCAAGTTCCTATCGGAGGAGGCTGGTATGGACTGTCTCTCCTTCAAAGGTTGTGTTTATACCTGCCATTAACATACACCTCAGCTTATCTGAGGCACATTGCTTTTTACACCTGTCTCTATAATGTGTCTTGAGCTGACCACGTGTGTCCAGGTTTTGTTGCTGCTTCCATCACTTCTGCATCAGACGGCCCCGTTGACAGTTATTACATCAGTCAGACATCTACTGGATTTGTTGAGCTAATAAAAATGTTTCAAGAACTGATGATTACTGTCATTAAAGCACAATTCCAACTGTAAACAGAAGATCTTGTGGAAAGAAAAATTATTAGGTTTTGGGAATTGTTTACACTGGTAAATGAAGACACAAAGACATGGTTTAATATCAGTTGGTTTAATATCAGGAGCTTTCCTGCAGAAACAGACAATGAGTGAATCATCTGTCAAACTGCTGTGTGAGATAATTAGAAGGTGTGGAAATGTGGAAAAGATATATATTTATTTCATGTGAAAAAGAATAATAATATCTCAGGTAAACTTTCCCAGCAGAACAAGTGTGTCGTATCTTCATAAAAGTTTTTTTTTTTTCAAAATCAGGTTCATCTTATATTTGGGCTAAAATCAAATCAAACTCACAGTGTTATTTATGTTACATTTTCAGCACAGGCAGAAAAACAGAAGACTGAGTTGGACATGCTGAAACAACAGCTACAAGGTATTGTGTAGAAGTCATCACTGTATCTGATATTTAGTCCTTCCTTTTACAGGATTACTTCATTGTCTCATACAAACTTCACCACTCTCTCTCTCTCTCTCTCTCTCTCTCTCTCTCTCTCTCTCTCTCTCTCTCTCTCTCTCTCTCTCTCTCTCTCTCTCTCTCTCTCTCTCTCAGCCCGACAGGTGGCTTTCTCAGCTGCTCTGTATAATGGACACAGTGATGGATATTTCGGACCCTTTAACAAACAGATACATTTGGTCTTCAAATATGTCGCCACAAACATCGGACAGGCCTACAACCCACACACAGGTACCTGAACTCACAAACTTCAACAGTAAATGAAGCTTTTTCTACAATGTCGATGCCAACCTGACTGACCGAAGTTACGTTTTCATTTGAAATAACAACACAAACCCTGAATGTCTCACAGGTGTTTTCACTGCACCGCTGAGAGGAGCCTACCACTTTGAGTTCCATGTGGGTGTACATGGAGACGGGAAACATCCTGCAACTGCTTTTTTAATGAAGAATCGAGATGTTAGTGTCAGTGTATATGAGCTACAGACAGCACATTATGGGTCTGCCTCTAATGGTGTCACACTGATTCTGGAGGTGGGAGATCAGATGTTTTTGCGTATGAGTGCTAACTCAAGGCTGTATGATGATCGCTTTCACTACTGCACCTTCAGTGGTCATCTGATTTTCGCCATATGAGACAGAAACAGTCCGTCTCTTTACCATCATCACCTGTATGATGAATGTTATTGTTGTCTTTAATCAATCTTGCACTAATGTGATGCTTGCTTATGTGAGAATGTTGGATCTCATTAAATCACTTTAAACCTTCTGTTGTCCTGGGAGGGAGGAAGAAGGAAGGAAGGAAGGAAGGGAGGAAGGGAGAAGGAAGAATGAAGGGAGGGAGGAAGGAAGGAAGGAAGGAAAGAAGGAAGGAAGAGCGGAGGAAAGAAGGAAGGAAGGTAGGAGGGAGGGAGGGACGGAGGGAGGGAGGGAGGGAGGGAGAAAGGAAAAGAGAAAGGAAGGAAGGAAAGGAGGGAGGAAGGAAGGACATAGGAAGGAAGGACATAGGGAGGAAGGAAAGAAGGAACAGTCAAAACAGATGGGCTCAATTTGACCCGGGAGGACGACACAAAGGTTAAAGAGTACGACCTGCTTTATGTGCCTTGAGATAATTTTTGTTGTGATTTGGTGATATATAAATAAAAAATGGATTAATTGGTTGATTGATTGAAATGAAATGATCTTAAATATAATCTGATTATTTTGAAACACTGTCTGTGATTAATTTCCCTCGTTCTCTGTCATGTCAATTAAAGCTTAAAAAAAATGATTGCAATACTTTTTGTGGACATTTCTTTATTGTTGACTGTCTTTTCTTTAATCAGTGATTTTCTAAATTATTGCAAATCTTTCATTTCATTGTAAATATTTATTTCCCATGCACCTTATATGTTACTATTTACTGAAACTGCACCAGTGCTTCCCCTGCAAAGATAGATTTAAACACTCAAGAATACAGTCATTACACTCTTAGACAAGCAGCAAACCACAAACACAATAACAATTCAACATCAGGGAAACAGCTGGTTTTCTATACAAACTACTGAATGCAAATAACCCTAAGACAGGAATGCAATCTCTATGAAAAATTAATATATAGTGTCCCCTGACATGTCTACCTATATTTCAAATAATTTCTTCCCACTTGAAACACATTAATTAACATATTAATGGAGGATAAACTGATTGTGGCCGTCTCTGCATAGTGCTCACCCCAGGCTTTAAGGATGGAGACCTGTCTGCTTGGAGTGACTGGTGATTTCAAACTGAGACGGTATAGTTTCATGTGGGTCAGTATTTGGATGTGTAGTTTCATAATTTTTGTGCACTAGCTTGCCTTTCTGCTTTAAGTCTGGTAGATGGGATGCACTATCATACTACAAACACACTCACCTCAGAGAGATACTTAGAGAGAGGGAGAGAGAGAGAGAGAGAGAGAGAGAGAGAGAGAGAGAGAGAGAGAGAGAGAGAGAGAGAGAGAGAGAGAGAGAGGGAGAGAGCTGTCATGGCTCTGCAGGAGGCCAGTGAGGCGAGTCGGCCTGTTTTAGGACACAAACCTGTACGCCTCCACGCTCAGATGGTAAACATCATGTCCAAAGACATCCCTGTCCCACCCATAGACACACTACATTGTATTAAGCAAAAAGCAAGTAGTTAAAACACACTAGTCTGGTAGTAATAAAAGAAAAACAGACAAACAATCTTATCTTAAAATGTATATTCCTAGTGACTTGAGTCAGTTTCATACCAACAACCTTTCACCCTGAAAAAAGTTGAGGAGCTTTAAACCTCCACTATGTCCCTGGTTAGCAGGATGAAGGCGCCCTCTTGTGCATTAGTTTTCAGATTTCAATGAGCTGTTGTGATTTTCACTACAGGAAGACATGTACACATTTCATGAAGTCTTTGGCAGCATTAAAACATATCAGTGAAGAGAGATTTAAGTATATGTAATATGACATTGGGTCAGTTTTTTCAAAGAATTTCATACATTTCAGGATTCCAGGATTTACATTGAGCTCAAACTGAGGTGTATACATTTTTGATCATTCTTGTGTCAAGCATCAGTTTTCAGATTTCAACTGTTGAGCTGCTGTGATGTTCACTGCAGGAAGACATGTACAAACGTCACATGTGTCTTTGGCAGCTTTAAACCATGACAGTGAAGAGAGATTTAAATATATGTAATATCACAATTAGAATTTACACTGAGCTAAAACTGTATACAAATAATCTACACCCAATTGTATTTACAGAAACAGCCTGTGCCACAGTACAGTGCAGACAAATGAACACACCTCTAGTCCGGTCAGTGGACCCTCTACTGTTCAACTTCACTCTGTCAGTTTTTAAAGAAAACATTTTGAGGGTTAGGGTTTTGTCCATGTTAATGATCAGATAATAGTTTAAGCAACAGTTTAAAGTAACTTGTACAAAGGGAAAAAACACATGCAAAGAAACCAGAAAAAAATCATGAATTTACTGTAGAGATAAAAATGAGCAAGGCCATCATTAAATCTAATACACAAGACAAGATATGACTGTTTTTATTCATCTTTGATATGAAATCCAATCAACTAGAATATCTAGTATACTATGGATAAATAATCAGCATACACAACAGTGATATCATATTCATAATTTTAGGTTTGAGAGAAAAAAATAGAACAATGCAAAGACTAACAGGAAGTCCAACAGTAATTATAAATATGTGAAGCAGAACTTCCTTGTAACTCAATTAAACACTGCTGTTTAACAGCCAGGAAGCTATTTTCACAACCTGGTCACATGTTTAAATTAAAAAGTAAGCATTACTAAGTGATTAATTAAGATACATTTTATCTTCATGAGCCATCTTAATTTGATTTAAATTTTAGTGTATACACAATTCCTTTTATATGTGTATAATAAACAGAGCTTCATAGATTATAGCAGCTCAGCAGAGCCTCTGTAAAACACTATAATACTCAGAGTTTTGAAAGACATGAATCTAGATTTTACAACCAGATCTAGATTTTATTTCAAGTCAACAAAAGCTGAATACACGGAAAGAAGAAAAAACACCTTTAACTGAAATACTGCAGCAAGACAATCAATCGATAACTGATCCACTGCTTACAAATTACTATACAACCATGAATAATAAGTGTGACACACATATTGCATCAACTGCAGACAACAGTTTTGCAGATTATTTATAATAAAAGCCATCCTTAGAATAACAAAAATAATGTTTACAGCCACAGAGCAGCTCTGACACGACGTTTGACTCAACAGCGTCGTCAGCCTGATCAGTGTGTTTGCTGCTACCACAAAAGCTTCATTTTATTACAAACTAATCACCAACTAATGGAAGTTTGTACTTTCAGTCTGTGAACAAACATGTGAGCCAGCTGGAAAACTGCTTTTGGTGGAGTTTGGATGTATTTTACAGTATTTTAGGAGAGAAATGAGAGAGAAAAGCCGCTGAGCAGTGCTGTCCGTGGTGGTGAACAGGTGAGGTTTGTTTGCTCCACAAACTAAATGCAGAGAGCATCAGAGCTCTACATGACTTCTATATGAAGACAAACATGTCCGCTATCTGCTGTCTTCACTGTCAGCCTTCAACACTTCTCTCACACTTATTTTTTACTGTTTTCTCACTAGCAGAAAACACAAGTGTTAGACATTCACACTGCTCACAGGAGCCAGCAGCGGGACTGAGTCTACACGGTTCTCATGGTGTGTTTAAGTGCAGCCTCCTCCCTCGCATACTCCATCAGTCCACTCAGACTCTGAGATTCACGTAGAACTAATCCTCCACCAAACTATGGCAGAAGTAGCTCCAGCTCCCGCAGCCGCCCCGGCTAAGGCCCCCAAGAAGAAGGCAGCAGCAAAGCCCAAGAAGACTGGCCCCAGCGTCAGCGAGCTCATCGTTAAAGCTGTGTCCGCCTCCAAGGAGCGCAGCGGAGTGTCTCTGGCCGCCCTCAAGAAGGCTCTGGCTGCCGGAGGTTACGATGTGGACAAGAACAAGGCCCGCGTTAAGACCGCCGTCAAGAGTCTGGTGACCAAGGGGACTCTGGCCCAGATCAAGGGGACCGGAGCCTCCGGCTCCTTCAAGATGAGCAAGAAGGCTGAGGCCAAGCCCGCAAAGAAAGCCGCTCCTAAAGCCAAGAAGCCCGCCGCCAAGAAACCCGCAGCAGCTAAGAAGGCCAAGACAGCAGCCGCTAAGAAATCCCCCAAGAAGGTCAAGAAGCCCGCAGCAGCGGCCAAGAAAGTAGCCAAGAGCCCCAAGAAGGCAGCTAAGAAGCCCGCCAAGAGCCCTAAAAAGGCCGCAAAGAGCCCCAAGAAAGTGGTCAAGAAGGCTCCAGCAGCCAAGAAAGCCCCCGCAAAGAAGGTGGCCAAGCCCAAGGCAAAGAAGGCAGCACCCAAGAAGAAGTAAACTCTCATCACTCTGAAGCCCTCAACCTTAAAGGCTCTTTTAAGAGCCACACACCTTTCTATAAAGAGCATGTTCCTAATTATATTTTTATAATATAGTATTTTTAGTTGCATGAATTGAATTGTATATATTAGACATATAAACTTGACAGGAGAATGAGCTCATTGCATCTGAGCAGCACCAAATACAGAATATCAATTAATTTGACATGTAAGCCTATATAGGTAACATTCGGCTGTAAAAGTTAATGTTGTAACATTTTGGAAAACTCTTATGTTTATTATGATCTGTAAAAGTACTTATACTGTTTATTACTTCAGAGTAAAAATGTGAGAATTTTGTAGACTGAAACTGTATAACTTGATATAGTACTTATGTAGTTATTAATAGTCCATTTTCTCATTTTGATTTATGCAGTCACATCTTTCTATAATTTGATGTACTACAAAATTGCAGTTTAAGTGTTATTGATACACTATTACAGACTTGTATGGACTTTATCTGAATATATAAGTATTCATGTCTGTTCATAAGATATGTTCAAATTTGCCTCATTTATATATCATTTTGTGGTGGTCAGCAAGTCTTTAATATTTAGTAGTGATAATTAATAAATCATGGTCCTAAAGTAAATTCTACATTAAAAAACATGGATGTAAACTCTTTATCAGAAGTGTGTGGCTCTTAAAAGAGCCTTTGTGTTGTTGTGGAACCTGGCCTTAGATTTACTTCTTGGCGGGTTTCTCGGTCTTCTTGGGCAGCAGCACAGCCTGGATGTTGGGCAGCACACCACCCTGAGCGATGGTCACTCCGCCCAGCAGCTTGTTGAGCTCCTCGTCGTTGCGGACAGCCAGCTGCAGGTGACGGGGGATGATCCTGGTCTTCTTGTTGTCGCGGGCGGCGTTTCCAGCCAGCTCCAGGATCTCAGCGGTCAGGTACTCCAGCACAGCCGCCAGGTAGACGGGGGCACCGGCACCAACACGCTGGGCATAGTTGCCCTTCCTCAGATGCCTGTGAACACGACCGACTGGGAACTGGAGCCCAGCACGAGATGATCGGGTCTTTGCCTTAGCGCGGGCCTTGCCTCCGGTTTTGCCTCGTCCACTCATGATTTCAGTTATTTTCTAAAGTCTCAACTTGGAAAGTGTCGAGCAACAATCGCAAACCCTCCTTTATATGTACACGGAGGAGGGGAAGGACTGATGTCCCACCCACTAGAAAAGAGGCTTTCAGCAGTGCTGTGGAGGGGGAGCCGCTCTCATTTTGGCGGACTTTTTCAAACGACTTCTGCCCAATAAGCAGCGGAGCTTCAGGCTTCTGTAGGCGGTGCTGAGCTCCAGGAAGAGCCGCTCACCAATCAGGATCCGGAGGTCTGAAGCAGCGTCACAGCTCCGCAGCCGCTCCGACACTTTAAGAGCAGCGTGTCTCCTCTTCTCAACATTATTTTCTCCTGATCAGAGAAACGAGAAGCAATGGCAAGAACCAAGCAGACCGCCCGTAAATCTACCGGAGGCAAAGCCCCCAGGAAGCAGCTGGCCACCAAGGCTGCCCGTAAGAGTGCCCCGGCCACCGGTGGAGTCAAGAAGCCCCATCGTTATAGGCCCGGTACCGTGGCTCTCAGAGAGATCCGTCGTTACCAGAAATCCACCGAGCTGCTCATCCGCAAGCTGCCCTTCCAGCGTCTGGTCAGAGAAATCGCTCAGGACTTCAAGACCGATCTGCGTTTCCAGAGCTCCGCTGTCATGGCTCTGCAGGAGGCCAGCGAGGCTTACCTGGTCGGTCTGTTCGAGGACACCAACCTGTGCGCCATCCACGCCAAGAGGGTCACCATCATGCCCAAAGACATCCAGCTGGCTCGCCGCATCCGTGGAGAGAGAGCTTAAATTGTCTTCTCATTCACAAACCACAACGGCTCTTTTCAGAGCCACCTCACTCTCCCTAAAAAGCTGCTTCCTCTGCTGTCGTTATTTTTATTTATGTTTAATTTTCACACATCAAAATGAATGTATTGGTGCAGTCAGTCAGCTCTAGTTCTAAAACACAATATTGTAACTTTACTAGTGTGGAAATGTGAAGTCACACTGTTGTAGGCTTTGGACATATTTACCTCATGAACATGCACTTCATAGAAAATGTGTATTTTATTTTTATGAGTCTGCCCATATATACTGCACATCACACCAGATACATGGAGAAGTACACATTACATTTCATCCTGAATCAGACAGCTGTATAAAGCAATTACATGGAAGTCCATGCTAGGGTGCTGAAAGATTGGTGATCATAATCAATATTGTGACATAATATCCTTAACTGATAGATTATGACCTGCACTTTGTCCTTTCTGTCTGACACAGTCTCCATCTACAGTTTGGTAAACAAGTTATGGTTACTGGTCTCTGTTGTAGTGTATGATGGTATTAGTTAGTAGTTGTAAGAAAAGGTGTGCTACTGTAAGTAAAAGTGTAACTACTGTTTGTGTCCAGAGTGCTGGACCTGTGCTGCTGCTGAGCCCTGGATAGTGGTCTGTCTTCTCCAGAATCATCTTCACAGGAAGACTCTGTGCAAAAACTGATGTAAATTTTAATGAACCTGGAACTCTTCTCTCCCATCTTTCCCATGTGACATGAATGCAGCATCAGTGTTACAGGCTGTGACTTCTGTGAACAAATTGGTATACACTTTTCCTCTGTAGACACATTGGCTCTTTTCTCTGCAGGCATGTGATTGAAGGTGACGTTTTACTGTCAGACTCAAAAACAGAGCCCAAGACCATGTCAAGTCACTCTGGACAGGACAAATGACAAATCTAGTGCTTTATATGGTAACATTAACAGTTATATTCTTTGTTTCAACAACAAACTCTTGTCTCAGGTCCTCAGTCCTCCAGAGTCGGAGTGTACCTGGATCACAGAGCAGGTATTCTGTCCTTCTACAGCGTCTCTGAAACCATGACTCTCCTCCACAGAGTCCAGACCACATTCATTCAGCCTCTCTATGCTGGACCCTAGTTTTATGCTGTGATTCTTTTGTGTGGAGCCAAAGCTGAGTTCTGTAAACTAGATAGAAGTCATTTCAGACTTCATGTGTCAGATTCTGTGTTGTAATTATTCATGTTTTTGTCTCCATATTTCTGAACTGCACAGAGATCAGCTGTCAACTGAATGAGATTTTCAAAACATTTGTATTTTATTTTTTTTTCTGTTGAGGTTTTGAGTTTCTCTAAATGTCACTTTTTCCTGTGTGTTTTTTATTATCATCACTGCTCATGATGATGTTTTTAAACTTAACTGACATTTATTCAGATGAAAATGTGAACCAAACTACTAACTTCAATGTCCTTTTCCTCTGAATGGTAGTTAAAGCTTCAACATTCAAAATTCAGAATTGACTTCATTGTCCTTTTCATCATGCACTTCCATACAGAAGAAAAGTGAGTATTGTTTACCTTGAAAATACAAGAAAGAAATAGTGTGTATTGATGTATTAGATGTTGTTTGCCCTCCACTTCAGCATGGTAAACAGAGAAAACAGCAAAAATTTTCTTCATCATTGATATTTTGTTTTCATCACTTTGTAAATTAGTACAGAAACATATTAGAAGATGCATTCAGCCCAGAATAAATAATTAACATCAGAATAAATATCAGAAAAACTTGACATGTTCATTCTAGATTTAAGCCATTAAGAGTTCATATAAGATGTTTTGTGAAGATGTATGTTGTTAAGATTCCTCAGTCATCACTCTAACTCAGTTTCAACTAAACTAAATGAACAATTACACCAAATGAAACATGAAAATTCTATCAGGTACAGACATAACATATTAAATCATAAAATGAATAAATCTGCTTTCAGCTATATCAATTTTGGTCGATCAGATTTCATAAAGTCTCTAGTTTCAAACTGTATTAACAACCTGAAAACTGCTGAATGCACACAAACACTGCAGCTCTGACTGTCATATTTGAACATCAGCAGCAGCTGATCTGTTTTATGCACAGGATTCATGTTCAGGTGCTACATCGTCATATTTGAGTTGTTGTGATAATCATGTTCTGGTTCCTGATCACAAGTTGAAGATAAAAAGCTGTCATGATGTTTAATAAAAGGAGTGAAGTCAGCTTTGAGCTCTCTGTAATGTGCTTTAATGAAAGCAGATTTAGGTATTCATGGACTTTTTGTAGTTGCACTGTTGCCCCCTGCTGGACATTTAGCGCTACATGTGCCGCTTTCAACATAAAACAGATAGGCTGAGATTCTGACCAACTATCTACTCATGTATTGTATTTCTGTTGTGAGTCTATATTGACATACACACTGTGTGACTACAGGCAGCATCTTATATACTGTATGTGTGTTTCCCTGCATCCATCCAGCTGTCCATCATATCACAGCTATTATATTCCACAGTGCACAACTCTGGTTTGAGATTTATAGTCTGAGGCCAGTCTAACAAAGATGAGCAGAAGTATGTAGAGATGAATGGTGACTGAATTTTAAATGAAATAAATTAAACATTTTATATATGTGGAATCTGTAACTCTGTTGGCTTCTGTACTGTGTGAAAGTGAAAGATTTCTGACTCAGAAAAATGTGTTTTTACAAATGTATTGAAATCAAAAACTGCAATCTCCCATTTACAAAAATAGTCATATCTTTTACTGTGGCAATTATTTTTATATTACAGACTGACTGCATCTCACAGTCCGGTGAATTTTGCTCCTCCAGGCCGCAGCTCCCTCATCAGTAAGGCCCAGGACCCTCACGGACCCGTCCCAACCACAGACAAGCCTCATAGCCTCATATTAAATTTACATAACATAATCTTATATTTTCAAACATTGTTTCTTTTTTTTTTTTTAGCCATCACATCTATTATAGTAATTTTATGACGGTTATATTTACTGACTCTCAACATTTATTTTCCTTCTCATTCAAAAATACATTTTCTTTTTTTCATTTAGAAGATACACATTGTAACTTCTGTGCATATGTTTAAAACTAGATTTTAATTGTTTACTGATTTATTTGTATCTTTTATTAACACAAAAGCTCACAACACACTACAGTACAACTACATTATATTTAATATATTGTAACGTGTGTGAGCATTGCACATAAAACTGCTTATTATAAAGTATTATATGAGAGCAGTGTCACATTCAGCTTCTTTACATGTCCAGCAAGAACACTACAAACATTTCAGCTGAGGGATCTGTTTCCAACCAACAGCACTATGTTAGCTGTCAGGTTAAAAAAGGGAAAAACGCCCCAAAAAAAGAGATCACTTTGCGTTGGAGTAACTGCGTGGGCGGATCTGCTGAATCTGATCCCGCCCAGCAAAATCCGCGGCAACTGTCCTCTTTTAGGTCCGCAGACAAGCTCTAAATAGAGAAGCTGTACTCCATACCTCACATTCGTCTTTTAACTTGTTAAAAGAAGATCAGTAAACATGAGTGGAAGAGGCAAGGGAGGAAAGGGACTCGGTAAAGGAGGCGCCAAGCGTCACCGTAAAGTTCTCCGTGATAACATCCAGGGAATCACCAAACCCGCCATCCGCCGTCTGGCTCGCCGCGGTGGTGTCAAGCGTATCTCCGGTCTGATCTACGAGGAGACCCGCGGTGTGTTGAAGGTCTTCCTGGAGAATGTCATCCGTGATGCCGTCACCTACACCGAGCACGCCAAGAGAAAGACCGTGACCGCCATGGATGTGGTTTATGCTCTCAAGAGGCAGGGACGCACTCTATACGGTTTCGGAGGTTAAATCTGATCCTGACCTGCTGATAGTCAAACACAAAGGCTCTTTTAAGAGCCATCCACCTTCTCTTAAGAGCTGTCCTGTTTGTGTTTTGCAGTAACTATATCATGAACTATGTTCATAGGGTTTGATACATCAGGAAAAATCCTAAAGAAATGTTACCCATATGATGCCTATATTATAAATCAAGTGTCTAAACTTCAATGGAGTCTTGACGCAATCATAAGACCCTGAGATCCAAACTAGTGTTGGCCACCCACCTCCTAGACTTGTACACTTTGTATCAGGAAATAAGTTAATATAGTAGATAGTAATTCATGATAAAATGCCTGTTTTGAATAAAGTTTCAATGTTAAAGGAGTGTACAAAAGGGCCGTCAGATCAAAGACAGACACGCGTAACAGTTACGCGCGGCGCATCGGGAGCGCGCACACGCGAGCCTGAAGACGAAAGGTGCAGAGTGGAGAGAGAGAGAGAGCTGACGCTGCCAGTCAGAAGCTGCCAGCCAGAGACTAAGTGGTTCAATTGATAATTGTGTGCGTGCGTCCATGAGACCTGTAAGTCATATTATTTATGTTGCTAGTTCACTATCATTGTTTTCATAAGTTGTTAATTATAGCCACCTAGCTTGGAGCTGCTTGCTACCATGAAAACATGTGGTTGTTAATTGATTAGCTAGGATGTGTAGCCATGTATTTTCTGTAATAAGTTAGCAAGTGCACTGTTTATGCTAATTAGTTACACTGCATATAATATGCAGAAAGGTGTTTTATTACAATTATTAAAGGTGCATTATGTCAATATATTTGTGTATGTAATGTGGGTCAGATAATATCTTTCTTTATTTTTCTGGACAGAACCACTCACACAAAGCTATGCCCATGTTCTGTACTGTTGCTTGAGCTTAATTAAACAGTCAAACTAAAGAAGAGTTGTCAGCATCTGTGTTTTGACGGACACACCTGGGGCGAAGCTAGAGATCAGAATCAGCCAAACAGCCATTTATACAGTCCTTTATTATCCCTCAGTAACATTGAGGTCCTTCGAGCCGGATCTCTGACCTTTACTCCAGGATAAGGATGCAACAGTACAGCAGTGGAGCCCGCCCTAAGAGGGATAGACATCCACCACGTCATCTAGATGATTACGAACTGGACTATCCAAGGGGTAAACCACGAGATACACATTACTCAAGCACAGTACTATATGAACATGGGCATGAAGAGGATGAGTATCATCACCTGGAGGGAGCAGCCAAGATGACCTCTCTCACTCCTCCTAACCACTCACCTTATCACCTCCGAGGTAGGAGAGATCAAGAAGAGCAGTATAGCTCCTTAGGCTTCTACCAGGAGCTGGAGACGATAAGGGAGGAGAACACACGGCTTCGTGAAGCTCAGTTAGCCATTCATAGGGATTTCGGGCAGCTTCACTCACTCAGAAAGGACATGAGGTCGCTCGTTGACTCAGTTCGCAGCCTCCAAGAAGCACAGGCAGCAACAGTTAGCCATGCCCCCAAAAGGCCCCTCGATCTACAGCCAGGTTCAGGCGAGTGGCCTGACTACATACCCCCACCTGTTCAAGCTCCGCCCTCAGTAGGAGAACAATATGAAGAAGATGAATGGCCAGAACCCCCACCACCATGGCCGGAGCCTGAAGAGCAGCGACAGAGGAATGAGGTGGCACACATCCTGGACCAGGTGATGCATGAGCTCCAGGAAATCAGATTCAATACCCCCTCTGCCACTGCGACCCACAACAGACCGGCAGCGGTGAGTGCTCTTCCTCCAGACAGGGGACGTCCATACCAGGTGAATCTGCTCCCTAAGCAGCTGGGTTATGGAGGCCCTCAGCAGCATCCTCCACAGTCCAACTCCACCCCAATCCAGTGCCAGCCAGGCCTGCAGGCTGATACACCAGCAACACAATGGGCCCCTCCTCAACCAGCGCTCCCTAGGCCAGGCACACCTGCACCTCAGCTAAGGCCGGCAGGGCCTTCCTACGGACAGTCCTACAGGGACCCCCCTCGAGCAGAGTCATCTTACAGGGGACCCAGGCCCACTGTACCAGACTTCAGCCAGCGAGACCCAAGTCAGTTCGCTCGATTGAAGATTGCTCTAGAGAACCTGTTACCAGCTGATGCAACAGAGCTCTTTAAATATCAGATCTTAACAGACCACCTAAAGCTGGAAGAGGCGTGCCTAGTGGCAGATTCATACCTCCATTCTCCCACTCCGTATTCAGATACCATGGCTGCTCTGAATGAGAAGTTTGGGCAGCCGTACCAGGTCGCATTAAAGAGGATAGACAGTGTTATGACCTCACCTGATGTCTGTCGTGGTGACACCGCCGCCTTTGAGAGGTTCGCCTTACAGGTTCAGTCTCTGGTGGGAATGCTGAAGACTCTGGGTCCTGCAGGTGAGATTGAACTGCGATGTGGATCGCATGTGGCGCGCCTGCTCAGTAAGCTGCCGCTGGAAATGAGATCAGACTTTCGACGCTGTATGTTTCGCAGTCCAGGAACCACATACACACTCCAGGACTTTGCAGATTGGCTCCAGTACGAGACATGGTGTCAAGACTTTGATGGTAATTCACCTAACAAAGGGCAGAAAGGAAACCAGGGACGGAGGTCAGAAGGTCGTTACGTAAATCGCATGACGTCTGTCTTCCATGGGGCTAAGGAGGCAGTGGGAAGGGGAATCACCCCCTCCACCCCTTCAGATAAGAGGAGGCCTAAAGCAAAGGCATATTGTCCTTATTGTGACAATGAAGCACATTACCTCAATCAGTGCTCAGCCATCCAGAAGCTCACCAAAGCCCAGATCACTGAGTGGATACGGTCCAACAACAAATGCTGGCGCTGCGGAAGATCCCATCAGGCCGCACAGTGTACCCTTAAGAAGCTCTGTGGCCTTTGCCAAGGCAAGCACTTGCAAGTACTCCATGAAGTTAACAGCAGAGCGCCTAAGGAGGAGTCAGAGACAAGTTGCCTTGTGAACACCTCCACCGAGGTACTCTACCTGGATCGACCAACGGACTGCAACCGTGTGCTGCTGAAAGTGATTAAGGTGATCCTGCGTAACGGTAAGCGCACCATGGACACTTACGCCATACTGGATGATGGGTCCGAGCGCACGATGCTCCTTTCCGCTGCTGCAGAGAAGCTGGGTCTAGAGGGGACGCCAGAAGACCTCGCTCTTCGAACCATCCGTCAGGACGTCCAGATCCTCCGGGGGGCGGCTGTATCATTCAGTGTATCTCCCGCCTCACAGCCCAAGAAGAGATTCTGCATTAACAGAGCCTTTACAGCTGCTCGCTTGGGATTGTCTGACCACTCCTATCCGGTAGCTAGTCTGCAGAAAAGGTACAGACACCTAGCAGGTCTCTCCCTCCAGCAGTTTGAAAACGCCAGACCACTAATCCTCATTGGTGCGGATCACCCACATCTCATCACACCCATCGAGCCAGTGAAGTTGGGTCCGCCGGGTGGACCAGCCGCCATCCGGACTAGACTGGGTTGGACGCTGCAGGGCCCGGCACGGCTTGTGGAGCAACAACTACGGCCGCAGCAGTGTCTCCTGACGTCCACAGTCCCTGCCAACATGGAGCTCTTCCGAAATGTTGAGAAGCTGTGGCAGCTCGATATACTGCCATATAGGAAGGAGAAAGTAGTGACCCGGTCTAGACAGGACCAAGAGGCGGTCAATCTACTGGAAATGAAGACCACCCGTGTGGATGTGAACGGAGTCCTGCGCTATGCCACACCACTTCTCCGTAAGAGGGACATGCCACACTTCCATGCCGCCAAGGAGGCAGTCATGCCAAGCCTTCGGAGCACAGAGAGGAGGTTGGCCAAGGATCCAGAGAGGACCACAGATTACAAAGCTGAGATACGGAAGCTGGTCGATGCGGGCTCAGTCCTCAAACTGGAGCCTGATGCACTCAGCGGAGAGGGGGAATCGTGGTACATCCCGCACCACATGGTGACCCACAATGGGAAAAACCGCATCGTGTTTAACTGCTCGTACCAGTTTAAAGGCCTGAACCTCAACGAGTCTCTCCTGCCCGGACCGACGCTAGGCGCATCACTCCTGGGGGTACTGCTTCGTTTCAGGGAACATCCTGTGGCCATCAGCAGCGACATTAAAGGGATGTTCCACCAGGTTCGCCTCTTACCAGAAGATAGGCCTCTACTGCGGTTTCTGTGGCGTGACATGAGAAGAGACGACCCCCCAGATGTCTTTGAGTGGCAGGTACTACCATTCGGTACCACTTGTAGTCCATGCTGCGCGATCTATGCTGTTCAGAAGCACGTTTTGGACCACAGTGAGCCTGGAGACAGTGTCCGGTCCTCAGTGGAACGATGTTTTTACGTGGACAACTGCCTCCAGAGCCTACCAACAATAGTGGAAGCCAGGGAGCTCGTGGACAGGCTGAGGACCCTCCTAGCCTCCGGCGGTTTCGAGCTGCGTCAGTGGGCCAGCAATAAACCCAGCGTCGTTGGTCACCTGCCAAAGGAGGCCCGATCAGATAGCCTGGAGCTCTGGCTCACCCAGGATAGTGCAGAGGTCCCTGAATCGACGCTCGGGCTCAGTTGGCACTTCCAGTCAGACAGCCTAGGGTACAAGCAGCGGCCTGTGGAGTGCGAGGTGCCAACCATGCGGAACGTGTATAAAGTCCTGGCAAGCCAGTACGACCCTCTCGGGTACATCTTGCCTTATACAACCAGAGCCAAGGTTCTGGTCCAGCGACTCTGGGACAAAAACAGAGAATGGGATGACCCCCTCCTCCCCCAAGAGCTCCTAGATGCCTGGAACGAGTGGGTAGAGGAACTACACGTCCTACCATCCATCAGCCTGCCAAGGTGCTACACCCCTGAAGCAGTGGACAGTGCCAGTGTCACTCGGGAGGTCCACATATTCTGTGACGCCTCCGAGAAGGCATATGGGGCTGTGGCATACCTGCGGACAGAGGACAGTCAGGGCAACACCTACCTGGCGTTCCTCATGGCCAGATCGAGAGTGGCACCCAAACGTCTCCTGTCCATACCGAGACTGGAACTGTGCGCAGCGGTGGTAGGAGCGCAGATAGCCACAGTGATTCAGCAGGAGCTCACCCTGAAGATCAGTGGCATCACTCTGTGGACTGATTCCACAACTGTACTGATGTGGTTGCAGTCCGATTCCTGCCGCTTTAAAGTTTTCGTTGGAACAAGGGTGGCTGAAATCCAGGAGCTCACAGATCTCCGGACGTGGCGCTACGTGGATTCAGCAAGGAATCCCGCAGATGATATCACCAGAGGAAGGACCCTGAGAGATCTGGCAGAGCCCAATAGGTGGAGTCAGGGGCCACCATTCCTCCTCCAAGCCTGGGACGAGTGGCCAGGAAACCCTCCCCTTCCTGCCCAGGAAGAGGTAGCGGAACTCAGGAAGTCGACCTTCTGCGGAGTCACATCTACAGTGGGGGAGCCCCGAGCCCAAGACGCGAGTAAGTGCAGCACATGGAGGGAGCTCGTAGAGATGACTGCGAAGGAGCTTCACGGGGCGGCAGATCAGCACAGCGGTCCTACATCTGCAGATTACCAGGAAGCAGAGACCCTCATCTTCCAACGAGCCCAACAGGACAGCTTTCCAGATGAGATGCGCCTTTTGAGAGCTGGTAAGCCTGTTCTGTCTAGTAGCCGCTTACTTACCTTGTCCCCAGAGTTCGACGAGTCAGATAAAGTCATCCGGGTTGGTGGGAGATTACGGAGATCGGCAGAGCTCGACTACACTATCCTGCATCCTATAGTTCTGGACCCCAGCCACCCTGCCGTCAAACTCCTGATACAGGATTATGACAGCCGTTTGCGTCACCCTGGGCCGGAGCGGGTGTTCGCCGAAATTCGGCGTACTCTGTGGATCCTCAGGGGGCGTGAAGCTATCCGTCGCCACCAGCACACATGCGCTGAGTGCCATCGGTGGAAGTCCAGACCTGTGGTCCCCAAGATGGCTGACCTACCAACCGCTCGCCTTCGCCTCTTCAAGCCAGTCTTCCACTCCACGGGTATGGACTGCTTTGGGCCGTTCCAGGTGAAGGTGGGCCGTCGACTCGAAAAGAGATGGGGGATCATCTTTAAGTGCCTCACCACGCAGGCCGTGCACTTAGATCTCCTTACCAACATTGACGCCGACTCCTTTTTGATGGCTCTGAGAAGGTTCGTTGCTCGCCGGGGGACCCCAGCAGAGCTATTCTCAGATCAAGGAACGAACTTCCGAGGCGGGGAGAAGGAGCTACGGGAGGCATTTGAAGCACTGTCGCCGGAACTACAACAGAGTCTTGCCAAGCAGAAGATAGCCTTCCATTTCAACCCACCTGCAGCTCCTCACTTTGGAGGAGTGTGGGAGAGGGAGATACGCTCGGTCAAACAGGCACTCTACACGACCGTGGGGGCTCAGGCACAGGCTGAGGAGGTGCTTAGGACGGTGCTAATAGAAGTGGAGGGCCTTCTGAACTCTAAGCCGTTGGGATACGTATCGTCCTGCGTTGCTGATCCGGACCCTGTGACCCCAAGTCTCTTATTGATGGGGCGGCGAGACGGTTCTCTTCCGCAGGTAGTGTATCCAGCTACCGAGCTCTTAAGCAGACGCAGATGGAGACACTCTCAGATCCTGACAGACCATTTCTGGTCAAGTTTCATCAGGTACTACCTCCCTGGTATGCAAGCTCGCCAGAAGTGGCACGCCATCCGAGTCAACCTCGCCGAGGACAAGGTTGTCATGCTGGTAGACCCCCAGCTACCAAGGGCACTCTGGCCTATTGGACGGGTAATCAAGGTGCATACCAGTGCAGACGGTCATGTGAGATCTGCTGACGTGAAGGTAAAGGACAAGGTCTACACCAGGCCTGTCGCCCGCCTGGTCATCCTCCCAGCCATACCAGATGATAAGGATCAACCCACACCCTCCCAGGATGATTAGCCTTTCGTTGGTGCAAACAGCTGCCGCTGTTTGGGGGCGGCTGTACAAAAGGGCCGTCAGATCAAAGACAGACACGCGTAACAGTTACGCGCGGCGCATCGGGAGCGCGCACACGCGAGCCTGAAGACGAAAGGTGCAGAGTGGAGAGAGAGAGAGAGCTGACGCTGCCAGTCAGAAGCTGCCAGCCAGAGACTAAGTGGTTCAATTGATAATTGTGTGCGTGCGTCCATGAGACCTGTAAGTCATATTATTTATGTTGCTAGTTCACTATCATTGTTTTCATAAGTTGTTAATTATAGCCACCTAGCTTGGAGCTGCTTGCTACCATGAAAACATGTGGTTGTTAATTGATTAGCTAGGATGTGTAGCCATGTATTTTCTGTAATAAGTTAGCAAGTGCACTGTTTATGCTAATTAGTTACACTGCATATAATATGCAGAAAGGTGTTTTATTACAATTATTAAAGGTGCATTATGTCAATATATTTGTGTATGTAATGTGGGTCAGATAATATCTTTCTTTATTTTTCTGGACAGAACCACTCACACAAAGCTATGCCCATGTTCTGTACTGTTGCTTGAGCTTAATTAAACAGTCAAACTAAAGAAGAGTTGTCAGCATCTGTGTTTTGACGGACACACCTGGGGCGAAGCTAGAGATCAGAATCAGCCAAACAGCCATTTATACAGTCCTTTATTATCCCTCAGTAACAAGGAGTCTGAGAAGCTGATAAGTAGAGCAGGACCCACTGCCCACTGAGTGCTCCTCTGTATATTTGACCTATAAAAGATGAATATAGAAAAATAACCTGATATTGGCAGGTTACTTATTGAACAACATGCCTGTCTTTAACATGAGCTAAAGCTTTGTTTCATGCAAGGTTGAGTTCATCAGGACTATAAGGCATGAGTGACAATGACTGATTATTCATAAAGACATGTTACAGAAAGCACACTAATGAATATTTAAAGTGACCAGTTGAGAGCATGATGGATAGATTTCATAAAGATAAATCATGCCATTTCTAAAAAAAAAAAGAGGCACATTCATTAAAGTGCTCAGAGAAAACACATGAAGTGTCAATAGAGTTGATCATTAGGTTATCTGGAAGGATTAATTATTTTATATGAAACATTTGACTTGAACATGTATTTGTGTGTTAAGTAAGTCCAGACCTTTATCCAGGAAATATTAGAAATCAAATTATTCCAATAAAAGGAGACATGACATCCTGTTATAAGAGTGCAGGAATCATGTTATTGTTTTTGTGGAGCTCAGAGAAACATGATCTTCATGTGTCAGCTGAATCCAGCATGAGAGAGTATTGTTATTTATGTGGATTAAAGATTGATGAAATTATATATGAATATTTTATGTTTTATCATAGATCAGTAAAATATGTCAGTCTGTGGAATATTCAATCTAAATAAATTATGTTTATATCTCTATAGTTATGGACTTTTGTAAAGCATATTATATTATAAAAAGTGTATACTCTTCAAATGAGGTTGGCGCTCTTTCAGTAAAAAGGCGTTCAGATGGTTCCTCAAAGGTTGGGGCGGTGTCTTGTGTTGCGCATGCTCAGTCTCACTAACAAGAAAGCCAATCCTGTTCGAGCAACAGCGCAGTGAAATTTGCATCAGATGAACATTTAGAGGCTGGTTGAAGCTGTTGGAGTTATTCGTTTGTGGAAGTCTACGAAGATAACCATGCCCGATCCAGTTAAAGCACCCAAGAAAGGCTCCAAGAAGGCCGTGTCTAAGGCCACCAAGACCGGCAAGAAGAAGAGAAAGACAAGGAAGGAGAGCTATGCCATCTACGTGTACAAGGTACTGAAGCAGGTTCACCCTGATACCGGTATCTCCTCCAAGGCCATGGGCATCATGAACTCCTTTGTTGGAGACATCTTTGAGCGTATTGCTGGTGAGGCTTCCCGCCTTGCTCACTACAACAAGCGCTCCACCATCACCTCCAGGGAGATCCAGACCGCTGTCCGCCTGCTGCTGCCCGGTGAGCTGGCCAAACACGCCGTGTCTGAGGGCACCAAGGCCGTCACCAAGTACACCAGCTCCAAGTAAACTTGCTGTTTGTACCAACAACTCAAAGGTCCTTTTCAGGACCACCCACTCCTTCAACTAAGAGTTTTATTCCTTTGTTCAATGTTACACTGTGTGGTTTTATTTCTGATCTTATAACAAACCTAAAAAAAAAAAAAAAATCCAACAATGAACTCACACAACCAATTTAATCTCACTTGATTGAAGATTTTCAGTGTTTGTGGAAAATATTATCTTTGAAACATTCGTCTACCACTAAATAACCAAGTGTTTTTTTTGTTTTGTTTTTTTTCATGCGACCAGACTGCATTTAGCTGAATATGGCTGCACTGTATAATTTGACCAAGGTGACGCTGCTGCTATACATAAATGCACATGTTAATACTTCTCGTCATATATGTAACATAGTGTCTGACTTCTACAACTCAGTAAATATACAATAAATACATGGAGTGTTCTAGAAAGGACAAAACAAGATGAGCAATCTACAAATCAAAAAAATCCAACAATCAGGAAATGAATAAATGTATACAAGGCGAAATGACAAAGGCAAAGAATCCAGAAATAAATCATGAACAAACTACAGAAAGAAATGAAACTTTATTTATGGACACATCCGCAGGTCCACACCAACCAAATAAAATAAAGCCCAAGACAATATAAATGTGTACAGTGTTAAAAAAGAACGATGCCATCATTTAATATAATACATATAAGAATCTATGAATTTCAATCAAGTAGAATAGTATACTATAGTATCAGTGATAGTTTTATAGTTTGAGGAAGCAAACATTAAGCAGTCATAATCTGGTCACTTGAAAATTAGTCTTATTTAAAAAGGTAAGCATTATTAAGTGATATTAAAGGGAATCTAATCAAGTTTATTTCATTTAGACACAATTACTTTTATACAAAAATATACTGGTGTATTTCATGCTCCAAAGTGAAATAGGAAAGCTCTTACATTTAATTCAAGTTGTACAGTAAAACATGTTTTTCGTACAATTTAATTTACCCTATAAATGATCTCCATTGACACACTACATTCTCTGACATGTAATTAACGTTTTCGGTCTGAATTACAGATCATCCTCTCAGGCAAGTGTTAATTGCAGATTACTTCAGATGTATGTCACTCAGATACATATTTATACCTATTGATGATAGTTAGATATATAGTATATAGTAGTTGATATAGGTAAGGACAAC
The DNA here is from genome assembly GCA_021039105.1 of Scomber colias. Classification (NCBI taxonomy): domain Eukaryota; kingdom Metazoa; phylum Chordata; class Actinopteri; order Scombriformes; family Scombridae; genus Scomber; species Scomber colias. Next base: position 227,374 of record JAJDFG010000293.1, read on the forward strand.
TCTTAGAGAAGGTGGGCGGCTCTTAAAAGAGCCTTTGTGTTTGACTATCAGCGGGTCAGGATCAGATTTAACCTCCGAAACCGTACAGGGTGCGTCCCTGCCTCTTGAGAGCATAAACCACATCCATGGCGGTCACGGTCTTTCTCTTGGCGTGCTCGGTGTAGGTGACGGCATCACGGATGACATTCTCCAGGAAGACCTTCAACACACCGCGGGTCTCCTCGTAGATCAGACCGGAGATACGCTTGACACCACCGCGGCGAGCCAGACGGCGGATGGCGGGTTTGGTGATTCCCTGGATGTTATCACGGAGAACTTTACGGTGACGCTTGGCGCCTCCTTTACCGAGTCCCTTTCCTCCCTTGCCTCTTCCACTCATTTTTCCTACTCTTCTTTCAAACAAGTTAAAAGACGAATGTGAGACATGGAGTGCAGCTTCTATATTTAGAGCTTGTCTGCGGACCTAAAAGAGGACAGTTGGCGCGGACTTTGCTGGGCGGGATCAAATTTAACAGATCCTCCCACGAAGTTTTTCAAAGCACAGTGATCTATTTCATGGCTTTCCCTCCATATTGTGTTTTTCTGTGACATGCCAGTTAACATTGTGCTGTTGGGTAGAAACAGTTCATTGTTCTTGTTGGACATGAAAACTAAAACATTAAAAATGTCACACTGCTCTCATATCACATCACAATACAGTTTATGAATGACTGAAGACAAGCACATTTCTGTGTTCAGATGTGTTATTAAGTATATTGTAGGTTTACTGTAATGTGTAGTGAGCTTTTGTTTTAATAAAATATATTTAAATAAATCAGTAAATGTGTTACTTATAGGTTTCCAGTTTTTAATGTTAAAGGACAGATACAAACAATATGAAAAAATAACATTATAAATAATAATTATTATCTTTTTGATGATAAACATTACTGGGCTACCATAACCTTTAAATACATGTTTCCAATGGAAATGGTCTACAAAGTTATTCTAGTGTACAATTTAATGAAGAAATGACTTTATATGTAAACAGAAACTACTAGACCAATTTTTCAAGTCTGTTAAAATAACAGTCAGGAGCTCAAATGAACACTAAAATATGTTTTTCTTGCTGTAATCATTCCTCATGTTCATACTGACCATTAGAAGATCCATTCATAATGCACTTACAATGTAAGTGATGGAGGACTAAATCCACAGTCCTCCTTCTTTAAAGGTTTATTTGAAGCTAATAAGAGACCCTGAAGTGTCCACACCAACCAAGAATGTAATAATGATTCAAGTCTACTGGCCTTGTATTACATTGTCTTTAATGTTCTCTGTAAATTACATTGAAACAATTACATGTGTAATATGGGGTTAACTTTTCACATTAATACAGAGAAACAGAAGAGAGAATCACAGCCAGGTCTGCTGATGTAACATATGTATATTAATACAATCTAAATGTTTATAGTTTATATCAATGTTCAAACTTTTGTCTATCTCTAAATCTCTTTTTTTAAAACTGACAGAGTGAAGATGACCAGTAGAGAGTCTGCTGTCCAGGTTAGAGGTGTTTTCACTTGTCTGCACTGATTCTATAAATATGATCACACATGTAAATTATTTGTATACACCTCAATTTGAGCTGTTAATTCTGAAAAGTATGAAATTCTTTGAACAAACTGACAAAACATGATATTATATATTTTTGAAGATGGCAAAGACGGAGTAAATGTGTGAGGACCACAGCTGCTCACAAGGTGACGAGACTGCACTTTTCTTAAGTTTGTATTGTACATGTCTTCCTGTAGAGAAAATCACAACAGCTCAACAACTGAAATCTGAAAACTGATAAAGGACACAAGAGGACGCCTTCATCCTGCTAACCAGGGACATAGTGAAGCCTCTCAGGTTACACTGGGAACACACTGAAGAGTGGCGATAAGCAGCCTGCGGCGAGTTGCCATGCAATCTCTATGTAAACTTGTGGCAGCCGCACTTCAGTTTGTCTACAGTTAAGAGTGTTAAGAATTTGTTTGTTTTTTTATTACTGCCATACAAGTGTGTTTTATTTACTTGCTTTTTGCTTGATATAATATGGTATGTCTATGGGTGGGACAGGGTCCATAGTAGCTGCAGCCTGAAAGAATAAAAATCACCTATATGACTGTGAGATGCAGTCAGTCTGTAATATACACATAATTTGGAGTGCCACAACATGATATCTGAATACTTAATAAGTAAATGAGAGATTTAAGTTTTTTTTAAAAATGTTTAATATATTTTCTTATTACTTTTTTATGTTTGCTGACTGACCATTGTGATTGTGTACTGGAAGAGGATGGAAGAGTGTAGAGGGAGGTTTTTTTTGTTTTTTGTTTTTTGTTTTTTACTTTTTACCTTTTCTGAGAATTTTTTTCAGCAGATGATTTAACCATCACAGGGCCCTGGCCAAAAATTGAAATAAGAAAATGTCTACATTGATGAAATGTACAAATCAAATATTATTTCTGTGTTATAAAAAACACATTCACATTTTCACAGAAGCTGTAAATGAAATCCTGAAATTAGGAGAGAAGAACATATTATTTATTGTTGATATGAACTGTTTTATTCAAGATGTAAATGGTGAATAATGGGAAATGATCTCCTTATTGATTGTTCATGATAGTGCATGATAGCATTTGTATACCACTTTTCTTTACAAATTTACAGCGTGATGAGAACAAAGTGTCAAAGATAAAGGATAATCAGCTATTTTCTCTGTTTAAGATGCTGAAGAGAACAAGATATGTATCAATAAAGACATGAAACTGACATTTAGAACAAAGAGAAGTTTAGATTTCCATCTGATAGATGTGATTAAAGGTTAAAATTGCCTCCATTAATAAAAACACAGGAAACTGACATTTAAAGAAACTCAAACACCAACCAAACAACAAATGAAAACCAAAGAGAACAACAACACAGACTGCTGTCTATTTGAGTTTATATAACATAATTAAACCAGAGTCCAGCATAGAGAGGCTGAGTGAATGTGGTCTGGACTCTGTGGAGGAGAGTCATGGTTTCAGAGACGCTGTAGAAGGACAGAATACCTGCTCTGTGATCCAGGTACACTCCTACTCTGGAGGAAACAGGACCTGAGATGGGAGCTGAGACATTGTTCCAAAATGTATAACTTTTTTTGTTACATTTTAAAGCCCAGGATTTGTCATTGCCACTGAATCTACATGTATTTCAGTCTCTTTTTCTGCTGATACTCTTGTATGCGACTGCTACATACAATCCCACTCCATTCCACCTCCCAATAACAAGTCCAGTCAGACTCTCTCTACTCAGGACCTGATCAAAAAATAACTAATATGTGTAGGCTGTGTTTTAATCCAGAGTGATTTTACATGAATATTTTAAGAACTCAGCTTCGTTCTTGGGCTCTGGTTGTGAAACTGACAGTAAAACGTCCACTTCAGTCACTGTCAGTGAGATGTTTGTCCATTGCTCCTTCAGGATGTCCTGTAGTTTATCTCTGAAAACAGATTAAAAAAATACATATAAAAGCGTGAATGAAAGTGTGAATTGTAGATTTTTGTGTATGAGGAGCACCTCTGAAGTGTTACATTTAGACTTTAGATTCATAACAGTGACACCAATATATATAGTGCAGCTGTATTCAGCTCAATGACTCAAGTTAGAGAACAAAAGTCAGTTGCTCCTTTGTGTTTCCAGTATTTAAATATACTTTATTACATTTCTAGCAGAGACTGGTCCTCGTTACTGTGTGTGCACAAATAACCAAAAGTGTGCAACAGTATTATTCTGCAGTGCATAGAAATACAATTAAAAATGAAATATAAAATACAACCAATATTATCAATACAGCAATAATTGAATTATTTCTCTCCATCCTTATAATTATTCATAATAATTGAAGGATGTTTTTCAAAAGTTAAGATGGTGATGCTGCCAATGATCTTATTAACTGACAAGGAACTCGTAAAAAAATTGGAGCTCAGGGAACTCAGGAAACACTATCATAATGTAATATGATGGGGGGTAAAATCCACAGTCCTCTTTCTGTACAAAAATGTATTTAAAGGTTTGTCTGAAGCTAATATGAAGCAAGCCATCCGAGAAAACCTAAAATGTTGGCACCAATCAATAATGTAATCATGATTCAAGTTTACTGGCCTTGTATTACATTGTCACTGAAACAATTAAATGTATAATATGGGTTAAACTTTTCACATGAATACAGAGTAACAGAAGACAGAACCACAGCCAGGTCTGCTCAGGTAACACATATATTAGTACAATATAAATGTTTATGATTTCTGTCAAGGTTCAAACTTTCATCCATCTCTACACTTCTTTCAAAGACTGACATGTACAGTAAAGGGTCTGCTGTCTAGGATAGAGGTGTCTTCTGTAAATCATAATCACATGTCTAAATTAATTGTATACAGCTCAGTTTAAGCTAAATGTAAACTCTGAAATTCTGAAACGTATGAAATTATTTGAACAAACTGGCACAGAGTGATATTATATGATTATATGATGAGTGATATTATAACAATATATATTTGAAACTACCAAAGATGGAGTAAAGTTTGTACATGTCTACCTGTAGTGAAAATCACAACAGCTCAACAATTGAAATGTGAAAATTAATGCATGACACAAGAGGGCGCCTTCATCCTGCTAACCAGGGACATAGTGGAGGATAATACTCCTCAACTCAGGTTGTCTGCAGTTAAGAGTGTTTTCAGGGTAATTAGGAATTCAAATTTCAAGTTCATGCTCTGAGAATTTTGCATTTTGTTTGTTTTTCAAATTACTGCCAAACTAGTGTGTTTTATGTACTTTCTTTTTGCTTTGATATAGTATGTCTATGGGTGGGACAGGGTATGTGAGGGTCCCAGGCCTTGCAGATGAAGCAGCTGCAACCTGGAAAAATAAAAATCACCTAGCTGACTATGAGATGCAGTCAGTCTGTAATATAAAAATAACTGAGTTAAACTAGCTTGAACTCTGATCTGAACAGCATGTGTTGCTTCAATAAATGTTGGCTGACAGCTCACCAAATGTTGGTTGCACCCATCTTCAAAGTGTAGATCTGAAGGGGATGGAATAAAGACATGTGGACAGAGCGGAGCTTGTTGTGTTTGATTAAACAGAGAAGTGTCATCAGGGTTTTTGCAAATGTTAACTTACTGAACTAAGCTGACAACATGGTACTGGTTGGACTTTTGTGTGAAGGGGACACTGCAAAGGACTGAACATATTTTAATCATATAATTTCTCTGCAGCAGTATTGTGAGGAGAGTGTGTTGTGTTTGAAATTAAAGTTTAACTAGAGATGTTATCTTATGCAACAACAAACCCCCTGATGAATGTCAACCATTGACAATCATACTCTGCAGAAACTGTCAACAGGTTTACTGTGACTGATGGACACCTTAACTTCACAGACAATACTGACTATAGTTATAAGAAATCCAGAAAGACATGATTTCCACTCAGGGAGTTAAATGATTGTAGACTCAGTGAGAACAAAATAGCAATGTATGTGTATATCTGGCAGTTTTTCAACTTGGTCATGCTTAATGGAAGTCTGAATGTAAGGAAAAAACTGAACTTTAACCTCCAATACATCTCTGGTTAGCATGATGATGATGCCCTCTTGTGTCGTGCATCAGTTTTCACTTATTGAGCTTCTGTGATGACATAACATGAGAAAAGTGCAGTCTTATCACTTTGTGAGGAGCTGTGGTCCTAACTCTTCCCCTCCGGCTATTAATGTACATGTTAGTAAGAGACTGACCACAAGGTGGTGATCTTTAATCACTCATCAAATTGACTTCCACATAACTGAAGAAATAAAGCTCTATGCAGCTTTCTGTGAGTCATCCTGTCTGACTATACAGCCAGCAGTTATTTATCTTGTTTGATGATGCACTTTTAGATTACACTTATACTGATTTTTTTTCCCGTTATAGTTGTCATTTGGAAATATTACATTACATGAACCTGGTGTGATAATGTGTTAAAATGTAATAAAATATTGATTGTGTACAGGCAGCAGAGGAAGCAGCTCTTTAGGGAGAGTGAGGTGGCTCTGAAAAGAGCCGTTGTGGTTTGTAAAGAAGACAATTTAAGCTCTCTCTCCACGGATGCGGCGAGCCAGCTGGATGTCTTTGGGCATGATGGTGACCCTCTTGGCGTGGATGGCGCACAGGTTGGTGTCCTCGAACAGACCGACCAGGTAAGCCTCGCTGGCCTCCTGCAGAGCCATGACAGCGGAGCTCTGGAAGCGCAGATCGGTCTTGAAGTCCTGAGCGATTTCTCTGACCAGACGCTGGAAGGGCAGCTTGCGGATGAGCAGCTCGGTGGATTTCTGATAACGACGGATCTCTCTGAGAGCCACGGTACCGGGCCTGTAACGATGGGGCTTCTTGACTCCACCGGTGGCCGGGGCGCTCTTACGGGCAGCCTTGGTGGCCAGCTGCTTCCTGGGGGCTTTGCCTCCGGTAGATTTACGGGCGGTTTGCTTGGTTCTTGCCATTGCGTCTCGTTTCTCTGATCAGGAGAAAATAGTGTTTGATACCGGGGAAACGCTGCTCTTAAATAGTCAGAGCGGCTGCGGAGCTGTGACGCTGCTTCAGACCTCCGGGTCCTGATTGGTGAGCGGCTCTTCCTGGAGCTTAGCACCGCCTGCAGGAGCCTGAAGCTCCGCTGCTTATTGGACGAAGGTAGCTTGAAAAAGTCCGCCAAAATGAGAGCGACTCCCCCTCCACAGCACTGCTGAAAGTCTCTTTTCTGGTTGGTGGGACATCAGTCTTTTCCCTCCTCCGTGTACATATAAAGGAGGGCTTTCTGTGTTTTCGCCACACTTTCTAAGTTGAGACTTTAGAAACTAACTGAAATCATGAGTGGACGAGGCAAAACCGGAGGCAAGGCCCGCGCTAAGGCAAAGACCCGCTCATCCCGTGCTGGGCTTCAGTTCCCAGTCGGTCGTGTCCACAGGCATCTGAGGAAGGGCAACTATGCCCAGCGTGTTGGTGCCGGTGCCCCCGTCTACCTGGCGGCTGTGCTGGAGTACCTGACCGCTGAGATCCTGGAGCTGGCTGGAAACGCTGCCCGCGACAACAAGAAGACCAGGATCATTCCCCGTCACCTGCAGCTGGCTGTCCGCAACGACGAGGAGCTCAACAAGCTGCTGGGCGGAGTGACCATCGCTCAGGGTGGTGTGCTGCCCAACATCCAGGCTGTGCTGCTGCCCAAGAAGACCGAGAAACCCGCCAAGAAGTAAATCAAATGCCCGGTTCCTCAACAACACAAAGGCTCTTTTAAGAGCCACACACTTCTGATAAAGAGTCCACATCCTCATGTTTGTTAAACACAACTTAAAACTGACATTAGGACCATTTATTTATTAATAATTAATTATTAATTATTATTATTATTAGTTTGCTGACCACCTGTACAATGTATCTCAACTTAGCTATATAAAAAGTGCAATTTAAGAACATTACATCTGCAGAAAGCACATTATTTATGTATTCATGTATTTTCTGATGAGTTAATACAAGCCTGACAGTTCATCAATAACAATAATACAAATAAAAACATTGTTAACACTTAAGGTGCAACTTTGTAGTAGGCTACCTCAAATTCTAGAGGGATTTGAGTGTGACTGCATAAATCAAAATAAACTTAAAATCATTGTTCCCAACAATGAGTCAATAAATATAAATACTGTAGTAAATCATACTATTATAGGCTACAAAACTCAAACATTAAGTATTTATTAAATGACTTAATTATAATGACCTGACAATCGCTGGTGTGCACCTAAAACACACTGAAGCTCTGAAGTAATAAGTAGGCTATAAGTAATGAATTGGTCATTGTAGTATGCCTTTTACTGGTCATAATAAACACCATCAGATTTGAAGTTATTGCAGAATATTTGTTATGATGTATTAGTTCTTACAGCGAAGTGTTAGTTATATACATGTCATTCTGAGTGAGTTTCTGTGTTCCTGCTCAGACCAAATGAGCTCATTCTCCTGTCAAACTGATGTCTGAAATATATATTATTTATTGTAAAAACACTTAACTAGGGGAAAACAACAGATCATAACTCAACTGAAGAGAAAATACTATTATAAAAACACAATTAGGAATATGCTCTTTATAGAAAGGTGTGTGGCTCTTAAAAGAGCCTTTGATCAGGTTGAGGGCTTCAGAGTGATTACTTCTTCTTGGGTGCTGCCTTCTTTGCCTTGGGCTTGGCCACCTTCTTTGCGGGGGCTTTCTTGGCTGCTGGAGCCTTCTTCACCACTTTCTTGGGGCTCTTTGCGGCCTTTTTGGGGCTCTTGGCGGGCTTCTTAGCGGCCTTCTTGGGGCTCTTGGCTACCTTCTTGGCCGCTGCGGGCTTCTTGACCTTCTTGGGGGATTTCTTAGCTGCTGCTGTCTTGGCCTTCTTCGCTGCTGCGGGTTTCTTGGCGGCGGGCTTCTTGGCTTTAGGAGCGGCTTTCTTTGCGGGCTTGGCCTCAGCCTTCTTGCTCATCTTGAAAGAGCCGGAGGCCCCGGTCCCCTTGGTCTGGACCAGAGTCCCCTTGGTCACCAGACTCTTGACGGCGGTCTTAACGCGGGCCTTGTTCTTGTCCACATCGTAACCTCCGGCAGCCAGAGCCTTCTTGAGGGCGGCCAGAGACACTCCGCTGCGCTCCTTGGAGGCGGACACAGCTGTAACGATGAGCTCGCTGACGCTGGGGCCAGTCTTCTTGGGCTTGGCTGCTGCCTTCTTCTTGGGGGCCTTAGCCGGGGCGGCTGCGGGAGCTGGCGCTACTTCTGCCATAGTTTGGTCGAGGATTAGTTCTACGTGAATCTCAGAGTCTGAGTAGACTGATGCAGAGTACGAGGCAGGAGGCTGCACTTAAACACACCATGAGAACCGTGTAGACTCAGTCCCGCTGCTGGCTCCTGTGAGCAGTGTGAATGTCTGCCACTTGTGTTTTCTGCTAGTGAGAAAACAGTAAAAAATAAGTGTGAGAGAAGTGTTGAAGGCTGACAGTGAAGACAGCAGATAGCGGACATGTTTGTCTTCATATAGAAGTCATGTAGAGCTCTGATGCTCTCTGCATTTAGTTTGTGGAGCAAACAAACCTCACCTGTTCACCGCCGCGGACAGCACTGCTCAGCGGCTTTTCTCTCTCATTTCTCTCCTAAAATACTGTAAAATACATCCAAACTCCTCCAAAAGCAGTTATTCAGCTGGCTCACATGTTTGTTCACAGACTGAAAGTAAAAACTTTCATCTATTGGTGATTAGTTTGTAATAAAATGAAGCTTTTGTGGTAGCAGCAAACACACTGATCAGGCTGATGAAGCAGTTCAGTGAGACTTCCTGTCAGAGCTGCTCTGTGGCTGTAAATATTTCTTCTGTTATTCTGAGGATTATTTAATAACAAATAATCCATAACACTGTTCTCTGCAACATGTCTCTGTGTTAGTTATTATTCATGGTTCTACAGTAATGTGGAAACAGTGGATCAGTTATAATGTAAGAAATAGCCTAATATTGACAATATTGCAACATGAATGCATCATTGGTGATTGTCTTGAGGATGAGAATGTTTCGTGCTATATTTTAATTTATTTGAATGAATACAATGTATTTAAATGCATTGCATGTTAAGATGGGGGCACCGTCTTTCGAGGATCATGGTCTTTTGTCTGCCTGTATAAGCCTTATTTTTAGTTTTGTTTGCCCAAGAAGTCAATGCAAATGTTTTCTTGTTACTTGGCACTCGTGAACAGGTTTGCAGTGGCTGGGTGCAATATCTGCCAATAGCTATAAAATAAAACTGAATTTTACAGGTGGTGTATGTATGATATTACACTAAGGAGCAGTTTCTGGATGTCCTGCAGCTTGTACTTCAGTCCTCTATCAGGCCTCGCTCTCTTCATGTGTCCCAGGTTGCTGTAGTGGTCTTCATCACTCACTGTGATGCAGCTCTGCTCCTTCCTGCAAGCTGTGGGCCTGTTGATGGACAAATATATATTCCAAAGTTTAAATAATACTTCACATAGACTGGGTAGACTGTAAATACACCAATCACCCGAAACATTAACACAGGTGAAGTGAATAACACTGATCAACCCTTACATACTGTTCATATTCTGTACCTTCACACTAAGAGAATTCCCTTGTAGCAAGTATTTGCACCAAATGTTTAACTACAAACCTATTCAGAATGTTTAAATAGCCTGTGCCACTCATTTTTGGTAAAAAAAAAAAAGTATCAGACAGTATAATATATGTAAGAAATAAAAAAATATGATTGATATGATTTTAATATATTTGATTGAACTTTTGGAACTTTTGGACTTCATGATATAACTATTGAACACTGTCCTCACTGCTATATCATAAGATATAAAGTGCTGATTGTGAACTAGTCTCTGCATTCAAAGCAGAGGTGGGACACTTTCCATGTGTGGATTTTGCACATGTGTTGACATTCAGTCTTGCTGCCATGATGTCTGTCACTGAAATGGCAGCTCATTATAAAGGTAGGTACTTTATAATGTTATGACCCCCACCACCTCCCTCCCAACCCAAACAGATTCCAATGTGTTACTTTGTACATTATATTACATGCAGGTGCACATCTTGTGTCTGTGTCAAGGCATCGTCTGACCTCTGGATGACTTCTGTTCCCTTTATGCACCATATATGATCACTCCTATGTTGTTTTACTATTTCAATATTTTACCCTTCAAGACCAGCAGTTGTCTGTCTCTATGGGAATCTGATGCAAATGTTTTGGGAACACAGACAGTTCTCCTGACAGTACTGAGCTCCCCTTGAACTACAAAATGCACACAAACATGACATGTACATTCTCACAGTTTCAAGATTCCATAAAACCTTTATTTGACCCACACTGGTAGATCTAAAATCCATCTGTATAGATACGGGTCAAATTTGAACCGTAACAGCCTCAGTGTGCAAAAATGTGTAGCACCTATACAAAAATATACATTAATATCACCAAATTTCAGGCTAAAGAATGATGTTTAGGGTATTTTTACTGCTGTCAAATGTCAAAATGGGTAAAATTTGACCTGAACAGTATGTAAGGGTTAAAATAGCACATTTCAAGGGGTGGGATATATTAGGCAGTTCTTCGTTGATTAATTGTCATTTCCTATGGAACATATTGAACTTGTGAACAGCAGACAACTGAATTATAATTCAGACAAACATCATTTTTCCTTTATTTTTTTTTGGACACATTGCACTTTAATGTGGACAAGTGTAAAGATCCAAGCAACTTTGACATGGGCCAAATTGTGACGGTTAGATGACTGATCAGCACATCTCCAGAACAGCAAGTCTTGTCTGGTTTTCCTGGTAATGGTCAGTACTTACCAAAGAGGTCCAAGGAAGGACAACTGGTGAGCCTGAGTCAAAGCTGCTCAAGGCTTAATGATGCATATGAGAAATCCTTCAGTAGAGCAACTGTAGATACATGCACAATATTAGGCAAGTTGTTTTAATGTTATGGTTGATAAATGTATATTCTAAAATATCTTTCATGACACTGAGGAGAGGGTCGTGACTCGTGATTCTTGATATAAATGCTGTTAGCTGTTGTTATGTAGTTGTCAGGTTCATCTGAAAATCAAAGAAAATCACAGAGAAACACAACATTAAGGGAAAGCCATGAAACAGATCACTGTGCTTTGAAAAACTCTGTGGGAGGATCTGTTAAATCTGATCCCGCCCAACAAAGTCCGCGCTAACTGTCCTCTATTAGGTCCGCAGACAAGCTCTAAATACAGAAGCTGCACTCGAAAACCCACATTCATCTTTTAACTTGTTTGAAAGAGGATTAGTAAAAATGAGTGGAAGAGGCAAAGGAGGAAAGGGACTCGGTAAAGGAGGCGCCAAGCGTCACCGTAAAGTTCTCCGTGATAACATCCAGGGAATCACCAAACCCGCTATCCGCCGTCTGGCTCGCCGCGGTGGTGTCAAGCGTATCTCCGGTCTGATCTACGAGGAGACCCGCGGTGTGTTGAAGGTCTTCCTGGAGAATGTTATCCGTGATGCCGTCACCTACACCGAGCACGCCAAGAGAAAGACCGTGACTGCCATGGATGTGGTTTATGCTCTCAAGAGGCAGGGACGCACCCTGTACGGTTTCGGAGGTTAAATCTGATCCTGACCCGCTGATAGTCAAACACAAAGGCTCTTTTAAGAGCCACCCACCTTCTCTAAGAGTTGTCCTGGTGTATATTCACTATTATATATATCTGATTGTATCAATAATGCCTGTATAGACATTTAAGGAAATGATCTGTTTAGCGTCCTCAAAAATATCATTTGTCCGAGGGAAAGTGTGATTCATATAAACATGAACCAACTACTCAAACAGTAATTACAGTCATACAACATGAAGTACTAAAAGGGTAATAATTGGAAGAATTGCATTTGTACAAACATCACATAAACGTACATGTGTCTAAAGCTAAATATTTCCAACAAATATTAAATCCTTTAAATATACAACACATTAAATTTAGATATTCAATTCTAATGACATAACACCCTGTTATAAGAGCAGGATTTACTGATTTTATTTGGAGTTCAGAGAAACATGATCACATATGAGTCAGTGAAATCCATATCAACATAACTTTTATAAAAGGAGAGACAAGCACCCAAATCTGTTAAATATTGCTTAAATGAAATATATCCCATAAATGTTTTGTTTTTTAATCATATCAGTAAGACATGTCAGCTTGTGGAATGTTATATCTAAATGCAATATGTTTATTTCGCTATAATTGTGTATTTTTTGTAGAGTACATTATACTATAAACATGTGGGGGGTTATGTTAACCGGGTGGGGGATGGCTGGTGGCAGCATGTATGGCCTAAATTTGATATAGTCATATAATTTGGTATAGTAACAATAATGAAAACGAGAACGATTTATTTTTGATTAAACATGTCAGCTTGTGGAATGTTATATCTAAATGCAATATTATATTATGAACAATGAATAGTCTTAAAATGAGGTTGGCGCTCTTTCAGTAAAAAGGCGCTCAGATGGTTCCTCAAAGGTTGGGGCGGTGTCTTGTGCTGCGCATGCTCAGTCTCACTAACAAGAAAACCAATCCTCTTCGAGCAACAGCGCAGTTAAATTTGCATTAGATGAACATTTAGAGGCTGGTTGACGCTGTTGAAGTTACTCGTTTGTGGAAATCTGGGAAGATAACTATGCCCGATCCAGTCAAAGCACCCAAGAAAGGCTCCAAGAAGGCCGTGTCTAAGGCCACCAAGACCGGCAAGAAGAAGAGAAAGACAAGGAAGGAGAGCTATGCCATCTACGTGTACAAGGTGCTGAAGCAGGTCCACCCTGATACCGGTATCTCCTCCAAGGCCATGGGAATCATGAACTCCTTTGTTGGAGACATCTTTGAGCGTATTGCTGGTGAGGCTTCCCGCCTTGCTCACTACAACAAGCGCTCCACCATCACCTCCAGGGAGATCCAGACCGCTGTCCGCCTGCTGCTGCCCGGTGAGCTGGCCAAACACGCCGTGTCTGAGGGCACCAAGGCCGTCACCAAGTACACCAGCTCCAAGTAAACAAGTGCTGTTTGTACCAACAACTCAAAGGTCCTTTTCAGGACCACCCACTCCTTCACCTGAGAGCTTTATTCCTTTGTTACATTTTACATAGTGGTTGTATTATTTCTGATGCAAGAATGGACTTGACGATAGCTGATGGATGAAGTTTATTAGCAGTATATCATTGAAAGACGTTTAATTGATTAGCCAGAAATGAAAACTGAAACTGAAAATTAATTAAATGTATCTTTATATGTACTTTCCACGTTGTAATACAATCTCCCACTGATCACAGTAACCAGTACAAGTCTGCAAAAAGATGTAATCAAGCATATAAACTGGTGACGTGCAATCATTTCCAAAGTCCATTGAACTGGACATTGCTACTGTACTTGACCACAAGGTGTCGCTGTTTTTACACTGAAGTTTATACTAACAGTTCAGAGCTGCTCCTGTATTCAAAATACCCTGCTTTGATGTTTACAATGTAACTATAATTGACACTAAGTGACTAAGTTTCTTCCTAAAACTTTTTTTTTTCCATTTAAGAAGCAAATGTTTGCTTACATATATCAGTTCAGTTAATACACAGTTTAGAACATACAACAAATAGGGATGTGATCAGACTTTCAAAATAAAGACCAGAGGAGCAATTTATAAATCGTCAAATAATCATTGTCAACATTAAAGTCTAAGCATTGTGAATATTTTGTGTCCATGATAACGCTTGGATAATGCTTTAAGCAATAAGAAGGTTTACATGAACTTTTACAAGGGGACAAAACAGTAACCCTTTACTTGAAGGTATCGTCATAAGAGTGACATGAACGTGTCATACACATTATGTCAATGTCATAAACATTTGTGACTGTTGTCATTACGTGTCATTGTTTTTTTGTAATAACAAATTGACATTGGGTTGTCAAGTTGACATTAATCAAAGTGACATGACCAGAAGTTGTCTTTGTCATGACAACTTGACATTAAATTTGTTTGGGATGTCCTTATCATGACAACTTGACTCCTTCATGATATGTTAATGACAAATCAAAATGCTACCACTTTACTTGAGGTCATAGCATTTCTTAATTAGACTGTCATAATGGTGTCATGACAGTCAGTTTTGTGTATCCTGTCCGTATCCTGTCAAAACATCTATAACCAAGTGCTACAATTGGTCTGTAACCATGCACATCTAATTATAATGACCATTATGTCAACTTACCATAAACACAAAAATAGGTGCATATTTTGTTAATGTCATGATGTCATGACAAAGACATTTTCTGGTAATTAAACTTTGATTAATGCCAACTTGTCATAATCCAGACAACCCAAACAATGTCAACTTGTTATAAAAAAAACAACAATCATAAATGTTTATGACATGTTCATGAATGTGTCATGTAACAATTATGACAACAAATGTTTTAGGCAGAAACTTAAGTCACTAACTTTAGTCCCAGTGTTACTGCATTGTAAACATCAAAGCAGGGTATTTTTGAATATGTGTCATGTCACTCTTATGGCGATATTCAAGTAAAGTGTTACCGAAATGGGTATAAAAATGAGCAAGGCCATTATTAAATGTTATAAATGCAAGTATTTAACACATGACAATATATGACAATGTTTTATTCATCTTTGATATTAATTTCCATCAACTAGAATATATAGTATACTATGGACAAATAATCAAAATACACAACAGTAATTTTCATAATTTGAGGATTGAGACAAAAAAAAAAAGAGAAAAAAGCAAACATTAACAGGAAGTCCAACAGTAAATACAAATATGTGAAGCAAAACTTCCTTGTAGCTCAATTAATCACTGCTGTTTAAGAGCCAGGAGGCTATTTTCACATCCTGGTCACATATTTAAATGTAAAAGTAAGCATTACAAAGCGATTCATTAAGATACACTTCATCATTTTGAATTGACTTGAATTTGAGTGAAAACACAATTCCTTTTATATGTGTATATTAAACAGAGCTTCATAGATTATAACAGCTCAGCATAACCTCTGTAAAACACTATAGTACTCAAAGTTTTGAAAGATGTAAATCTAGATTTTACATCAAGTCAACAAGAACTGAATACACAGGGGAGAAAAGAAAACAATATTTAACTTAAATACTGCAACAAGACAATCAAATGATGTTCACCAGTGATGCATTCATGGTGCAATACTGTCAATCATTTCTTACATTATAACTGATCCACTGTTTCCACATTACTGTAGAAACATGAATAATAACTATGACACAAAAACATGTTGCAGAGAACAGTGTTGTAGATTATTCTTATTAAAAATAACCCTAAAAATAACATAAGAAATATTTACAGCCACAGAGCAGCTCTGACAGGAAGTCTCACTGAACTTTTTTGAAAGACATAAAAATAAAGATTTTAGATCAAGTCAATAAGAGCAGAATACACAGAGATAAAAAGAAAGAAGAAAAAATAGTGCAGAAAAGACAATAAAATGATGTTACTGTTCACCAGTGATGCATTCATGGTGTAATAATGTCAATTATTTCTTACATTATAACTGATCCACTGTTTCCACATTACTGTAGAACCATAAATAATAACTGTAACACACAGACATGTTGCAGAGAACAGTTATGTAGATTATTTATATTAAAAATTATCCTCAGAATAACAAAATAAATATTTACAGTCACAGAGCAGCTCTGACAGGAAGTCTCACTGAACTGCTTCATCAGCCTGATCAGTGTGTTTGCTGCTACCACAAAAGCTTCATTTTATTACAAACTAATCACCAACAGATGGAAGTTTTTACTTTCAGTCTGTGAACAAACATGTGAGCCAGCTGAATAACTGCTTTTGGTGGAGTTTGGATGTATTTTACAGTATTTTAGGAGAGAAATGAGAGAGAAAAGCCGCTGAGCAGTGCTGTCCGCGGCGGTGAACAGGTGAGGTTTGTTTGCTCCACAAACTAAATGCAGAGAGCATCAGAGCTCTACATGACTTCTATATGAAGACAAACATGTCCGCTATCTGCTGTCTTCACTGTCAGCCTTCAACACTTCTCTCACACTTATTTTTTACTGTTTTCTCACTAGCAGAAAACACAAGTGTTAGACATTCACACTGCTCACAGGAGCCAGCAGCTGGGCTGAGTCTACACGGTTCTCATGGTGTGTTTAAGTGCCGCCTCCTGCCTCGTATACTCCATCAGTCTACTCAGACTCTGAGATTCACGTAGAACTAATCCTCGACCAAACTATGGCAGAAGTAGCTCCAGCTCCCGCAGCCGCCCCGGCTAAGGCCCCCAAGAAGAAGGCAGCAGCCAAGCCCAAGAAGACTGGCCCCAGCGTCAGCGAGCTCATCGTTAAAGCTGTGTCCGCCTCCAAGGAGCGCAGCGGAGTGTCTCTGGCCGCCCTCAAGAAGGCTCTGGCTGCCGGAGGTTACGATGTGGACAAGAACAAGGCCCGCGTTAAGACCGCCGTCAAGAGTCTGGTGACCAAAGGGACACTGGTCCAGATCAAGGGGACCGGGGCCTCCGGCTCTTTCAAGATGAGCAAGAAGGCTGAGGCCAAGCCCGCAAAGAAAGCCGCTCCTAAAGCCAAGAAGCCCGCCGCCAAGAAACCCACAGCAGCTAAGAAGGCCAAGACAGCAGCCGCTAAGAAATCCCCCAAGAAGGTCAAGAAGCCCGCAGCGGCCAAGAAAGTAGCCAAGAGCCCCAAGAAGGCCGCTAAGAAGCCCGCCAAGAGCCCCAAAAAGGCCGCAAAGAGCCCCAAGAAAGTGGTCAAGAAGGCTCCAGCAGCCAAGAAAGCCCCCGCAAAGAAAGTGGCCAAGCCCAAGGCAAAGAAGGCAGCACCCAAGAAGAAGTGAGCTGTCATCAGTCTGAAGCCCTCAACCTGATCAAAGGCTCTTTTAAGAGCCACACACTTTTCTATAAAGAGCATCATCCTTAATGTGCTTTTATAATATAGGCTAGTCGTTTCTCTTTGATTCCATGAGATGATTTTTTTTACTCTGTCAAGTTTTTTTTTTTCTTTTAAAAAGAATAATATATATTTTAGATGTTCTATTTCGTATAGGCTACGCCCTCTAAGAGCTATCGCTATTGGGTTTATCCCTCGCGCACCTGCGCAGTCCTGAGTAAAAATAGTCAACGCCCCCCCTTAGGGGGCCCCACTCTACACGGTGTATAAATACCCGCGTTAACATACAATCAGCTCCCATTTTCTTTCAGCCACCAAGCTGCAAGTTTCCTATGAGTAGAAATAAAGAGCTTACCATGTCGACGTTGGAGTCCTCGACGGGAGAGGACAGGCCGTGTCCGTCCTGCCCAGATGGCCGGCTCCTTTTCTCCGACCTCCACACCCGCTGCGAGGTCTGCCTGGGAGCTCAGCACGCCGGCCTGGCTCTCACCTCACGGTCCTCCTGTCCGTATTGTGCTCTCCTTCCTCCCTCGGAGAGACAACGGCGGGTGGATTTTTTCACTGCAACGGCGGACGACGTCTGGCCTCTACGGGACTCCTACTCCGTGGAGGAGGCCCTGGACGTCTTGGACCCGCCTGAGGCATCGGATTCAGATGACTCCTCTCAAGCCGGTTTTCCTCCCCCCTTCCAGACGGAAGAGCTGGAGAACGCCGAAGGAGGGCGTGGGCCTGGGCTCCCCTCCCCTCCCACCACCGCCCTTCCATCTATCGGAGGGTTGGTCAAAGAATTGCCCGACATAATTGCGAAAGCGGCCGCTCGCAGGGACCTGCTGGTCCCGCCGGCTCAAGAAGCCGCTCCATCTGATGAGATGTGCGGTGGGTTTCCCCTGGCTCAACAGAGCAGGCGAGACGCCGTATGGCCTCGTTTTCCACCCATCTGCAAATATCAGGAGGGCCCGGCAACAGACCCGAAGGTCCTGAAGGCGCCGATAGCCACCTTCGTGCCCATCACGAAGGTGGCAGACTTCACGGACCGAGGGTTCCCTGCTGTACCCCCGCTGGAGGAAAAGCTCACAACCTACTTTGGCGTGGGTCGAGCCAGTACAGCAGCCGGACGGCGGCCCGTTCTGACGGCCTCCAAAGACCAGTTCATCGCCAGACAGGCAGACCGCATACACCAGTGTGCTTTTCAAGCTTCCGCTGCTGCAAATAACGTCGCCCTGCTGTGGTCCAGCGTCCTAAAAATTGCAGCGGACCCACAGATGCACCCGGAGCTGGCCACTGAGCTGTCCAACGTGGCCAATGCTGCCCTCACCCTCTGCGCCTGCTCCGCTGCCTGCACGGCCCGGCAGGCTGCCTGGGCGACCATGATACATCGTTGTATGTGGCTGGACCAGACCCACATCCCCGAGGCTTCGAGACGTGAGCTCCTCCATGCTCCGATCCAACCCGGTGGACTGTTCGGACCTCGGTTCCGGACAATGGTGGACTCCGCCGTAGCAGCGTCGGAAGAGGCCGAGGCCATCCGCCGCCATGACGTCTAGGGTCAGCCACCTGCTCGCCAACGACATGATGAACGTCGCCCCAACCGTTTCGGAGGCGGTCGACAGGACAACGAGCAGCGACGAGGCCGGAAGCGTCCCTCTGCGGCTGCGGGAGCGCCGCCTCGTCCACCGACCTCTTCCTCCACACCGGGTCGGCCTTCCTTTCCTCCCTCCTCTGCTGGTCGGCAGGCTCCACGGAAGGGCCCGAAAGTCGGCCGCTCGGGCTACGGCTGGGCCAATCCTCCCCCCGAGCCTCCGAAGAAGCAGAACCGGAGAAGCTGACGTGTTGGGGGGGACATGTGTATTGATGTTACGAATGTTGCCGGTATTACTGCGGTTGAAAAATGTTTTGAAATAAAACACAAACATCTTCCCCTATCGAGCAACATCCTACAGAACAAACAACTTACACCTGCTTCTGCTGATGCAGCTGTAGTTACACACGTGTTCCCCACAAAAGGCGAGCCAGCTCTCCCTAACCTGCCGGTTAGCGGACAGCTCGGCCTCCAAGTTCTGAAGCATTACACATCCTCTGTTTGTCAACATAGAGCACATGCTTCTAACCTGTGTGATAATGAACCCACGAGGGCCGCACATGCGCCTCGTGTGGACGACACACTCGCCCCTTCGCCTGTAAACAGCGGCTCGTCTTTTTCATCAGAGAATGAGAGCGCTGTCAATGTCACTGCTGTTAATGCGACTAACATAGCTCCAGGTCAATTCCCCGCTGCAACGCAGCACTCGGGGATTTCTCCTCAGCCCTTTTGCCAGCAGCCCCCCATGGGTCACTACTGGGGCTTCCCCGCCCCGAGTGACGGCGGCGAGGGCTCTGTCGCAGCTCGTTATCATGTCAACGACAGCGAAGCAGGAAAATGTACGCCCGCCCTCCGAGCGCTTCTCGGTGTGGCAGCGCGTCTGCACAATGGACAGATGGATGAGCACGCTGATAAACAAGGGTTACACCCTGCAATTTGCCTCCCCACCTCCCCGTTTCAACGGGATTGTGGAGACGGTACTGTCATCACAGGACCAGCGTCTGGCTCTCCAGTCAGAATTACAGGAACTCTTGGTGAAAAATGCAATTTCCAAAGTTCCTCGCGGGGAGGAAAATCGGGGGTTTTACTCCCGTTATTTTCTGGTTCCCAAGAAAACAGGGGGGATGAGGCCCATTCTAGACCTATCCCTGTTCAACAGATCGATAATGGTCAGACCCTTCCACATGCTGACGATCAAGAGAGTGCTAGAATGTGTGCGTCCCGGAGATTACTGTGTGTCAGTGGATCTGAAGGACGCATATTTTCACGTTCCCATCATCCCGAAGCACAGGCAGTTTCTGCGCTTCTCATTCCAAGGGATCCAGTATCAATACAACCGCCTGCCGTTCGGTTATTCACTGGCCCCTCGCACTTTCTCAAAATGTGTGGAAACAGCTCTGCGGCCGTTACACCAAAGAGGAATGAGAGTGCTTTTTTATTTGGACGATCTACTGTTGTTAGCTCGCTCCGAGGAAGAAGCCCTGGTGCAGACGACAGAATTATTGGCACATCTGTCAAAACTGGGCTTCACGATAAACTGGAAGAAAAGCTCTCTCCTCCCCTCCCAGTCTGTCACATATCTGGGAGTAGATTTGGACTCTGTCAGCATGACAGCACGGTTGTCACAGCAGCGGGTGACTGCTCTGACAGCTCTGCTGCAGCGTGTCGCACCTCACAGGGTGGTGACGGCGCTGTCTCTCATGCGGCTGCTGGGGATGATGTCAGCGGCTCACGTGGTCGTTCCTCTGGGTCTCCTCCACATGAGACGCTTACAGAGATGGTTCATACGCTTACGCGTCGACCCCGTGCGTCACCGGAGAAGAATGATCTCCGTTCCTCCCTCTGTGAGCCCCGATCTGGTTTACTGGGGAAATCCTCGCATCCTATCGGAGGGGATTCCCCTGGGCAGAGCTACGTCACATATCTCGGTGTTCACAGACGCATCTCTCTCAGGGTGGGGGGGGACGTGTCTGTCTCAGGTAGTGGGCGGCCGATGGCCAGCTCACATGTCTCTCCACATAAACGCACTGGAACTTCTCACAGTGTGGAAAGTGATCCAGCACTTCGCCCCTGTGCTGCGGAACCAGCATGTGCTGATTCGCACGGACAACAAAGCTACAGCAGCTTACATAAACCGCCAAGGGGGCGTTCGATCAGCTCGTCTCTTAAACATAGCGAGACAGCTTTTATGCTGGACGCGCGCACACTGTCTGTCCATCAGAGCAGTGTACATACCTGGCGAACTGAACAGAGGGGCGGACGTCATGTCGAGGGGAGGCCCCCGTCAGGGGGACTGGAGCCTCCATCCCGAGCTGATTTCCCGGGTTTGGAGCAGATTCGGCAGAGCCGAAGTGGATCTGTTCGCGGCGCTCGGGAACGCACAGTGCGATCTGTGGTTCAGCCTGAGCACGCGGGACAATCCCCCGCTGGGAGTGGACGCGTTTGCACATCGTCCATGGCCCAGGGTGTTTTTGTACGCTTTCCCACCTGTTCCACTCATCCCGCGGGTTCTGGATCGAGTGCGGGAGGAGCGGTTGTCCATGGTGCTGATAGCTCCAGTGCGCACGAGTGCGTCATGGTTTCCGTGCCTGCGACGGCTAGTGTGGGGCCGGCCCTGGGAGCTGCCGTGGCGCGGGGACGCGCTCTCACAGGCAGGAGGGGCGATCAGGAGTTACCCAGTGCTGGGTCAACGGCTATGGGCCTGGCCGCTGAACGGGAACGCTTAGAGAGGTTGGGCCTCTCTCAGGCTGTGGTGCGCACGATCCAGGGCGCACGGGCTGCGTCTACTAGAGCTTCTTATACGGCAAAGTGGGCAGCTTTCCAGCGCTGGTGCGTGGGAAAGAACTTAGATCCCACTGCGTGTCCCCTGCCTCATGTGCTTTCTTTCCTGCAAACCTTGGTTGACAGGAATCTGGCTTTCAGCACGGTTAAAACTTACGCTGCGGCTGTTTCATCCTGTCACGAAGGTTTTGGTGACAGATCAGTTTACAGTCATCCGCTGTTGAAGCGTTTTCTGAGAGGTGTGCGGAGGGATCGACCTGTGTCTCGCTCCTTTACTCCTCAGTGGGATCTGGCGTTGGTTTTACGCGCGCTGATTAAATCTCCTTTTGAACCGTTGGACCAGGTTCCGCTCAAGTTTCTGTCCGTTAAGACGGCCCTGCTTTTGGCTCTGACATCTGCGAAGAGAGTCAGTGATTTATCCGCTCTTTCTGTGGCTCCATCGTGCCTCAGAATACAAGGGGATGGCAGCTCAGCTGTTTTACGTCCGAACCCTGCTTTTACCCCTAAAAGTATCACTAGCTCGTTCAGATCGAGAGTGATAACGCTGGATGGGTTCTTCCCCCCTCCTCACAGATCAGAGGACGAAGCCATGTCTCATCTGCTCTGTCCAGTGCGTGCGCTATCATGTTATGTGGCGCGCACGGCTTCTTCACGCCGTTCTCAGCGTTTGTTTGTGCATTACAGAGAGCATTCTAAAGGGCATCCTCTGTCTGCACAGCGCCTGTCACACTGGCTGTGTGAGGCGATTACACAGGCATATCTTGCTTCCGGGTCGGACCCCCCGGAGGGCATCAGGGCGCATTCCACTAGGGGAATCGCGTCCTCCACAGCTTTACACGGAGGAATGACAGTGGAAGACATATGCACAGCGGCGTCTTGGTCTTCCCCCTGTTCTTTTATTCGTTTTTATTTGCGGGATGTGTCCCAGTTCTCCATGACTCACTCTGTTCTGAGTGTTCTGACGGAGTGATTATTATTATTCTCGCCTCTTGTTTGCTCCTCTGTTGCAATGCGAGATTTATTCATTCCTCATGTTTCACTTCGCTTCTGTTCTTCATGTGGACTGTTACAGTGCGTAACACTCGTCTCCATTCATCACAGCAGGCTTGCTTTTCCCCAACTTTTTCTCCTCAGTATGTGCTGAGGGATGTGGATTGCGTCATTACGCACGGCGTTGGGCTTGAATGGAGCTGTGTTTATGTTACGTGGCGGGTTTGTTTGTGCTTGTGGTTCTGTATGGACCCAGTGTGGCATAGACTATATCCTGCTACGCCCTTATCCCAATAGCGATAGCTCTTAGAGGGCGTAGCCTATACGAAATAGAACGTTAGTTACGTACTGTAACTCTAGATTCTATGAGTATAGGCGCAGCCCTCTAAGATCGGGGCCCCACTGGTTCCTTGTGGCTAAAAGAAAGCCTCTTTTTGGGAGCTGATTGTATGTTAACGCGGGTATTTATACACCGTGTAGAGTGGGGCCCCCTAAGGGGGGGCGTTGACTATTTTTACTCAGGACTGCGCAGGTGCGCGAGGGATAAACCCAATAGCGATAGCTCTTAGAGGGCTGCGCCTATACTCATAGAATCTAGAGTTACAGTACGTAACTAACGTTTTAGGTTCTTGTCAGCAATTGTACAGGTTGTTAATTATTAAGTAAAATGAATTCATTAATGTATTACCATTATACATTTAGGTTTCCACAATTTTGAACATACAATAGTTTGTGTTTCGACGGTAGATTTTCTTTTATAGCCTAATACAATACACATCAGAGCTCAAATTAACATCAAAGTGTATACCGAAAGTTCTTAATGTATTCCAGACTTCCTGTGCTCTGTAACAGTCTATTAAAAGATGCTGTTGTGTCTCATCATCGTTACAATATATCATAGGACATTTTTTGGTAACATAGCAACTCCAAGATACAACAGCTCTCACAGGAAGTCTGCCCACCGATGTTAGCCACCTTTCATCCAGAATGCTCTCAGATAGGTTTTTACTCTTTAGGTTTTGTTTTTACCTCAATACTTTCGTCATAGGTTAGGTTTGTATAATTAATCAGGACACCATTTTTAAAACCATTTATTTTATTATAAATCATTTTGCTGGGTAGGCCACCCCAGTCTATTTGAAGGTGTTGGTTTTCTGAGACAAAATCACCATATATGAATTTATAACAGGGGCCTTGTCTTGCTCTTCCTCTTCTTTTCTTCCATTTTGGTAAATCTCCTATCCAAAGAGCATTCCTGGAAATGGCAGCACCCAAACCACCATGTTCTCTCCTTTTATAAAGTTACTTCTCTGGTTGTCCCCCATATTAAATTGATACATGTTTATGGATGGGGGAAAAGATGTTTGCTAAAAACAGGAGCTTGGATAGGATGAAGGTTTTGACAATATTTATTTTTGCTCTATAATTAATATTTTTATTTTCCCATTTCTTGACCTCTTCTTTAATTTCGCATAATTTATACTCCCAATTTCTTTCATTACAATTATTATTACAGAGGTTTAGAGGGTTAGGGTTAAAATGTTGATCTCTTGCTTGACATCAATATTAATGTTTTGTCTTTCATCTTCATTTCCAATTCAAACTCCTTCTGTTTTACTGTGATTCAACTTGGCTCCAGACGCACTTTCATATAACGTTAAAATATCTATTAAAACATTCAGCTCTGTTTTTTTATTTTATTATTACAGTAATATTATCGGCATATGCAATAGTTGATACTCTATGATCGTTAACTATGAATGTTCCGGTAATACGTTTCTCATCTTTCATCTTATTAATTAGAGGATTTATAGCAAGATTATATAGCGCAAAATCTTATAGTCAACATTCATAATGGTTATAAACCTGTAATTATTATTATTGTCATCTCCTTTTTTATATAGTAAATGCATAATCCCATGATAGAAAGTGTCCCCCATACAGCCACTTTTCAAACCTTCATTAAACATGGAGGTGAGTATATGTATTACGTCATCGAGGTACAGCTGATAAAACTCAGTGGGTAGTCCCGTCTGGACCGGGACTCTTCCCGGCATTAAATGGTTTGATGGCTTGAGTTGCCTCTTCTTTTTTAAGAAAGAAAGAAAATAATCAAATGTTTCCGAGCTGTAAGAAGGGATAGACCTCAACAAAGAGATCACATGCTTATCGTTTATTTTTATTTTCTTATGATTCCGCACATAAATCTCTGACGTTATCTCTCCTCTCCTTTTCACTTAGTGAAACTTTGTCTTTTTTTATACTAATTTGAATGCATGACCAAAATGTCCTCGATTATCTATTTTTAATTGTTTATAAATATTAAATAATTCATTAAAGTTGATCATCTGTGTCTTTAAATGATTAATTATTTCTTCGTCTAAATTAGATTTGTTTCATTTGTTTTAATCCAATATATTGATTTAATAATACGTCATACTTATGTTTTAAGTTTATTCATTTCTTTACACTTCAATCTTGTATCCTATATTTTAATAGTTCCCATAATTTAACATCCGATTTTACCAATATTTTTAGCTGAATGATTTTATTAATTTCTTGTTTCAGTTAGTATTAAATCTTTATCATGCAAACACTGTATTCAATGTCCAGAATCCTCTATTTACTTTTGAACCAGATGAAAGAGATGTTTTTACTAATAAATGATCTGAGAATTTGTTTAAGTATGTATCGTAATGTAATGTACCATTTTATAATTGACAATACATATATTCTATCAATCTGAGTTCTTGTTTTGTTATCATAACGCGTAAAATGTGTTCCTAAAGGGTTCACAACTCTAGACACATCTTTTAAATCTACTTCCTCACATATTTATTTAAGAAGTTTACCCTCCGAAGTCAATTTAAAAACTGAAAATCCAATTCGGTTTTTTCTCATCGGTCACTGTATTAAAATCACCACATAAGATATTATTTTAACCAAGTTTGTTTAAAAACACATTTTTTTCTTATTTGCATTTGGAGCAGTATACGTGTAATACGATATTTTTCACCACAATATAACAATCCAGCATAATCATACGAACTGATACATCGTACATGTGGTCAGAAAGTTTCTAATAGCCTATAGTAATGACAGTTAACAAATAATGGTCCTAATGTCAGTTTTAAATAGTGTCTAACAAACACGAGGATATGAGCTCTTTATCAGAAGTGTGTGGCTCTTAAAAGAGCCTTTGTGTTGTTGAGGAACCGGGCCTTAAATTTACTTCTTGGCGGGTTTCTCGGTCTTCTTGGGCAGCAGCACAGCCTGGATGTTGGGCAGCACACCACCCTGAGCGATGGTCACTCCGCCCAGCAGCTTGTTGAGCTCCTCATCGTTGCGGACAGCCAGCTGCAGGTGACGGGGGATGATCCTGGTCTTCTTGTTGTCGCGGGCAGCGTTTCCAGCCAGCTCCAGGATCTCAGCAGTCAGGTACTCCAGCACAGCCGCCATGTAGACGGGGGCACCGGCACCAACACGCTGGGCATAGTTACCCTTCCTCAGATGCCTGTGGACACGACCGACTGGGAACTGAAGCCCAGCACGGGATGAGCGGGTCTTTGCCTTAGCGCGGGCCTTGCCTCCGGTTTTGCCTCGTCCACTCATGATTTCAGTTAGTTTCTAGAGTCTAAACTCAGAAAGTGTGGAGCAGACTGCGGAAACCTCCTTTATATGTACACGGAGGAGGGAAGGACTGATGTCCCACCCACCAGAAAAGAGACTTTCAACAGCGCTGTGGAGGAGGAGCCGCTCTCATTTTGGCGGACTTTTTCAAACGACTTCTGCCCAATAAGCAGCGGAGCTTCAGGCTCCTGTAGGCGGTGCTGAGCTCCAGGAAGAGCCGCTCACCAATCAGGACCCGGAGGTCTGAATCGCCGTCACAGCTCCGCAGCAGCTCCGACACTTTAAGAGCAGCGTGTCTCCTCTTCTCAACACTATTTTCTCCTGATCAGAGAAACGAGAAGCAATGGCAAGAACCAAGCAAACCGCTCGTAAATCTACCGGAGGCAAAGCCCCCAGGAAGCAGCTGGCCACTAAGGCTGCCCGTAAGAGCGCCCCGGCCACCGGTGGAGTCAAGAAGCCCCATCGTTACAGGCCCGGTACCGTGGCTCTCAGAGAGATCCGTCGTTACCAGAAATCCACCGAGCTGCTCATCCGCAAGCTGCCCTTCCAGCGTCTGGTCAGAGAAATCGCTCAGGATTTCAAGACCGATCTGCGCTTCCAGAGCTCCGCTGTCATGGCTCTGCAGGAGGCCAGCGAGGCTTACCTGGTCGGTCTGTTCGAGGACACCAATCTGTGCGCCATCCACGCCAAGAGGGTCACCATCATGCCCAAAGACATCCAGCTGGCTCGCCGCATCCGTGGAGAGAGAGCTTAAACTGTCTTCTCCTTCACAAACCACAACGGCTCTTTTCAGAGCCACACAAGTCTCCCTAAAAAGCTACTTCCTCTGCTGTCTTTATTTTTATTTAATTTCCACACATCAAAGCTAATTATGTATTGATTGATCAAATTGTTAAATCACACTGTTGTAGGCTTTGGACATATTTACCTCATGAACATATATTTCATAAAAAAAATGTAAGTGTTTTGTGACTATAGGGCCCGACCATATATACTGCACATCACCCCAGATTAATAGAAAGGACACATTACATTTCATCCTGAATCACAGAAAACTTTTTTGAAAGTATTACACAAATATCACAACAACCACAAAATAAAATAACTGTCTGAATTACAAATTAGCTGCCTATTGTTTACACTTTCATATGTTAAAATATCCATTAAAACATTCAACTTTTTTTTATTATTACAGTAATATCAGCATTTGCAATAGTTGATACTCTGTGATCGTTACCTATGAATGTTTCGGTAATGCGTTTCTCATCTTTTATCTTTTTGATTAGAGGATTTATAGCAAGAATATATAGTGCATTACTCATAGGGCAGCCTTGTTTTACTCCTCTCTCGACTTCAGCTTTTTATCATATTTATAAAATATTTAGGAAATCCAGAAGCCTTCATTACTGCATATAGATAATCTCTTGATATATAATCAAAGGCTTTTTTTTGTCCTATTATATAAAAGTTTTTTGTTTCTTCCGATTTATACAGAATCTCACCTTTAATTGCACATGTTTGTTCCTCATCAATAATTTCCTCTAAAATGTAATTTATTCTGTTATTTAGCTGGTTTGTCTTGCCTTGCAATGAGTGATTGGTGGTCAGTCTCCCGCACAGTTGAAGTTAGAGGGGAAGAGTGAGGACCAAAGCTGTTCACCAAGAGGAGATAAGACTGCACTTTTCTTATGTGTGTACATCTAAGTTAAAGAAGACAAGACATTGACTAGTTATTTATATAATGAAGGTGTTTGTACTTATCTAGTTAATTGTTGTCACCAGTGCAGCTCCCTCCTTAACTGATTGATAATGTCTGCACTTGGCCTTGCTGTGTGACATAGTCATGTACAGTTTGGTAAACAAGTCATGGTTATTGATTTCTGTATAAGTAGTACTTTGTAGTGTACAGTGCTATTAGTTACAGTTTTGTTGTAAGAGTGGTGTGCTATTAAAGTGTAGTTACTGACTTTCCAGAGTGCTGAATCTGTGCTGCTGCTGCTGAGCTCTGGATAGTGATTTCCCTTCCCCAGAATCATCTCCACAGATGGAGATCTTCTCCTGCAGGAAGACTGTTTGCAAAAGCTGATGTAAATTTTAGAGAACTGGAAATTACTCGCTCCCATCTTTCCCATGTGACATGAATGCAGAATCAATGTTACAGTCTGTGACTTCTGTGAACAAATGGACAGTGTGATATTAGATTTACATTTCTACTTACTGATATGGGTTAAAGCTGCCAAAGACTCTGAAGTTTGTACATGTCTTCCTGCAGTGAAAAACACAGCAGCTCAACAAAGGAAAACTAAAGAGCAACACAAGAGGGCGCCTTCATCCTGCTAACCAGAGATGTAGAGGAGGTTAAAGTTCAATTTTATCTGGCCTTGCATAAAACATGACCAAGACACATACTAGATGTTCTACCAGGTATATACATACAATAATAATTAAATGTCCTGAATAGAAATTACATCTGTTTGGA
The DNA here is from genome assembly GCA_021039105.1 of Scomber colias. Lineage (NCBI taxonomy): Eukaryota > Metazoa > Chordata > Actinopteri > Scombriformes > Scombridae > Scomber > Scomber colias. The sequence goes on from JAJDFG010000293.1 coordinate 256,381, forward strand.
TTTCTTATATTCAATATTGTCTGTGAAGTTAAGGTGTCCATCAGTCACAGCTCCCAAATGTTTAAAAATTAAAATAAGATTAAAAATATGTGGGGTCTTTTTCAATGTCCCCTTCACAAAGTAGGCCAACCAGTACCATATAGTCAGCTTACTTCTGTAAGTTAAAGTTTGCAAAAACTTTATTTACCTTTACCTGTTTATTCAAACACAACAAGCACCACTCTGTCCACATACTTCCTTGTTTCCCCCCTTCAGATCTACAGTTTGAAAGTGGGTGTAACCAACATTTGGTGAGCTGTCAGCCAACATTCTTTAAAGCTACACAGGCTGTTTAGACCAAACTAGTTTCATTTCGAGTGAATCTAGGAAGTGAAATTCACACAGTCATTGTCACTAAGAGGTGAAATGGCGCAACAAGGAGCTCAGCTGGATGGAGCAAAATTCTGCTGTTCGATCTGTTTGCATCTACTGAAGGATCCAGTGGCTATTCCCTGTGGACACAGCTACTGCATGAGCTGTATTAACAACTTCTGGGATGGAGAGGATGACAAGAAAGTCTACAGCTGCCCTCAGTGCAGACAGACCTTCACACCGAGGCCTGTCCTCATGAAAAACACCATGTTAGCAGATTTAATGAACCAGCTGAAGAAGACTGGACTCCAAGATAATCCTGCTGATCTCTGCTATGCTGGACCTGAAGATGTAGCCTGTGATGTCTGCACTGGCAGGAAGCTGAAAGCCTTAAAGTCGTGTTTGGTGTGTCTGATCTCTTACTGTGAGAAACACCTCCAGCCTCATTATGAATCATCAAAATTCAAAAAACACAAGTTGGTCGACCCCTCAGAGAATCTCCAGGAGAACATCTGCTCTCGTCATGATGAGGTGATGAAGATGTTCTGTCGTACTGATCAGCAGAGTATCTGTTATCTCTGCTCTGTGGATGAACATAAAGGTCATGACACAGTCTCAGCTGCCGTAGAAAGGACTGAGAGGCAGAGAGAGCTCGAGGTGAGTCAACTAAACATCCAGCAGAGAATCCAGGACAGAGAGAAAGATGTGAAGCTCCTTCAACAGGAGGTGGAGGCCATCAGTCGCTCTGCTGATAAAACAGTGGAGGACAGTGAGAAGATCTTCACTGAGCTGATCTGTTACATCCAGAAAAGAAGCTCTGATGTGAAGCAACAGATCAGATCCCAGCAGGAAACTGAAATGAGTCGAGTCAAAGAGCTTCAGGAGAAGCTGCAGCAGGAGGTCACTGAGCTGAAGAGGAAAGACGCTGAACTGAAGAAGCTCTCACACACAGAGGATCACAACCAGTTTCTACACAACTACCACTCAGTGTCACAACTCAGTGAACCTACAGAGTCATCCAGCATCAATATCTGTCCTCTGAGATACTTTGAGGATGTGACAGCAGCTGTGTCAGAGCTCAGAGATAAACTACAGGACATCCTGAGGGACAAATGGACCAGCATCTCACTGAGAGAGACTGAAGTGAAGGTTTCACTGTCGGAAGCAGAACCCAAGACCAGAGCTGACTTCTTAAAATATTTACGTGAAATCACACTGGATCCAAACACAGCAAACATGGAGTTGTTATTGTCTGAGGGGAACAGAAAAAACACACTAACAAGCCAAACACAGGTTTATTCTAGACACCCAGACAGATTCACTCATTGGCATCAGGTCCTGAGTAGAGAGAGTCTGACTGGACGTTGTTACTGGGAGGTGGAGTGGAGAGGAAGACAAATTTCTGTAGCAGTCGTATACAAGAATATCAGCAGAGCAGGACGCTCAAATAAATGTAGATTTGGACTCAATGACAAATCTTGGGCTTTATATTGTGACACTGATGGTTATAAATTTTGGTCCAAAAACATAGCAACTGATGTTTCAGGTCCTCATTCCTGCAGAGTAGGAGTGTACCTGGATCACAAAGCAGGTATTCTGTCCTTCTACAGCGTCTCTGAAACCATGACTCTCCTCCACAGAGTCCAGACCACATTCACTCAGCCTCTCTATGCTGGACTTTGGCTTTATGAAGATGGAGACACAGCTGAGTTCTGTAAACTCAAATAGACAGAGGTCATTTCAGACTTAATGTGTCAGATTATGTGTGGTAGTTCTCCATGTTTCTGAACTTTTTCCTGTTCATTTGTTGTTATGTTGATATTTTGAGTGTCCTTAAATGTTTTTTCCTGTCTGTGTTTATCCATGGAGGCTATCACTGCTCATGATGATGTTTTTAACCTTTAATGATATTTTGTAAGATGAAAATTTGAACTTATCTTTGTTATAAATGTTTGAAATTTGTATTGAGTGTTGTTTCTTAAACAAAGAAAACAGCTGAACTTCCTTCATCATAGATATTTTCTTCTCATCAATTTGTAAATGTAAAAAAGAAATGTGTTTTTTTTAAAAGTTTTATCATGATAATGTTAAATAGTAGATCATTTGTTATTTGCTTGTACATAGCTGACATTGTTTTTTAAACTAATTGGTTGTGTGGATGAAATTAATCTGAACATGAAATCACTGAATAAGAGTCATTTAACAGACTTTACTCATTGGTTGCACTTTTCTCATGTTTGTGCATCTAAGTTAAAGACGACATCAACCACTTTAATGGACGTGTTTTGTACCTATCTGTTTTAATGGTGTCATCAGTGCAGCTCCCTCCTTAACTGATTGATAATGTCTGCACTTTGTCCTTGCTGTGTGATATAGTCTTCATCTGTAGTTTGGTTAACAAGTTATGGTTACTGATCTCTATACTTTGTAGTTTACGGTGATATTAGTTACAGTTGTTGTAGGAGTGGTGTGCTATTAAAGTGTGGATAGTGGTCTGCCTTCTCCAGAATCATCTTCAAAGAAGAGACCTGCAGGAAGACTCTGTGCAAAAACTGATGTAAATTTTAGTGAACCCAGAACTCTTCTTTCCCATCTATCCCATGTGACATGAATGCAGCATCGGTGTTACAGGCTATGAACAAACGGACACAATGTGATATGTATATTTAACTATCTCTTTAATAATATAATTGTATGTACTTTTTTTCCTTCATCAGACACTGTAAAAACTACAACAAAAAAAACATAATAAACAATGAGTCTAAAAATACACATCCGTCAGTCATTTTTTGAAGTATCTGAATCAAGTGTCCATGCACCTCTTGAACCGTGCAGACTATTTCCATATGCTTTTCCTCTGCAGCCACATTGGCTCTTTTCTCTGCAGGCATGTTATTGAAGTGGACGTTTTACTGTCAGACTCAAAAACAGAGCCCAAGACCAGAGCTGAGTTCTTAAAATATTCATGTCAAGTCACTCTGGAGAGGACAAATGACAAATCTTTATATTGTAACATCAACAGTTATAATTTTAGTATCAGATTTCATAAAGTCTCTAGTTTCAAACTGTATTAACAACCTGAAAACTGCTGAATGCACACAAACAGCTCTGACTGTGCCTGCTTTGTCATATTTGACATAGGATTCATGTTCAGGTGCTACATCGTCATATTTGAGTTGTTGTGATAATCATGTTCTGGTTCCTGATCACAAGTTGAAGATAAAAAGCTGTTATGATGTTTAATAAAAGGAGTGAAGTCAGCTTTGAGCTCTCTGTAATGTGCTTTAATGAAAGCAGAGTTAGGTATTCATGGATTTTAGTTTTGTAGTTGCACTGTTGCCCCCTGCTGGACATTTAGCGCTACATGTGCCGCTTTCAAAATAAAACAGATTGACAGGCTGAGATTCTGACCAACTATCTACTCAAGTATTGTATTTCTGTTGTGAGTCTATATTGACATACACACTGTGTGACTACAGGCAGCACCTTATATACTGTATGTGTGTTTCCCTGCATCCATCCAGCTGTCCATCATATCACAGCTATTATATTCCACAATGCACAACTCTGGTTTGAAATGTATAGTCTGAGGCCAGTCTAAATAAGATGAGCAAAAGTATGTAGAGATGAATGGTGACTGAATTTCAAATGAAATAAATTAAACCTTTTATATATGTGGAATCTGTAACTCTGTTGGCTTCTGTACTGTGTGAAAGTGAAAGCTTTCTGACTCAGAAAAATGTGTTTTTACAAATGTATTAAAATCAAAAACTGCAATCTCCCATTTACAAAAATAGTCATATCTTTTGTTGTGGCAATTATTTTTATATTACAGACTGACTGCATCTCACAGTCAGTTCGGTGATTTTTTTTTTTTTTTTTTTTTTTTTTTTAGCCATCACATCTATCATAGTAATTTTATGACGGTTATATTTACTGACTCTCAACATTTATTTTCCTTCTCATTCAAAAATACATTTTCTGAAAGTGTTTCATTTAGAAGATACACATTGTAACTTCTGTGCATGTTTAAAACTAGATTTTCATTGTTTACTGATTTATTGGTATCTTTTATTAACACAAAAGCTTGCAACACACTACAGTACAACTACATTATATTCACATTCAACTTCTTTACATGTCCACCAAGAACAATACAAACATTTCAGCTGAGGGATCTGTTTTCAACTAACAGCACTATGTTAGCTGTCAGGTTAACCCGCCATATTTCATACGATAACATAAAATAGAGGGAAACGCACCCCAAAAAAGGAGATCACTTTGCGTTGGAGTAACTGCGTGGGCGGATCTGTTAAATCTGATCCCGCCCAGCAAAATCCGCGCCAACTGTCCTCTTTTAGGTCCGCAGACAAGCTCTAAATAGAGAAGCTGCACTGCATACCTCACATTCGTCTTTTAACTTGTTAAAAGAAGACTAGTAAACATGAGTGGAAGAGGTAAGGGAGGAAAGGGACTCGGTAAAGGAGGCGCCAAGCGTCACCGTAAAGTTCTCCGTGATAACATCCAGGGAATCACCAAACCCGCCATCCGCCGTCTGGCTCGCCGCGGTGGTGTCAAGCGTATCTCCGGTCTGATCTACGAGGAGACCCGCGGTGTGTTGAAGGTCTTCCTGGAGAATGTCATCCGTGATGCCGTCACCTACACCGAGCACGCCAAGAGAAAGACCGTGACCGCCATGGATGTGGTTTATGCTCTCAAGAGGCAGGGACGCACTCTGTACGGTTTCGGAGGTTAAATCTGATCCTGACCCGCTGATAGTCAAACACAAAGGCTCTTTTAAGAGCCATCCACCTTCTCTAAGAGCTGTCCTGTTTTGTGTTCTGCAGAAATTATATCATGACCTATGTTCATAGGGTTTGATACATCAGAAAAGTCTTGAATAAATGTTATACACATAATGCCTATCGCTACATCAAGTGTCTGTTAACATCAGTGGCATCTTGATACAATCATAAGAGATAAAGTAGCGCTGGCCACCCACCTCCTCCTAGAGTTGTACACTTAGTATCAGGAAATAAGTTAATAGTATAGATATTAATTTATGATCAAATGCCTGTTTTGAATAAAACATCTTCTTCTTAGAAGTCTTAGAAGCTGATAAGTAAAGCAGGACTGCCCACTGAGTGCTACTCTGTATATTTGACCTATAAAAGATGAACATAGAAAAATAACCTGATGGCAATGTTGGTAGGTTACTTATTGAACAACACGCCTGTCTTTAACATGAACTAAAGCTTTGTTTCCTGCAAGGTTTAGTTAATTGGGACTATAAGGCATGAGTGACAATGACTGATTCATAAAGATATGTTACAGAAAGCACACTATTGAACTACTGAACCAGTGGAGAGCATGATGGATAGATTCCATAGAGATAAATCATGGCATTTCTAAAATGAAAGAGGCACTTTCATCAAAGTGCTCACAGAAAACACATGAAGTGTCAATAGAGTTGATCATTAGAAGGTAGTATCTGGAAGGATTAATTATCTTATATGAAACATTTTACTTGAACATGTATTTGTGTGTTAAGTAAGTCCAGACCTTTATCCAGGAAATATTAGAAATCAAATTATTCCAATAAAAGGAGACATGACATCCCGTTATAAGAGTGCAGGAATCACCATTATTGTTTTGTGGAGCTCAGAGAAACATGATCTTCATGTGTCAGCTGAATCCAGCATGACAAAGTTAATAAAATTCATATTAACATAATTTATTAAACATATTTCAGAGACAAAAGCACCACCATTAAAGATTGATTAAATTAAATCTATCCATAAGTATTTCATTTTTGATCATAGATCAGTAAAACATGTCAGCTTGTGGAATGTTAAATCTAAATACAATGTTTATTTCTCTATAGTTATGGATTATTGAACTGCATATTATATTATAAAAAGTATATACTTCAGATAAGGTTGGCGCTCTTTAGGTAAAAAGGCGCTCACTTGGTGCGCATGCTCAGTCTCACTAATAAGAAAACCAATCCTGTTCGAGCAACAGCGCAGTGAAATTTGCATCAGATGAACATTTAGAGGCTGGTTGAAGCTGTTGAAATTATTCGTCTGTGGAAGTCTGCGAAGATAACCATGCCCGATCCAGTCAAAGCACCCAAGAAAGGCTCCAAGAAGGCCGTGTCTAAGGCCACCAAGACCGGCAAGAAGAAGAGAAAGACAAGGAAGGAGAGCTATGCCATCTACGTGTACAAGGTGCTGAAGCAGGTTCACCCTGATACCGGTATCTCCTCCAAGGCCATGGGCATCATGAACTCCTTTGTTGGAGATATCTTTGAGCGTATTGCTGGTGAGGCTTCCCGCCTTGCTCACTACAACAAGCGCTCCACCATCACCTCCAGGGAGATCCAGACCGCCGTCCGCCTGCTGCTGCCCGGTGAGCTGGCCAAACACGCCGTGTCTGAGGGCACCAAGGCCGTCACCAAGTACACCAGCTCCAAGTAAACAAGTGCTGTTTGTACCAACAACTCAAAGGTCCTTTTCAGGACCACCCACTCTTTCAACTAAGAGCCTTTTTCCTCTGTTAAATGTCCATATTGTTATCGTTTTGTTTGTCTGATGACCTCATGAAACGGTTTGTGTCCACGCTTGATAAGAGATTTTGTGTCTACTTAAAGACCAATGGAGGCCTCGACAGAAAAATGGCCTTTTTAAAATTATATATTGCATTGTAGTATAACAATTTTAGTTTTTTTTTTTGGAGAGGAGAGTATTGCATGTGTTACTGACCACAGTAACGAGGACTAGTGGAAAATAAAGGAGCGGCGGACTTCATTCCCCACCGGTGTCCACTGACCTAAAAAAGGTCGCGCTAGTTTAGCCACAAGGTGTCGCTGCTGCAATATTACATTTTCAAGTGAGCATGTTTACATGTCTAGATAGTCAAAAATACCACTGTAAAAACGGTTTATGACTCAGCACGTAGTCTCAGGCTACATCATGACAGACTAAAGTGTTTTGATGATGAGGCCACATGGATCATATCAGGCTGAAGTCCAGGCAGCAGCTTCTGACATTAAAGAACATTTTTTTTTAAAAAAACCTTAAATTACACTTGGATATGTAAGTTACAACAAAATAAGCAGCTGTAAAATAGTTACAATGTCAACCATCTGTGTCTAACCCATGTGCATGTAAATGATTGGGGGGAAATGTGCTGTGCCATTAATAAATTAAAGGAATTTAGAAATAAAGTGACCAATGGCATAATTAAATAGTATATTGGATTATGTGCAACTTCCTGCTACTAAACTCAGAAAAAAGTTAATGTGCTTGGCCTCAAACACCTTAAACACATTATCTAATGACATATCTCTGACATCCAGCACCACTGTAGTTAAATTTGATCAGGATCTATATTTCACTTCACACATAAAGCACATTGTCTCAAAATGATGCTGAAAAAGTAGCTCACACTTTTGTTACTGGATTATTGTAATTTAATTATCAGGCTGCCCTAACAAGTCTCTAAACACTCAACTGGTCCAGAATGCAGCTGCTCGTGTTCTGACAAAGACTAGAAAGAGAGATCATATTACTCCCGTTTTAGCTTCCTGTAAAATCTAGATGCTTTCTGGTCTCACAGGTAATCCAGGCCTGTAGACGTCAGATGACAGATTCCAGTCCCGGACCTTCTCATTACGACAAATACATTTACTAAAGGTTTATACGGAAGTCAATGCCAGAATGTTTTAAGAATCTCTGTGAAAAGTTTTTTTACTCAGAGAATTTAGAAGGAAGTCCTAACCTGAATGTCAGTGAATTATTTCCTTTTACTATCAGCAGAAGAAAACTGTAATGAAATACTGCAGCAAAGCAAAAAACTGAACCAGTTTTTTTCAATCCGTGTAAACATATGCATTTTACCACACTCCAACAGACAGCTGTGATTAATGTGTTCATTGGTACATCAGCAATAATAAATAAAAAGTAATAGGAAGAACGATGCATACACGTTGTACCGACTACAGAGACCAGTGTTGCAGATTATTTTTTATCAAAATTAATCAGAAAAGAAGAAATATATACAGCCACGGAGCAGCGCTGACACGACGTTTGACTCAACTGCTTCATCAGCCTGATCAGTGTGTTTGCTGCTACCACAAAAGCTTCATATTGTAACAAACTGATCACCAACTAATGAAAATTCTTCATTTCAGTCTGTGAACAAACATGTGAGCCAGCTGAAAAACTGCTTTTGGAGGAGTTTGGATGTATTTTACAGTATTTTAGGAGAGAAATGAGAGAGAAAAGCCGCTGAGCAGTGCTGTCCGCGGCGGTGAACAGGTGAGGTTTGTTTGCTCCACAAACTAAATGCAGAGAGCATCAGAGCTCTACATGACTTCTATATGAAGACAAACATGTCCGCTATCTGCTGTCTTCACTGTCAGCCTTCAACACTTCTCTCACACTTATTTTTTACTGTTTCCTCACTAGCAGAAAACACAAGTGTTAGACATTCACACTGCTCACAGGAGCCAGCAGCGGGACTGAGTCTACACGGTTCTCATGGTGTGTTTAAGTGCCGCCTCCTGCCTCGTACACTCTATCAGTCTATTCAGACTCTGAGATTCACGTAGAACTAATCCTCGACCTAACTATGGCAGAAGTAGCTCCAGCTCCCGCAGCCGCCCCGGCTAAGGCCCCCAAGAAGAAGGCAGCAGCAAAGCCCAAGAAGACTGGCCCCAGCGTCAGCGAGCTCATCGTTAAAGCTGTGTCCGCCTCCAAGGAGCGCAGCGGAGTGTCTCTGGCCGCCCTCAAGAAGGCTCTGGCTGCCGGAGGTTACGATGTGGACAAGAACAATGCCCGCGTTAAGACCGCCGTCAAGAGTCTGGTGACCAAGGGGACACTGGTCCAGACCAAGGGGACCGGGGCCTCCGGCTCCTTCAAGATGAGCAAGAAGGCTGAGGCCAAGCCTGCAAAGAAAGCCGCTCCTAAAGCCAAGAAGCCCGCCGCCAAGAAACCCGCAGCAGCGAAGAAGGCCAAGACAGCAGCCGCTAAGAAATCCCCCAAGAAGGTCAAGAAGCCCGCAGCAGCGGCCAAGAAAGTAGCCAAGACTCCCAAGAAGGCCGCTAAGAAGCCCGCCAAGAGCCCCAAAAAGGCCGCAAAGAGCCCCAAGAAGGTGGTGAAGAAGGCTCCCGCAGCCAAGAAAGCCCCCGCAAAGAAGGTGGCCAAGCCCAAGGCAAAGAAGGCAGCACCCAAGAAGAAGTAAACTGTCACCACTCTTAGGCCCTCAACAAAGGCTCTTTTAAGAGCCACACACATCTTATCTAAAGTGCATAATCCTTACAACGTGTTTTAACAATACAATGAACTATGATTTCTATTATCCAGTAAAGGCAACTCATGTTGTAGACACAATATACATAATTATTGACGGAGCTAAACTGACTCACTATTATTTAATGACAAAATGGTTTACTCCGTAAATCCCTCACTAAATGTCAGTTTTTCAAATATAAATTCAGTTCATTTACTTTATTGTCCTAAAGGAAACTTGACTTGCAGACAGTGATGGTCATGGTCTGCACAGAATACAGAAAAAAACACATTGTCAATGTATTAATGATACCATTATGTAGTTAATGTTTTCCAGTACATCCAAGTTAATGAATTATAACCTATCGTGGAAAAAATAACTGATTTGAATCAAAGATTTCCTCTTAATGTTTGTTATGATTGGTAAAAGTATACACTTACACAATGGAATGAGAGAAAGGAGTCAGGCGTTTTGTAGTCAAACATAACTTCCCAGTTTTGATGAGAATCAAAAGTGTAGAGCCTTATTGAAACAGCTACATGATAATACTATTAATGATAGTTATGTAGCCCCAGTTGAAATTAAGCTTTTAAGTATTTATTTTCAGGAATCTCATACACTTTCCTGTAATATAAATCTGAATCTATCAGAAGCATTTTTTATTAAAATGCTAACCACTGTTCTGTAATCATGTACTCATGAAACTGATTCAACACAAAATTGTCAGTATTCGAGACTTGAGGATATGAGCTTTTTATGAGGAGTGTGTGGCTCTTAAAAGAGCCTTTGTGTTGTTGAGGAACCGGGCCTTAAAATTTACTTCTTGGCGGGTTTCTCGGTCTTCTTGGGCAGCAGCACAGCCTGGATGTTGGGCAGCACACCACCCTGAGCGATGGTCACTCCACCCAGCAGCTTGTTGAGCTCCTCGTCGTTGCGGACAGCCAGCTGCAGGTGACGGGGGATGATCCTGGTCTTCTTGTTGTCGCGGGCAGCGTTTCCAGCCAGCTCCAGGATCTCAGCGGTCAGGTACTCCAGCACAGCCGCCAGGTAGACGGGGGCACCGGCACCAACACGCTGGGCATAGTTGCCCTTCCTCAGCAGTCTGTGGACACGACCGACTGGGAACTGGAGCCCGGCACGGGAAGAGCGGGACTTTGCCTTAGCGCGGGCCTTGCCTCCGGTTTTGCCTCGTCCACTCATGATTTCAGTTAATTTCTAGAGTCTCAACTCAGAAAGTGTAAAGCAGACTGTGGAAACCTCCTTTATATGTACACGGAGGAGGGAAAGGACTGATGTCCCACCCACCAGAAAAGAGGCTTTCAGCAGTGCTGTGGAGGGGGAGCCGCTCTCATTTTGGCGGACTTTTTCCAAACGACTGTTGTCCAATAAGCAGCGGAGCTTCAGGCTCCTGCAGGCGGTGCTAAGCTCCAGGAAGAGCCGCTCACCAATCAGGACCCGGAGGTCTGAAGCAGCGTCACAGCTCCGCAGCCGCTTCGACACTTTAAGAGCAGCATGTCTCCTCTTCTCAACACTATTTTCTCCTGATCAGAGAAACGAGAAGCAATGGCAAGAACCAAGCAGACCGCCCGTAAATCTACCGGAGGCAAAGCCCCCAGGAAGCAGCTGGCCACCAAGGCTGCCCGTAAGAGCGCCCCGGCCACCGGTGGAGTGAAGAAGCCCCATCGTTACAGGCCCGGTACCGTGGCTCTCAGAGAGATCCGTCGTTACCAGAAATCCACTGAGCTGCTGATCCGCAAGCTGCCCTTCCAGCGTCTGGTCAGAGAAATCGCTCAGGATTTCAAGACCGATCTGCGCTTCCAGAGCTCTGCTGTCATGGCTCTGCAGGAGGCCAGCGAGGCTTACCTGGTCGGTCTGTTCGAGGACACCAACCTGTGCGCCATCCACGCCAAGAGGGTCACCATCATGCCCAAAGACATCCAGTTGGCTCGCCGCATCCGTGGAGAGAGAGCTTAAATTGTCTTCTCCTTCATAAACCACAACGGCTCTTTTCAGAGCCACACAAGTCTCTCTAAAAAGCTGCTTCCTTCTGACTTTATACGTTTAATACTTTCTTTTATTTTCATAAATCTGTATGTCACCTGTTATATCATTTTTTTAGTGTTATCAGCTCCTGCAAGAGCATAACAGTGTGGTCTACATTATGGTAATGTTAATGTGTTCTTTCATCTCACTGAGAATAACCTCTTGGCTCCCAATTACAAGCATTTCTGAATCAAAACATGTTACACTGTACCTAGCTCGAACGCATCAACCTCATAAACCTACATCTTAACATAATGTGGCTATAAGTCATAATTGCACATCAACCTTTCCTGAGTGGTAACTGGAAAAAAGTGACAAGTCAATTCAGGGGTTGCACAAAAGACGTCATTGCTGGTTGTATAATTGTAGAGATACGATAAATCATAGAGCTACATCACATTTTATGTAGAAAACTGAATGAAACTTAATTTCACCAGTTTTGTGAAAGTCTGTGATGAGTGTTGAAAGGTCGCCCTCTGGTGGCCAGTCTCTTAGTAACCTGTATTGTCGAAGTCAAAGGGGAGGACCACAGCTGACCACAATAGTGATGGGGTTGAGCTTTTCTTATGTTTGTGCTTCTAAGTTAAAGATGAAACTGACCACTTTATTTAGATAATAATGAAGGTATTTGTAACCATGTTTTTTAAATGAGACATAAGCTTTGTTGTATAAAAAAGGTTAAAGACACTGTGGTATAACTCCTTCCTCTTCTTTCTGCCATCAAACACAACAAACTCCACTCTGTCCTCATACTTCCTTGTTCCCTCCCCTTCAGAGCTACAGTTTGAAGATGGGTGTTACCATGTGGTAAGCAGTCAGCCTTCATTTACATCACAGGCCGTTCAGAAGATCTCAAACTAGTTTCAATTCTCAGAAAATGAAACTCACAGTCATTGTCACTAAGAGGTGAAATGGCGCAGCAAGGAGCTCAGCTGGACGGAGCAAAATTCTGCTGTTCCATCTGTCTGGATCTACTGAAGCATCCAGTGGCTATTCCCTGTGGACACAGCTACTGCATGAGCTGTATTAAAAACTTCTGGGATGGAGAGGATGAGAATGAAATGTACAGCTGCCCTCAGTGCAGACAGACCTTCACACCAAGGCCTGTCCTCATGAAAAACACCATGTTAGCAGATTTAATGGAGGAGCTGAAGAAGACTGGACTCCAAGCTGCTGCTGCTGATCACTGCTATGCTGGACCTGAAGATGTGGCCTGTGATTTCTGTCCTGGGAGAAAGCTGAAAGCCATCAAGTCCTGTCTGGTATGTCTGGCTTCTTACTGTGAGAATTACCTCCAGCCTCATTATGATGTAGCTCCATTAAAGAAACACAAGTTGGTCGACCCCTCAGAGAATCTCCAGGAGAACATCTGCTCTCGTCATGATGAGGTAATGAAGATGTTCTGTCGTACTGATCAGCAGAGTATCTGTTATCTCTGCTCTGTGGATGAACATAAAGGCCACGAGACAGTCTCAGCTGCAGCAGAAAGGACTGAGAGGCAGAGAGAGCTCGAGGTGAGTCGACTAAACATCCAGCAGAGAATCCAGGACAGAGAGAAAGATGTGAAGCTGCTTCAACAGGAGGTGGAGGCCGTCAGTCTCTCTGCTGATAAAGCAGTGGAGGACAGTGAGAAGATCTTCACTGAGCTGATCTGTCTCATCCAGAAAAGAAGCTCTGATGTGAAGCAGCAGATCAGATTCTTTAGATGTTGTCAGGTCCTGAGTAAAGAGAGTCTCCCTGGACCTTGTTACTGGGAGGTGGAGTGGAGAGGGAGAGGAGGTTATGTAGCAATTGCATACAAGAATATCAGAAGAGCAGGCTGCTCAGAAGAATGTAACTTTGGGTATAATAAAAAATCTTGGGCTTTGAAATGTGACACCAACAATTATGAGTTCTGGTTCAACAATATCTCAACTCCCATCTCAGGTCCTTATTCTTCCAGAGTCGGAGTCTACCTGGATCACAGAGCAGGTATTCTGTCCTTCTACAGCGTCTCGGAAACCATGACTCTCCTCCACAGAGTCCAGACCACATTCACTCAGCCTCTCTATGCTGGACTCTGGCTTTGTTATCATTATGGAGACACAGCTGAGTTGTGTAAACTCAAATAGACAGAAGTCATTTTAGACTTGTGGCAGATTCTGTGTTGTAATTCTTCCTGTTTTTGTCTCTATGTTTCTGAACTGCACATAGATATCAGCTGCCAATCAAATTGTGACTTTCAGCAACCTCTTTTTTTCTTTTCATTGGTTGTTCTGTTTCTCTAAATGTTACCTTTCCATTATCAAATATATTTTGCTCATATCACTTTGTACATTTGTAAAGAAATGTGTTGTAACTGTAATTATCATGATAATAAGGAGATAATTTCCTTCTATTCGTTATTATTGTGTGGTTAAAATGAATCTGAACAGGAAATCATTGAACAAGAGTCATTTAACAGACTTTACTGATTGGATGTGTGAACAAACTGAAGGTTTAAATCATGAATAAAACAGTTTATCTTAAGAATGAACAACTTATTTTTCTTTCTTTGTTTTCTTTCACGTGTTGCTTTTAACAAACAATATGTTATTTGTACATTTAGTCAATTTAGACATTTTCTGGCCAGGGTCCTCTGATGGTTAAATCATCTGCTGAAATAATTTCTCAAAATAGACCTATTCAAAAATGTATACCATTTGAATATAAAAAAAATTGTTTGTTTAGTTTTTTTTATCTTCCTAGTTTTCCTTGACATAATGATCAAAATCATTTTTTACTTTCCTTTCACACAAACAACCGTTTGGTCTGTCACACCACATATAAGGTCAAAACTTTACTTAGCCAGCCCTCTTAAACTGAAATCTGTTATTTACAAAAGTGTTCAGATAAAAGTTATTTTTATATTACAGACTGACTGCATCTCACAGTCAGTTAGGTGATTCTTATTCTTCCATGCTGCAGCTGCCACAGACCATGTCCCAACTATAGATGTTACACCTCATTGTAGCGGCAATCTTTTCTCCATGCACCTTACCACCACTATTAAGCAGTCCTCTTGGCTTTTAAGCTTGACACACAAACATCTTCGGAGGCAGTAACTTCTATTCATGAAAAAACTTTACTGAAAAAGTAAAAATAAAGTTACAAGATTCTTCTCTATTGTATGGTCAAAAACTGTGTAGCTCTGTGGGCTGCTTAACCTAGTCTGCTTAGGAGGTAGTGATGTCATCATTGCATTGGTATACTTAAATGAGCATTACAAAATGATAAAACTATTAAAACTTAACAAGTATCAATATGGCTTTTACACTCATATTGGCCCTCTAAGAAAAAGAACATGAAACACACAGTACAGTCTGTCAGTGATTTAAAAAACAAGAATAAAAAGAAAAACAGCAAAATGATCTGCACTTTGACTTCAAGTTAATAACCTAATAACCTGCAGCAGTTTCATACCAACATCTTATCTCCCTGAAAACACTCTCAACTACAACTGCAGACAAACTGAGTTGAGGAGCTTTAACCTCCACTATGTCCCTGATAAACAGGACGAGGGCGCCCTCTTGTGTCAAGCATCAGTTTTCAGATTTCAATTGTTGAGCTGCTGTGATGTTCACTGCAGGAAGACATGTACAAACTTCACTGAGTCTTTGGCAACTTTGAACCATATCAGTGAAGAGAGATTTAAATATTATGTATATATTGTAATCACACTATGTCAGTTTGTTCAAATTTTATACATTGAGCTCAAACTGAGGCATGTACAATTATTTTACACATTTGATTATATTTACATAAACAGTCGGTGCCACAGTACAGTGCAGACAAGTGAAGACACCTCTATCCTGGACAGCAGACCCTTTACTGGTCATGTTCACTTGTCAGTTTTTGAAAGAAATTTAGCTATGGATGAAAGTTTGAACATAGACAGAAATCATAAACATTTATTTAACTGCCATAAATATTATTTATGTTGTCATTTATGTTTTGTAGAATATTTTATTTAACACTGTTTATTTTTAATGCATACTTAATTTCTTTATTCAACACTTCAGCCTAAGAGGAAATAATGTCTATTCTCTGTTGAGTGACAGACTTAGTTTGATGTGACACTTCACACCAAGATTTTGTTTTGATTCTAACACTCCAAGAAGAAAAAGAAGAAAAAGAAATGTTTTGTCGCATGGTGGACTCATTCTCTCAGGGGTGCAGCCAGCGAGGTATTTAATTTTCTTTTACTGTGTTGTACGCATCTGTATATGTGTGAAATATGTTTCATTGCGTGTTGTATGTTAACAGTTCAACGGTGATGGTCGTAATAAAATCATCTGTAACAAAGAACTGTGGTCCGTGCCTACCTGACAGGAGTGATAATTTATATTTTATCAATGTACTTGTGATCTGAGTAGACCTGGCTGTGATTCTCTCTTCTATTTCTTAGTATCAATGTGAAAGTAAGCTAAGATATGACACATGAAATTGAATGAATGTAATGTAAAGGGACAATATTAAAGACAATATAATATAGAGCATCAGACGTGTTGTGTATTTTCAGTATATTAACAATGATCTTGAGAGGAGCATCTTCCCCACTGTAGCCTTCCTCTACCACTATTAATACCAACATTTAAGACAAGACATGATATGATAAGATAAGATACGATAAAAAACAATAGTAGTTACAGGTACTTTAAATCTGTGTAGTAACCTCAGATATAGCCTATTATCACTCAACACCAATATTACTGTTGTACATAATGTTACTATTATACATTAAAGTAAGACAGAGTTTGCCTATAGAGCCTCTAAATCACTAAATCCTCCGTTGCTACCAGAAAACCATTTGACCAGATTGTTAGGCTATAGGGTAGATTAGGGTAAACTGGGACACTTTTTTTCAATTCTGACTTGTCCAATACATTATATCAACACCTTATATCATTATGAAATCCCTGAGATGTTTCCTTGTTAAATTAAAAGGAACATGGCATTTATAATAATATTCCTTATGCCAAATTATTTCAGAATTTGTAGATTTTATGACTTGGGAGACTAGTTAGTTTTTAAGATTAGAAATACTCATATATATACAAAGCAACCTTATATCTGCCACAACTTTCTGAAATGTGCATACCCATAGTTTTTAGGTTAAAAAAAAAATAGTAGCCTGTATGTTCATGTGTAATTTTAAACAATATAACTTACACAGTACTCATATAGCTAGGTACTAGTTAGCTTTAACATATAATAATATTTAATTGAATAGAATAGAAAAAGAGATAAATGCACAGGATCTTAGTTGTCCCACATTAGTCAGTGTCCCATTTTACCCTAATCCGCCCTAGATAGACAGTTTTGCGTTGAGTCCTCCAGCGCCACGCCAGCTAAAAGAACTCTATATCCCAGGATCCTTTGCGCTACCTGCATCCTGTCCGGGCAGGCGGTAGGGGAAACAGATGACTCGTCTGGTGCGTTGCGGTTGAAATCTGCCGACAGGAGCCTTCCGAGGATTGATTCAGACACCAGACACACCTCGTAAAACACACTAAGGAGCCTTATTTATCTTAACACAAGGTAAGGAAGACTTCAGAGATATTTTAAACCTGCTTGGCTTCAAATGAACTCGCTAACTCGCTGTTAAAATGTCCTAAACGATGCTGGTAAACACCGCAGACATCCCTGCTGCAACCATGATGATTTGCTTTTTTATTTTCTTCTGTCCTGCATGTTAGAAAGCAGCTCACATGCATGTTATTAATAATGGAAAAAACAACAACAGATGTGTTTTATTATTGTGTTTTTTTGGCCTCCTCTCCGCCTCAGAGAAGCCATGCATGTTAGCTGACCCAGTGTTGCACTTTGCGTTTCCTTGTTTGAGCAGTAATTGCAGAGGAAGCTTTCATATTCAGCTAACCCACTTATATTATATTACATTAGCGTTATTATTTGATGCATTGATGTGGCTGCATGCTGTGACAGTATGGGCCTCCCATGTTATAGCATACTTACTGGAGTCACAAAGCATCAGTTTTGTGTTTTGGTCTTCTGAGAAATAAATACCAGGCGACCATTAAAGCACTGAAGAGTTCATTTAACCCTTTACATACTGTTCAGGCCCCAATTTGACCCAATTTTGACATGTGAGAGCTGTAAAAGCACCCTGTACACATTTATCTAAGCTCGATGTTTTCCTAGTGTGACTCACAGTATACAGAAATGGAAATAAACATGCATTTTTTTTATTTCTATTTTTGTGCAGCTGATGCACATTTTTGTATATTCAAACCTAGAGAATTTTAAAAAATGTATTCATCAAGTTCTGTAACAAGTTCTCCTCGACATACATCCATACATACATTACATAGAATAATAGAATACACTCTGTTTGCTTCATCAAAATGTATAAGCTTCATAAACGTAGATTTTAAAGCAGAGCTGTTGTATTGGATCGCATTAGATTGCACAGATGTACCTAATGAAGATGCCAGTGAATATATTGAATATTTGTTCTTTCTATAAACATTAAGCATTTTATTAGAAATACTAGAAATCTCCTTAAAGTGATACCGATACCAATTAAATACTTCATTTGATACCAATCATTTAAATAGAAGCATTAAATTGCTTGAAATGCCACCACATCTAAATGATTGGATTTTTTACACACGTGCATTTTGAAAGTCTTCAAAGTAGGTCAATCACATGTCGCATTAAATCTAAGACAGCTTGGGTTGATTGGCTGTGTGAGCAAGTCCATACAAATAGTCATATTTCTTTAGCTCCTGGTACAAAAAGGATCGAGAGACATTACGTTACTACTTGGTATTGATTTATTTTGGTACCTTTTAAAGGTATTGAGGTCCGGTACCCAGCCTTTGAGGTTGTAGTGGGTGGTGGTGATCTGGAGTGTGTTATATTATGTTTGTATAAGTGTTTCTAATATTTTGTCCACCCTATTATCATACAAAGGGAGCAAAATATTAATTACAGGGAGCATTTTTACACGTTTACCTCAATTTTTTGAACTTTGACTGTGTTTAACATTAATATTAAACATCATAACGATATATAAATAGTAGATAATCACAAAAAGCACAATGTGTCCCTTTTTAACAAAGAGTCAAACGTCCATGTAATGTAAACAAGCTCACTCACAGTCACACACTCACAGATAATTATAACCACCTCTTCAGCTTTTTGAGCATTGTTTGTTTTGGCTTTACGTCTCCAAACCTGATCCCAGCAAAGAAATGTCATTAGTCGTGCTTAATAAATGATAGTCACAGATCTGGTGCCACAGTGATTTCCACAAGTATGCTTTGGTCTTAAATAAGCACAAGACTCAAAGAGCTTTTTCTGCATGACTGTGTTCATCAGCAGACGGATGATTATGCTGAAGGAACCGTTACACGAATGTTTCAGTTAAAGCTGCTAATCCGTAGAAACTCTGCAGTCGTCTGAGATTTCTTTTCTTTTTTTTAAGTGGAGGATAGCTCTATTAAATCTGACAAGAATCTAAGAACAGATCACCAATGTACTGATGTAAGGCAAGGTAGCTTTATATATATATATAGCACATTTCTTACACAATGGCAACTCAATGTGCTTTACATAAAACAAACATTTAACAATAAGAATTCGAAATAAAAAAAAACATAAAAACATGCAATTTGAGTAATAAACGTACAATAGTGAAGTAAATTTACTTAGTTACATTCCACCAGTGGCTGTTGTTTAAGATTTATAGAATAAAATCAGTCTTATGTTGTGTAAAATAAATCACCTTTTTAAATATTTACCTTCGTGGTGTTTGTGTTCATTGTAGAAGGCAGCTTCCATCCTAAAGGCTTACAGCATGTCTGAAGTAGAGGATGACCATTTTTTGGGGAATCCAGCGGGTAACGGGATTCCCACAGGAATTGCGCTGTTGATCACCTGATTGAGACGGGACGGAGAAAAAATCAACAGGAACAGGTGGAAGTGGGAATCATAGTTCATTCTTTATAATGTATATTGCAGTTGCCAATATTGGAGTTATAATGCAATGTGCAGTTCTATTATCTGTCTCCTCTGTCAGCTATATGGCTGGTTGCTGGTTGGTTGCAGGCGGTCATGTGATGTGACCTGCATACTCGTCATTATGGTCTAATTAAACGTGCTGGATATCGTCGGGGGAAAAGTACGGGAACGGGAGTCAATCTTCCGGGAGTTGGGCAGGACAGAATCTTTTTTTAAATCCATCACGGGATTGGGACGAGACAGGAGTGAAAATCCACTCCCATGTCATCATCTAGTCTGAAGTACCTTCACGTACGGAGCCAGGGAATATGCCTTTATTATATTGATATCGTGATATGAGATTAAATAACGTCTCAGATATCGTGGTACGAGATTAGATATAGGCTCCGGTATAGTTATATGACATTAGATATCGTCTCAGAAGTGTCAAGTTTACAATTGCTACCTAACTGAATGATGCAGTTTCATAATACATTCAAATAGGGCTGAGCAATATATCAATATTATTTCGATATCGTGATATTATGCATCTAGATATTGTCTCAGATTCTGAATATCGTGATACGGCATAACTGTTGTCATTTAGCCTACTAGTTTAAAGGCTGCATTACAGTAAATTATCAAAAATCTCATTGTGTAAATATTTTGTGAAAACACCGACAGCCATCCCTACAATATTGTCTCGATATCGAGGTATTTGGTAAAAAATATTGCAATATTTGATTTGATTATTCACGTACAGTACCAGTCAAAAGTTTGGACACACTTTCTCATTGATTTGAATCATTGATTGAATAGTGTCCAAACTTTTGACTGGTACTGTAAACATGCAGATAGTTTTAAGAGTCACTGCCAGCTTTAAAATGTGCTGCAGGCAAAGTGAGATCTGTAAATGAATGTTCCCCTAAAATTAGCAACTCAAACCAGAAGTGTTCAGTGGAGCTTCCTCTACACTATGACCGCCCCTTCAGAGATCAGTCCAATTGACACGTCTAAGCTCAACAAAGCTGAACCATGTTTAAATTTTTTAGGGTTGTAGATTCTCATACTTTTTGTTTCTGTGACATTTCTCGGATGCTCCAGTTTTGTCGAGCAGGCATTCTGGTTCATGCTCAAACTAGTCAGACCTGTGCACCCATCAGCCTCTCCCTGCTGACTGTTGTCATTGCAGGAGTTACAGTAACATTGTTGTCATTGCTTTCTTTGCATAGTTTCTGAGTGACGGCAACATTTTAAAAGCCAAATAAACTCTGAACAGGAAGCTATTTTCATTTTTTCCTTAATGTCTCTTGTGCATCAGCCCAGTTTTGCTCTCAAAGACCTGAATCTATTTCTGTTTGCTTGTTTTATCTGTAAAATGCATTCAAATAGTGTTCCTGTCCTGTGTGGAAATCATAGGCTCAGTAACAATGAAATCTGCTCTGTTGCGAGGAAATTAGATAGAGATCTAGAAGAGCCAGCAAATTCCCACGAAGTGACGAAAAGTGAGCCATTATCAAAATAGTTGCAGATTAATGATCTGTCATCAACTAGTTGGTTATTTGACTAAAAAAGAACTCTAAAAATAGTATCAAAAAGGGGAATACTCCTCCTAAGATCTGTCTTTACAAAGAGGGAAAGGCTGTGGCCAATCAGAGATGAGTTAAAAATAGACCCAAGAATGTTGATGAGTTTTAACAACATTATAAAACCATCATTAATAATAATAATAAAGTCCTTGTCATAGCCACAGATTACAAAGTGCTTCAGAAGGACAAAATAGCAAACCAAGAAACAAACACATGCAGACAAATTCCTTAAAATTGAGACAATAAGACGAATAAAAATACATCTTAAGAAGCAAAACAACAACAAGCAGTAGAAAGATGTGAGGAGAAAGCCCTCAAATCACTCCAGACTGCCCAAATAAGTCAAAATACACAGCGTCTGTGTCTTAGTTTTGGTGAAACTTTGGTTGGAACATATTGATCTTCCAGAACAGTGAAAATAATTGAATCTATGATGTTTTTAGACATTTTAGATCCATCTTTCCAACATCCACTGGTGCAGTATCACTTTAAATCAGTTTAAACATGAACTGTGGTGTAGCTGTAAAAGCTCTGTGGACTGTGAAGAGGAAGCTGCCGATGGTGGACGGTTTTAGTTTCAGGGGAAATTGCATGATGTGTCTCGAGGTCGTTAAAGCGTGTTGGCTCATTGCCTTTGCATACAGCAAAGCTCTTTTCCAGCACAGACACACAGACATTCAACAGTAAACCTTAAGATCTGAGCTCAGATGTCAGACCGCAATAACATGCATGTTAAAGCATGTTCGATGGGTGATGTGATCCAACATGCACAGACTACAGTATTGATTATTTCACATTAGAGATCTCTTTATGGTGATGTCACATACTTCCCTTCACCAGTCAGGAGCCACATATTAACCAATCAGATTAGTTTTTCACTGTGAAACTTTAAATAAGTAACACCTTCATTTTTGTCACGTCTCCAATAGTGAAGCAAAATAGTTTTGATTGTTCAATAGGCAGATATCTTGATAGTTTTATAAGCAAAAATGTGCTAATTTCAGTTTCTCAGATGTGATGATTTAATGTATTTCTTTGTCATACATGATGGTAAACTTAATATCTTTGGTTTTTGGACTGTTGGTCGGACAAAACATGACATTTGAAGACTGATTTGAAAATACTGTTGACAAAACGATGAATTGATTAAATGAGAAAATAATCTTCTGATTAATTGATACTAAGAAAATAATGATTAGTTGCAGCCCTAGTTTCCACTCTGTCCTTTTATAGTGGAAGTAACTTACAGTCAGTTCAAAAGGACATTTAGTCTCACTTCCTAAAACCATACACTGTGTGAATATAATAGACTTAAACCACCATGAGGTCACCCATTGGTTTGTTGACTCTTGTTCTGAACCCTTAAATTTACTGACTGTTGCAATCCTGGATTTTTGGAGCCAGAAGTGATCATTGCACAATTTGGACAAGCGTGTGGAGCTGACCTTAACACTAGCTGTAACTGTTTTTTTATACAAGGCTGTAAACGTGTTTATTTCTGCAGTAAAGTTGGCCATTTTAACACGGGGGTCTGTGGAGATTGACTCACTTTTGGAGCCATTCAAGGAACTGCAGTTTTTGGCACTTTGCGTTAGCTTTATTTTTCAGCACTGGAGGTTGCTGCTTGCCTAAATCCCCAAACAACCAACACCAAGTAAACATCAAGTGTTATGCAGGTCAAGGCCAAAGCTTTGAACTCTAAACTACACTTCCTCACTATAGTGGATGGAGAAGTGTGTCCAAACTTTTGACTGACGCTGTACGTAATTGATAAATATTTAATTCATATATTTTTCGTGTTTTCTGATTTGTCCTCTGTGCAGATGCAGTGATGCGATTTACCTCCGCTGACTGAGTCTACATCCACCCAAAACAACCCGGCATTCCTGCTCATATAAACTCCAATGACCCGCCGCTGCTAACTCCGAGTCTACCTTTTTTTCTACATCGACCAGTGGCGGGGCCATCCCTGCCCGAGGGGCGTGGTCAAAGATGGACAGCCGATGCAGCAGTAGCGCTGATTCACGGCTGACCGGCAGGGTGGCTATCAACACCACGCCCATCTGTGCAAGGGTGGAGTCGTACGAGGCCGGAGAGAAGAAGTGCATCTCGGACGTGAGGAGGACCTTCTGCCTCTTCGTCACGTTTGACCTCTTGTTCATCACTTTGCTCTGGATCATTGAGCTCAATGTAAGAAATGTCTGTTTTCAAAATGTGTTTATGGTCTCAATCGCTAGTTTAAAGTCTTCTTCAATGCAGTATGATGTTCATTTGGGACATTTTGGCCTCCCTGATTTTATATGTGATGATAAAGCAGGGTATGCATTAGGGCGTGGCTACGTCCTGATTGACAGGTTGATTGACCAATGTCCTCGAGATCCAGCCCTCGCAACCATAGCAACCTCCTCGCTCCGCCCATGGCTCCGCCTCATGCCCATATAAGTAGAATCCATGTTTTTATTTTTCCCAGCATGCACCTGACATTTTAAAGATGGAGCAGTGGCGGAGTTTAGCTCAGTGGGAGGAGCGCCCGCCACATGTGTTGAGGCTGTAGTCCTCGCTGCAGGCGACCCCGGTTCGAATCCCGCACCGAGCGGTCCTATCCTGCGTGTCATTACCCCCTCTCTGCCCCCTGTTTCCTGTCTGTCTATACTGACCTGTCCATTAAAGGCAAAAAAAGCCCAAAAAAATATACTTTAAAAAAAAAAAAGATGGAGCTGCCTAGATTCGAAACTATTGGCTTCAGAGCAGCAGTCCACAAACCAATGGGTGACGTCACAGATGTTACGTCCATTTCTTTTATACAGTCTATGTATGCTATGCTGTATCAAGTTTTCCCCCCAACCCCTACGATAAAAACAGATGAACATAGATGATATCTGCTACATTGGCTGCTATGAGTCATGACAGTGCTGCAAACTGTGACGTCATTAGTTTCACTACGTGTTTCTCTTGTTGTTCACGCGGTTGTGGTGAGTTCAGGTGTCGAGGTGTTTCTATCACATAGTTCATTTGAAGGTCCCATGTATGAATCATCAGGTTCTGACCTAAATTCTGTTCTGACATAAATTACTCATAAAACTTTGTGTTTTATGAGTAATTTAAGTCTTAATTTTTCTTGCTCATTTGTTCAAAAAAATATAATGTTTTTGAGGCAGATAATAATAAATAAAAACTTGACTTGAAGTTTAATTTAAGGTTTTTTTAAACCCAACTATGGTTTAAAGACTCACAAAAATGCATTTTAAAGTAAAACCATCTAAAAGAATCATTATCAAGTTGCCTTATTAGACAAATTAAATACAGTTTCAAAGAGTTATTTCATTAATTAAATAATTATAACATCATGGTACTGTTTATTAATTGACAAGGTTTGTAGAGTTAAATAGTTAAGTGTTTTTTTTATAATTATTATTATAGGTTGAACATGATTTAGATATTTAAAGTGGTCACAGTTAGGAACGAAGAAATGCACAAGAAAGCTAAATATTCTCATCCTCAAGTTATATCATGGAAAATGGAAACTCTTCAAACGCAGTATGTACAATACAAGAGAAAGTAGCCGCTCTGTCATTATGGGAATAAAACTATTTCTGTACAGTAGAGAAAATAACTAACTTTTCTAAGTCAGTCCTGTGTTGTATCAGGGGAAAAGCTCACAGGACGTTTATGAGTTTGTCTGTTTTATAATGCTTATGTAACAGCAGAGTTTACACTTGTCCTGTTTGATAAGTCAGAGATGTTAATTAAACATTAACCAGCTCATATTTACATGTAGCTACTCTAACAAGTGTTGCCTGTTAAATTCAACTGACCTCGTTTGTCATTTAATGGCACACTAAGTCCGATAAATACCTCGAGCTATGATTGTAATGTTTAACATCATAACAGTAACATCATTGTTAAATGTGTTGGTATGAAATGTGTCAAGGCTGAAAGGAAGCAGGTCAGATGCTGCTGGAGAAGTAAATGAAGGTCAGAGAGCCATTAAACATTAAACCTTGAATGAGGAAGTGTGTTAACAGCAACGTACTGTACAGTCCAAGAACATGTCAGTATCTGCAAAGTGAGCGTTGAAATAGATGCAGTAGGTACACACACTCTCTATTAATGTACTTTAAATTTGCTCACATTCACAACACTAAACTTTACATTTTGGACTCAGTCTTAATAGTGCTGGGCGGAATACCGGTGTGTATATTTTCGTTATGATATGAATGTTTAATGTACCGCGGTCGCCATACCGGTGTAGGCTATTTCATCACGTTACGCTGCGCCGCGCGACCCTTTTCGGTGTTGCGTTTCTTGCTGCTCAACAAACACCAGAAGATGTTTGCCTGCCGAGCTGGTTACCATGACGACAGTTCACACATTACCTCCTGGTTTTTAATAATTAATCAGTAAACTCAGCATCCTCTGACGCAGGCTGGAAACTCTGCACTTTTATTTACAGTTGAAACATTTCGCTGTGTGTTTCAGCTTCTGTCAAACTAACGGAGCTGCGGTGGTTTCCTGTCTAAGCTTTCAAAATAAAATATTTGTTATTGTGCTCTTCTTATTATTATTAACAAACAAAGTTGGGGCTGTAAATTACGGGAGATTCCCAGGAGAAAAGACAAAATGGGAGGGCCGCGGGAGATGAGTCTAAAATATGGGAGAAACGGGAGTGTTGTCAGCTCTGATATTACTAATACTCACTCATCATGACAGTAAAATAGCCCATCCTAAGTCAATCTACTGCTGTAGAGTAGTAATTCCTCTCTCAACCAGTAGAATATGTTGTGAACAGCTGATTATGCATGGAAAAAAAATACCGTCATATACCGTGAAACCGCTTTTATTTTGAAAAAATACCGTGATATACATTTTTGGTCATACCGCCCAGCACTAAGTCTTAACTTGGACTGCAACATGTATGCTGGTTAGATTCATTGACTCTCTGAAAAGCCGCCTGCCTTCCTCTGTAACAGCGGTTGGTCACACTGAGCCGTTTGGCTGATGTGTGACGGTTGCTTTTCTCCTTAACTCGACTCTATCCAGCCTGCATCTGCTGCTCAGTGAGTCATCTTCTTATCTGTGGGTCACTCTGACATCCACGAAAAGATATCTGCCCATCCTTAAGATTAGAAAGAACTGCTGATCCAGGCACACTTTGGTTTCCAGTAAAAATTATAATAATAACACAAACTTTAGTTGTATGCACCTTTCATCAGAATCATGTAAGTAATGCAGCTCCAAGTACTTTACAACTAAAAAAAAGTGCTTCACATGAAAAGGATGTAGGAGCCTGTAAAAAACATTCATGTAAGCATATGATGAAAAATAAAACCCACTTCAGTAGAAATAAGATAAAAATGTGATATGTAGAAGTGGTGGTGATTTGAGACTCAAGTAAAAACGAAACGTATTTCATGCTGTGTCCACAATCTATGTAACGGCTCCTTGAGTGTGTTTTATCTACATATATAGTATATAGTATATAACATATGTCAATCATTCCAGGATTTTGGGGGATTTTTTTGTGATTATTGCCAATTACGATACAATTTTACAATGTTTTAAATAGGACTGGGCGATATGGACTAAATCAAATATCACAATATTTTAGACCAAATACCTCGATATCGATATTACAACAATATTATAGAGATGGCTGTTGATGTTTTTACAAAATATTTACACTATGAAATCTTTGATAAATAATCATCAGTAATGTGGATATAATGACAAAGTGGGTAAAAAAATGAAATAACAGAACAGCTAGAACAGTTTAGTAAGTTCAGAAAATGATATATTTTACTGTAATGCAGCTTTAAAACCAGGAAAAGACACTCTGATAACATATCGCGATATTACGATATCCAAAATCTAAGTTGTCTCATATCACGATATCAATATAATTTTAATTTATTTCCCAGCCCTAGTTTTAAGTGCTTATTTCTGTTAAAATTGCAGGAATTTGGAGATTTATTTTGTGTTAATAAGATAATCCTCTTATTAGTCCCACGATGGAGAAATTTACAAAAGGGACAGATATGATTGTTACACACACATTCATACAATATGATCCCTTCCTCAAAATGACTATTATACAAAATTGCTGGAAACATTGAGAACATATCATCTTTTCACAGTAATTTCACATCATTTCTATCATTTTTATCATTTATGAAGAGTCCCAATTAATTCCATGTAAGTTCACATCAGTATTTCCATCTATGGACATCTTTGATCAACTGAAGAATAAAAGAAGTGATTCAGACTAGGCATGGGATGATAACCGTGTTCAAGGTATACCGCAATTTGAAAAAGCCACGATAACCGAAACCGCCAATTTTTCTGTCATACCGTTCCTAAGGTAAAAGACAGGAAGTGCTGGTCAGAAATCCGTCAGGTGGTGCAGCTGCAGCGTAGAGTATCACAACCCCTCACACTGTCATCACAGTGTATATTCAGGTTAAATTAACATGTCTGCCTTTATTTTTCTTCCTTTTAGGAACATTTTAGAGCTGTAATCGCAATACCGCCATACCGTGAAACCGTGATATTTTTTCTTATGGTTATCATACAGCCAGAATCTCATACCAGTCCATGCCTAATTCAGAGTTCATAGTTTTGACTGGTAGCATTTGTTTGTGTGTAACAGGTGAACGGTGGCATTCAGAAGCAGCTGGATAAAGAAGTTCTGCACTATGACTACCACGCATCCTTCTTCGACATTTTTGTAAGATGTTCCTTCGTTTTTCACGTTTTTAATAAACAGATTATTTAGGTTAATTTATCTGTCTTTATTATGTATTTGTGGATTTGTGTCTGCCTGTTCCTTAATGTCTCTCTGTCCTTTCATCTCATCTCTTGTTGTTGTTTCCTGCCTCTCCATGTTCCCTTCTATCATTTCTTTCTTCATTCCATCATTTTACCCACCCACCCCTCCCACCTTCAGCTCCTGGCTGTTTTCAGGTTTGCCTCTCTCATCCTGGCCTACGCCGTCTGCAAACTTCGTCACTGGTGGGCCATTGCAGTAAGTTTTAATGCTTCCTCTTCAACCTGTAATGTGACAGCAGTTCCTTATTTTAACCAACAGAGGGCGCTGCCCAGTTCAAACCTCTTAGCTTCTGTAATACCAGGGTTTGACCCACTACCTTCACTTGTAGTCTTGAAGTTCACTTAAAGGAAGGAGTCAAGTCTGTTTTAACCCTCCTGTTGTCCTCGAGTCAAGGAAGGAAGGAAGGGAGGGAGGAAGAAGGAAGGAAAGGAGGAAGGAAGGGATGAAGAAGGAAGGAAAGGAGGGCGGAAGGACGGATGTAGGGAGGAAGGAAGGAAGGTAGGAGGGAGGGAGGGAGGGAGAAAGGAAAAGAGGAAGAAAGGAAAGAAAGAAGGAGGAAGAGAGGACAGAAGGAAGGAAGTAGGGAGGGAAGGAAGGACAGATGGAAGTAGAGAAGGAAGGACAGATGGAAGGAAGGAGGGAAGGAAGGAAGGACAGACGGAAAGAAGGAAGAGAGGAAGGAAGGAAGGAAAAGTCAAAACAGACTGGGTCAATTTGACCCGGGAGGACAACACGAGGTTTAAACTAGCAGTCGGTAGTAATCATTCCTCCTGTTCAAACTGACTATTAAAACCTTTAAATGTGCTTTTAATGTAAAGCGATGGAGTCGTTTAAAAGGTAGATGATCAGCTTCTATTGAGCTTCATCAGTGTGAGTTACTATAGTTAGTCATATCAAGTGATATCTGACACATTTACAGTCTTTTTAGCGTCAGATTCCCTCTTAGTGTTTCCTCTTGAGCTGTGGTGGAAGTATAGGAACAAAAAGACTTTGCTACTAAAAACACTGAAACGCTGAAACATAGAAGATGAAGATTTGAAACAGATTTCAGACGCTGAAGCTTCATATCAGCTTCAGATTAAACTTTTAAATCCATTTTTTATTTGCACAGAAGGAGGACTGTGGATTTAGTCCTCCATCACTTTACATTATAAGTGCATTATGAATGGATCTTCTAATGGTCAGTATGAACATGAGGAATCATTACAGCAAGAAAAAACAGGTTTCAGTGTTCATTTTGGGCTCCTGATTGTTGTTTTAATAAAGATTTGACCAAAGCCTGAGCTTGACTTCCCTCTGAGTGAACAGTAGTAATACACAGTGTCTACTGTATATTGACTTTTAGAAGGCAGAAATGTGAAGGTTATGGTTTGTCTAGTTACTGTATTCCCTGATTATTAGAAAACAAAGCATATGTTAATGATGTGTTGAATAAAACCTCCTCAGTAGAGGAGGTTTTAGGTTTTTCCTCTACAGTAGAAGTCTCTCTAATCAGTGTTTTCTCTGTTTGAACAGATCACCACTGCAGTCAGCTGTGCGTTCTTGATTGCAAAAGTCATTTTATCAAAGGTGAGACATCAGTGGTGAAACACAACAAAGTTCATCTACTAAAAGTAAAAATACAAATTAAATAGTAAACTATAAAAATCGATGTTTATACCTCCACTACCTGACATTTCAGAGGTAAATATTACACTTTTACAGCTCAAGTTACTTTTCTGATCCATAATTTCTACATCTGATATATAATTACTAACAAAATCTGGACTACTACTGATTAGATTTAACAGAATTGATAGTTAAATAAGCTTTATCTTTAGAATAATAAAACATTTCATGTACCTGTCAATGAGTTAGTATCAATAATATAACTCAACACAGATTTTTACTTTTCATATTTTTGATACAATTTTCTGCAAAAAACGTTTACTTCAAATTGAGTGTGTGTGTGTGTGTGTGTGTGTCTGTGTGTGTCTGTGTGTGTGTCTGTGTGTGTGTGTGTGTGTGTGTGTGTGTGTAGCTGCTCTCTCAGGGTGCGTTCGGCTACCTGCTGCCCATCATCTCCTTCGTGCTGGCCTGGATAGAAACGTGGCTGCTCGACTTCAAGGTTCTGCCTCAGGAAGCCGAAGATGAAAACAGTGAGTCTCACAACGAATAAATCAATCAATAAATTAACTATAACTTTAGTGTGCTACTATTATCACCACCTCTTGGTCTTACTTCTGCTGCTGCCTTCACGTATCCTCCTCTTCCTTCCTTTCAGGATATCAGTCCATCATGGACGCCACAGAGAGAGCTCCTCTCATGTATCCGGGTCCTTTATCTGATGGACAGTTCTACTCTCCACCAGAGTCTGTGGCAGGTCTGTTTATTCTGTGATTCTGACATCCACACTGCAGACATACCTCGTAATGAATGTCTAAAATGACTCACAAGGGTTTTTCAGTCGCTCAGCTTCGTCTCACTAGAGAGTAAACTGGATTTCAGCCTTTGATTTTTAAAGGATCTGCATGTTTTAGCGCCTTATTTTGAAAAGACAAGCATTAAACCATAGATTGTATATAAAGATTGGCAACTTTAAAGTCCAGAGTTGCAAGTTATAGTCAGAGCAGGACTTTCCAAATTAAGAGTGTAGGGTTCATTTGGGGTTCAGGAGAGACTTGGAAAATGGTGAGCTCATCATTTAAAGTTGAACATATCCATTACAATAAACTCTGCACAGAGAAGAGAACAACATCCAACTAATAGATCAAGAGCAACATGTTTTTAAGTAAAGGGGGGCTTTTAATATCACTGTCAAACTATTCTCCAAAGCAGAACAAAGGCTAGAAAATTCACCTAAAAATGGATGGCAGGTTTTAGAAGACAGCAAGTGATGTGAAGTTATCATAGACTGTATAAAAGAATTGGTTTGTGGACTGCTGCTCAGAAGCCAATAGTTTCAAATCTAGGCAGCGCCATCTTGAAAATTTCAGGTGCATGCTGGGAAAAATAAAAACACGGATTCTACTTATATGGGCATGAGGCGGGGCCATGGGCGGAGCGGGGAGGTTGCTATGGTTGCGAGGGCTGGATCTCGAGGACATTGGTCAATCAACCTGTCAATCAGGACGTAGCCACGCCCTAATGCATACCCTGCTTTATCGTCACATATAAAATCAGGGAGGCCAAAATGTCCCAAATGAACATCATACTGCATTGAAGAAGGCTTTAAACTAGCGATTGAGACCATAAACACATTTTGAAAACGTTTACTGAGGTTAGAAATCAAGTGAGAAGTTGGTGAATTCTCCATTGACTTGTATAGAGACGGTCGCCCCCTGGTGGCCTTTTGATAGAACGCAGTTCTAAGTTACTTCTGCGTTGGCCTCATTTCAGAGGACCAGAACTCCCCGCCTGGAAGTTATTGGAAAGGAAGAAGAAAATGATGTAGTATGATGTGAGGGTCCTTGGCATAAAAGTTGAAGATTATCATATCGTTGTTTTATTGAACGTTTTATTTTTTCTCTTCTGGTTTCAGACTCTGACGAGGAGCTGGATGATAAACATGATCCAGAAAAAGGGTTAATTCAACAAGTAATTTAACAGGTATCAGTCTTTATACATGTGTAGTTTTTTGGCAGTTATGACTTATTTCTTTTTTACCCAAAAAACATGAACTTTATTTCATCTGTGTTTCTTCAGGATTTCCACATCAGACGGTGAGACTCTTCTTCTGCTCCTGATGTGACACTGAGGGAAAAAAAACTCTGCCTTACACATTCTGCCATTTTTAGTTTTTAAAAGTCTAAGAAGAAGTATTTGTTTTATGCATACTCTCATCCACAAATGCACCTCCGGTTTTCTTTTTTTTTCTTTTTTTTGGTTTTGGCCTTTTAAAACATAGAATTGGAAAAGTGCTATTTCAAAATAAAAGCATTTTCGCACTTATTAATTTAAAACGACACATTTAAAGGATTTCCTGACCTTTTTAAAGAGAATTCATATAAAATGGATATTTCTTTACAATATTGCACCTTGTCTCTGAGACTTCACAGAATCAAACTAAGACATTTTAAATGAATTTTTCATTTTTTACAACGGTCTATTTCTCCTCTACGATGTTACTGTCTTATATATTTCCAATGACATGTTTACATTTGATTTGTTTCACCTGCTTGGGAATGAAGTCACTGTTAGGGAAAATAAGCTTGCTCTATAGACTCTGCATAAAGAAATTGAAGGATTTTTTTTGGCCAGTATTGAGTTTGTGAACTATAAGGAGGAGGAATATGTACTGTGTTTAAAAGAAAAAAAAAAAAAAAAGGATGTTTGACTCGGGATTATTCAAACTTATGGTGACTACTTCCAGGTCATTAAAGTACACGCATGGAATCAAAACATCGAAACAATATTAAGTTTTGATGATTGTCTGCATTTAACAAAGAGTGCAAAGTATTATAGTCTATAATGAGCCATAAATCTGCAGCATTTAAAAGATAAAGAGTATCTGGGGAAATAACTGCACTGTATGAACCTGCTTTTAAAAGCTGCTGCGATGGAAACCGTACTGTACATATCATCATGCATGCCTTGCAAGCCCGTTGGTTTTGTTATGAAAAGCTTGTGTGTAAAATAGAATTATTAAAATGTGAAACCTTGTGTTGGTGTTTTACTTTCATTACAGCAGATCGTTCTTGGCTTTGACTGGTTTATTGGATTTTGTTCTGTTTGCTTGTGATATTTAAACTTCCTGTCGTCCTCCCGGGTCAAATTGACCCCCGTCTGTTTTGACTGTTCCTTCTTTCCTCCCTTCCTTCCTTCTGTCTGTCCTTCCTCCCTTCCTTCCTTCCATCTGTCCTTCCTCCCTCCCTCCCTTCCTTTCTTCCTTTCTCCCTACTTTCCTTCCTTCTTCCTCCCTCCTTTCCGTCCTTCCTTCCTTTCCTTCCTCCCTCCTTCTTTCTTTCCTCCCTCCTCCCTTCCTCTTTTCCTCTCTTCCTCCCTCTCTCCTTCCTTTTTTCCTCCCTCCTTTCCTTCCTTCTTTCTTTCCTTCCTCCCTCCCTCCTTTCCTTACTTCTTCCTCCATTCCTTCCTTCCTTACTTCTTCCTCCTTTCCTTCCTTCTTTACTTCTTCCTCCTTTCCTTCCTTCTTTACTTCTTCCTCCTTTCCTTCCTTCTTCCTCCCTTCTTCCTTACTACTTTCCTCCCTTTCTTCCTCCCTCCCTTCCTTCCTTTCTCCCTCCTTTCCGTCCTTCCTTTCATTCCCTTCCTCCCTCCTTCCTTCTTTCCTTCCTTCTTTCCTTCCTTCTTTCCTTCCTCCTTTCATCCCTCCCTCCTTTCCTTCCTTCCTCCCTTCCTTCCTTCCCTCCTCCTTTTTTTTATGTACAGTATTTGTCAGATAAATGACAGCTGTTTTACTATATTATCATTGTGTTTATACACCAGCATCCACTAATCTGCTATCAACATTATAGTGAGTTATAAACCATTCATTTAATCTTCATACACCGCTTATAAAAAGGGGAGTTGAATTAAAGTTTCCTACTTATTCTAATTAAGCACTGTAACTCATCTGTACTCTAGTTTAAGTAATTCATGATAAACCGGGACTCATTTTGAAATGCAAGAACAAAAATGAAATTCAAGGAACTAGCCAGTAGATCTGATAAATAACATTATTCAAATAATTAGTTACTGATTCATTTTTGGCAATGTCATGAGTTTGTAGCTGTAACCAATCAGTCCTTTACTGACCTCTACTGGTTATTTAAAGGAGTAGCACCCTATTGTTTTACTCCAGTTAAAATACATCCAATGCAAGGTTTGCAAGTTGTTTTTCTGGTGGTCCAATTTCTAACCTTAATTGATTTCATGAGTTTATGAAACAAAAACAGGTGAAAAAATGTTTGCCAGGATAATCAAGTTACTTACGGGGTTTTTTTCCCCATTCGAAAAAGAACAAAAACAGGTTTTGCTAGGATTTTTTTTTCTCTAGGGTTTTTCGTTTTTGTGGTGGGAAATGTTTTGCAAGGATCATTTTTATTTTATTTTCCTCTTTAAAAAAAAAAAAAAAAAAACAAAAAAAGCAAAACTCCAACTCTTCTTGAGTCATAAACACAGGAGAGAAAATAATTTAGATCAGACTTGGATCAAATTGGATACCCAGAAAAAAAAAAAACTACTTAAACCATCAGAGCAGCTGTGTGTGTGTGTGTGTGTGTGTGAGAGAGAGAGAGAGAGAGAGATTCACATGCAGAAATAAATCAAACCATTAGTCTTCGTAATACTGTTTTATTATTTTTTCACATTTTTATTGACAGAAGTCAAGTATCCAAGGCGTTTTGTAAACAGTGTCCACAAATCTACATGTTGCCTCTCATCAGTGTGGCCTTTCAGTCAGTCAAAAACACTGTCCTTTAGAAATAAATACAATACTGATAATTAAAGAAAAGGAGAAGAAGGTAAACTCATAATACTTCTAACCTGCATCTGTCCGAACGAGCTCATACGGATCCAGATTCAGTCTTAAGTGTGTCTGGAAATGAAGCCACGTTGAAAACGACTGTGTGACACATGGAGGTAAACGACGCCTCCTTCGTCCAAAAGAGGAGACGAAAGGAGCGCAGAGGAAGGTAAAAAAAAACGAGTAATTGAGTGAAATCCTGGAGCTGGTGTGAGCAGGTAAGAAGATGAGGTTTGACGATGAAACACTGACACCACTTTCAAATCTCATTACTTTACATTTTGAGATGTTTTTCTTCTCTTATTCACTCTTGATTAAAATGCATAATAGAGAATACGTTGGGCTTTGATTCCTGCTAATAAAACATTTATTATTCATCAGTACTACTACTGTTTAAGATAACAGTATATTTGCAAATTTATATGCCCAGATTTCAGCTATTGTCATCTTAATCTACAAAAACGATTATCGGTGTATTGGAGTATTACGATGTTTAAGTGACGGGGACCAAATGCTACTCATATGATGGTTTTGGAGATGCAGATTTTGGCTAAATTTACACCAGATTTGGACCTGACTGGATTGGATTTAAGACACTTGTTTCTTTGTCTACCTTGGTCATACTTAATTAAATCCTATCTATGGTTGTTAGTTGAAAAGTCGAGAGACGACAGACGACTTTTTCTTTTTTTACTGTTAATAAATCTCACCAAACCCCAAAACCAACAATGAATTGATCTAATAAGTATTGTGCACCAATTTTAAGTCTGAATTCATCTTATTCCTCTTGTCTTAGAGCTCATTTCTGTCCAAAACCTATTAAAAACACACAATGTCCTGCTGCCAGAAATACTCAACAAAAGTACTACTTCCTGTTTGAGTAATGTTTCCTAAAAAACTACAGAGCCCAGCTGTTTGGGGGAATTACTCAGCCTTTGGTTTGGATGCTACAAACCAGGCTGGAAAGACTAATCACATTGTTGGTTTTGGGTTTTTTTTATATGGGGTTTGTTGATTGAGGGAATAAAAATAATTACACCAGCTTTTCTCTCCCAAGAAACAGTAAGAATAGTTTTACATTAGATGAAAGATCGAAATGTTTTAGCTTGTATTGACAGAGAAAAAATCTTAACCCTTAAAGCTTTAGGGTCAACATTTTAAAGATTGATACACCTGAATGACTATTGTTCTGCCTTACAATTAGAGATAGTTGTCAATTAAACTAGTTCCTCCTAAAGAAACTGTCACTTTTCTTTCTCTATGTTGGTTTCGTTTGGGTGCAAAACTGGCGCTGAAATCGGGTATTTCCGGTTATTTTAAATCTCAAATGAAACAGTGCGATCTACTTTTAGCCCGTTAAACACGAGACAAAAAAATAATAATCCACCTTAACCGCGACATGAACACATTTAACACCTGGAGACGGGACAGGAGACGGTTGATTGATTGATTTTGTGGAGATCGATCTGAAAGTGAGACACCAGCTGCGCAGGACGTAAAAGAAGAAACAAATAATATTAAAAATGTGAAACGCAGGCACAGAGAAACCAAACGCAGGTAACACAGGTGGGTGAGTATCTCAGTGCTTCGCTAACACTACACGGATCCACACGAGACGTATTTCTGTTAGTTTGTTCTCACGTTACATGGAAGTAATGGAATGTGGTGTTGTGTGTTTCTACTCTAATCTACTGTCTCTACTGTGTTGAGTACTGAAACCATGCGTCAGGTTTTTCTTCTTCACTAACTTTTTTTTTGGCAGTTGTTGTACGATGATCGCAGACTACTTTTCCACCCGGCGTGAAAATCTGAAACCTTTTTTTTTTTTCCTTTAAATCGAACAAACAAAAAACAGCGCTTCCATTGTGTTTCCTCTGACTTTTTCTCTTGAACTCTACGTGATGTGACGGACAGGAAGTATCACCCATCCGTCATTTTTTTACAAGTTAATTTAGACACCAGGGAGAAAAAAAAAATCATCTCTTGTGATCAGAGCAGAATCTGTACAATACAGATGTTTCTCGCTTATAATTAAAAGTGATTATTGCAGCCTTGAAACCCGTCAACATATCAGCTCCAATTTGTGTCTTTCATGTTATCAGTGTTTTTACATTCGAGACTTCAAAGCGACAGAAGTGAGCCACTGGTTTCCTCAGAAATAAAAAGAAGAGAAAAAAAGGCCATTTTGACAGTTTTGAGGACACTTCAAAATCATGAAAGATTGCCAGCGTTAAAAATATTTGTTCTGCTGCACAGTGAAGTCGATTTTTAACCCATTTCACAAGATAACAAAAGATGGACAGTGCAATAAAAAGATGAGCTTGTTATTGTGCATGAAATTAAATTAGTGTAGATAAACATTGTGGTGTTGTGTTGAAGTGACAAGCAGGAGGGTCGTGGGATACAATCTTAATACTTTTTGAAACCTGGTATCAAAAGATGGCATCAGATGCTTGGTCACAACATTAGTAACATATATAATGAGAAGTCTGGCAATCGTATTCCTCATATAAAAAGGTATTAGACAAAAAACAAAAGTATGATTTTACAATCCATACCAAAAACGTGGTTATCGTATCGGTACCTGATGGCCACCGTTGGCGTTTGGCTGAAGCTTGTGAAATGGGTTCAAATCTACAAACACCAGAGAAAAATGGTCACTAGTGAAAAGCTGGAAGAAGTGAATGTTTGTTATTTTGGATTCATAAAACATTATTTTTAAAGCTTTTCACTACTGAACATTTCCTGTTTGTGTCTTATTTGATATTAAATTGATCGTTTCTGGAGTTTGGATTGTTAGTTGGACAAAAAAAAACAGCAATTTAAAAAACTTAAAATTAAAACAGACATGTTTGACTATCTTCTAATATTTTATAAACCAAAACAATTTATCCATAATTTTAAAAAAGCTCTAATAGATACTGACAGTTATAGCTGGAGCTCAATGAAATCATTCTAACCATCAAGTCTCAAACGTTGAAATGATTACATGAGAGACAAACCCCACTGTATTGTTTTTTCTTCTTTCTTTCTTTCTTTTTTTTTTTTTTTTTGTCACACAACAATCAATCAAAAGTTTTTCCTTCTCTTGTCCAGGATCTGAATTATCAAAAACCTGAGAAGTCTCTCTCAGGCTTCACGTGCTGTTCCACTAACTAACCAGCAGGTGTCCTCAGAGGGCAGCGACTGACCCGGCAGCTAATGACTACTGCATCTTGTATTTATGTGTGTATATACATGAAACACTCAACCTCCAAACAGGCAGACAATAAGAACCCATACATCTTCATTGAGGTCTGAAGATTTCAACAGTAAAGAAAAGAAAAAGAGGTATTTGTAACAAAAATCCAACATTTGATTCACAGAGTTGTAACACTGCCTGTCACCAGCACTGAGGCTGCTCTTTAGGAAATAATAAATGGTATAATACTGCACACAAAAAAAACAAACAAACCTGCCTAATCTGAGGTGAGTTGCTTTGAAAATGCACATTGTGTTAATCCTCTTCTTACAGTTAACCATAACTGGACCTCGAAAAAACCTTTTAAAATGTCACCGAGCTGTTCGGACGACAGGAATCTGAACTTTTTCATCCCTGACCACAGCTGCTGCTAAATCCCAAACTTCCACTATTTTTTAATTTTAATTTTTTAACCAATCTAACTACTTTTAGAATAAGATTTAAAATGGCAACTGCTTTGTCCCTACTGTAGATTGATTATTTTAAAAAGCTTCCTCTCTTTGTCTTTTCCTCTTCACAATGCCAGAAAAATGACACGATCAGACAGATTTTTGTGACATTAACTACACTGAAAGGGAAAAACATTTTAAATCGAGACATTTCTGTTCCTTATTATGGCTCATAAAACAGTTTTATAGAGGTGCCTTCTTTCAATTGTCACTTTTAGGGCCCAATAATGGACACAAACTACCTGATTATTAGATTGAGATTTTTTTTTTTTTTTTTTTGCATGTCGTGATGAGATTCATCAGAAAGGAAAACACACCTGGAGGTCTGATATAACTTTACAATGATTAGTTGATTGATTGATT
The DNA here is from genome assembly GCA_021039105.1 of Scomber colias. Taxonomy (NCBI): domain Eukaryota; kingdom Metazoa; phylum Chordata; class Actinopteri; order Scombriformes; family Scombridae; genus Scomber; species Scomber colias. The sequence goes on from JAJDFG010000293.1 coordinate 294,962, forward strand.
AGTCAAATGACAGCAAGTTAATCAACAATCTTGATAATGGATCAATTGATTATGCCATTTACGAAGCAAAAAAAAAAAGCCAAACACTCGTGTCCCTGTGTCTTATTCGTGAGGATTTTCTGCTTTTCTTTGTTTTAAATGGTTGCAGATTGAATATCTTTGGGTTCAGGACTGTTGTTTGGATAAAACGAGACATTTAAAGACATCACCTTAAGAATTTGAGAAGCATTTTATCTTTTTTTTTTTTTTTTTTTTTTTGCCTTTTTTTCTTGATCAAGCGATTAACTGGTGAATTTTCAAAGAATAATCTGATTAATCAATCATGAAAATAATCATTAGCTGCAGCTCGACAATGATCGACAGCGTTTTCTAAACTCTTTCGGTGACTTTGCTAAAAATCTGACAACCGTTCACAAGCCTCTTGTTTTTTTGTTTTTTTACGCTCAACGCTTTATCTGCATGTATGGCGAGGAAAAACTGCACAAATATGTCCTCTTACTCATAAAACCTCAGATCCTAAATGCACATAAGGCAGGAAGCTAACTTTCCACCAATGGATCCATCCCAGAAATTCACCAGCAGCTGATGAGGAATAGACGACTAACACTATGACCTCTACATGACGGTCGACTACTTGTCTGCTTACATGTTCAGTACAAATGTTGGTGTTGGAAAAATGATTGGCTGCATCTCTCTCTCTCTCTCTCTTATCGAGCCTGGGAAGTAGTCAGAAATACAGTCAAGACATGATAACACCAGACAGAGCACGCTTTCCCCTCCCAGTCCAATCTCGAGAACTTCACCAGATCCAAAATTTTCCTTTTTCGTGTTCTTCCAGACGCGTGAAGGATCCCCCCCCTCCCCTCCCTCAATGATTCATCCAGGCAAGAATGCGGTCAGGAGGATAAATGCCGATCCCTGTTCTCTTTTTCAGGTTAAACCACTTATCAGGATGCCAGTCTGGTGGGGAAAGGGGACGGCTCCGATGTATGGGTGCATTGTATGGAGCTGGCAAAAGCCAAACAATCCGACTTCCAGCGGTAATACTACGTGTCATTGTGTCAGGGGAGCAACAAAAGGCCTTGCATCGGACAGGAATGCATTCTGTGCGAGCCAAGCTGCTTAGCCCAGTGACCTATTGTCCAGTTGGGTTCTTTTCAAGTGTTTTTAACCCTACCACAAAAAAAAGGACTAAAAAGAACAAAAAATTTAAAGACATTTAACATTGTTTTTTTTTCCACATAGCACCATGCCATCGGTTTCCAGTTCTGAACACTTAATTGCAGTGTATCACATTTCCATAGGGTTTTTTTTGTTTGTTTGTTTGCTTTATTTCTTCTTTTTTTTTTTTTTTTTTTTTTTTTTGTTCTGTGAAGCTGATATGCCGTGTCCGGAAAAACAAAAGTCGCACGCACGATGGTGTGACGAAACAAACCAAAAAAACACAATTGAAGAAGAAGCGCACAGAACGTGAGGTGGAAGGAAGGAGGGGGGGAAGCGGGAGGATTGGTGTGAAGCTGAGGTATCCGTTCAGGTTTTTTTTATTTTGTTTGCTTTTTTAAATTCCTACATGGTGACCACAGTCTGTCTGAGGGGCGTCTAGTGTGTAATAGTTTGAAAGTGTACTGTACATGTGAGGACCGTAGTGGCAGAAGGCACATATTGCCGAAGTGTGTTGGAGGGGGGAGGAGGGGTTTATGAGTGATGTTATGAGCGATGAACTCTCCTCTACCCAAAGCGGGGAAGCTGAGCCTTTGTCCGCCTGCTGCAGTGTCTGGTAGATCACAAAAGAAAGCACCCGACCGCTTTCAGCATTTTTACCAACCAAGCAGATTTTGCTTTCATGTCAGAGAAGAGTCTCCTGGCTGGCTGATCCCTAAATTAGTCCAACTTACAGCCATTTAACACCGTCTGACCACTGATGATCTGGAGGTTCAACAGCCTTCAGCGAATGGTTTCTGACCTCAGAAGTCATTGGTGCGGACAAAACTTAAAAAAAGCCACTTTGAGTGTTTTATCGGCAAAAAAATACATGAGAGCAGAACCTCCATGTGACGATCGGCGCCTTTGACAGCAGCTAAAATCCAAGTCGGGTCCACAGCCGACCGGATTTCAGAACAGAAGAGGAAGTCGGCCCATCGCCCGCCCCCCCCCGCTTCTGTAACTCAGACACGGACTGAAACGTGTTCCAGCGAACGTGCCGGCGTGGGGGCAGCAGGCGCCGCTGAAGGCGACGGTGAGACTGTAGGAGGAGTAGGTGTTATTGCTTTCAGCTCGTTGCCAGGGCAACTCTGGGTGCTGACGCCACGGTTGAGGGCGCCGGAACGCAGGGTAGCATTGACCGGCAGAGCGTTGGGGTCACTTCGAGGGATGTTGACGGGGCAGGAGCGGGTGCGGGCGTGACCCTTGTGGCCGCCCGGGTGGCAGACGAGGCTGCCGACGGTGTCGACGGGTGACAGGTGGCGCTTGAGCCAGCGCTCCACACGCTCCTCCTTGTACTTGATGGAGTACCAGGTGAGGAAGATGAAGAGGAAGCCGAGGAACTTGAGGCTGGCGGCGAGACCGAAGTAGACGAAGCGCAGGGAGGTGACGTCGTACTCCCAGCAGGAGCCATGGACGCCGCAGTCCTGCTGCCACAACATGCAGGTGGTGTCGATGACGGCGCCGAAGTAAATGGGTGTCGGGATGTAAGCTGAGAGGAGAAGAGGAAGGAAAAGACATGAGAGGAAGAGAGGAGAAGAGGAGGAGGAAGATGGGAGGAAGATGAGAAGAAGCAGAGGGCAACAAGAACATTAAAAAGGGACAGAGAGACAAAAATATAAAGAGTGAAGACAGAAAGGAGAGAGGATAGAGAAATATGATACAGTGTGAAAGGTGAGTAAAGGAAGGAAGAGGGGGAATTTCAGTGGAACACAGAAGGAGAGACAGGATGAGATATAAAAAGAAAAGAAAGCAGAGAAATAACAAACCTGTCCTAATCTAAATGATCTCAGTAATGTGACACAATCATTCTATAATTCCCATAATGCAAAAAACCTCTCCTCCATTTCCCTCCCTGCCTGCTTAATAATGCCGACGCCTCTCAGACTCTTCGCCCACAGTTTTTCTGACTAATTCACACTGACAGCGGCTTTCTAAATGTCCAATATCTAAAATCCAATTTGTCTCTTTCCTCCTTATTCAGGAGGAACTGTGATGTTTGGCATTAAGCAGACCAACATCTCATTCCCTGACGCTCTATCAGCCGGTTGGTCAGCAGCTGCAGAACCATCAGTCCATTAACAATCGATGCATTTAGCTGATGCTCTCTTCCTGCGTGCAGCTGGACTGATGCAGGGTTTTAAAGACAAGACTGCTGCTATATTGATCTTTTAATTCTGACCTTTTTCACACCTAAAAACACATCTAGCAAAGATCTTAAAAGGGCTGAAATCTTCCTCTTCTCCTCCTCCTCACCACTAAACACATAAAAAAGGTGATGTTTGTGTTTTTTGTACTCACCGAGAGTCCTGAGGAGAACGAACTGCATTCCCAGAGCGAACGGCCGCTCCTGCTCCGCCACAGACCTGCAACATAAAACACATTAATGGAGCTTAATGTGAAACCAATACAATAACTGAAGCCTGCAGTGCACATATACTGAGAATGAACTTCACAGTGAAGCAGGAGACAGTTACATTTCTGACATTATATATATTTACATTTCAGAGATTCAGGGGTTTTTAATGAAGGATAAGGAGTCGATCTAATTTAAATAATTGTCAAACCTAATTTATTATTACAAATGGGGGATGTTTATAAATCCTACAGCAGATCTTTAATGCTAAATCGACATAAAAAAATACACAATTGTACATTAAAATTAATGAAAATTGAAGCTTATGAAAGAGATTAACTTGTAGCTTTTCATAAAATCACACTTCATTAACTGTACAGTAAATATGGTCCTTCCCACATGAGATCAAATTGGGCTGTATGTGGCCCTTGAATGAAAATGAGTTTGACACCCCTGCAGTAAAGTAAAGTCAATGAGTTGATCAGGTGAGAAGTAGAAGTGAAATATAAAGGAAGTCATTAATATTTGGTCAGAGGTCAGAAAATAATTAACAAGTATGAGTTCTGCTGATAAATAACCTCTATAAAACAGTAAATGAATCAAAACTCTGTCTCTTCCAGCTTCTAATAGCACACTAACTCTCCCAGTTGAGCTCTTTGGGTAAAACCCAGCTGTATCTTCGTACCTGAGGGTGACGATGATTGCGGAGGGCTGAGCGCAGGCAGTGATGAGCGTGACGATGAAGAGGAAGATGAGGAAGGGGATGAGGGTGCTGCAGGTGCGGTCACACTTCCCGGACACCGCGTAGCCGTTCTCGTTCAGGTAAGTCTTCACGATGACGAGCTGCAGCTGGTTGCTTCCCTGACCGCTGGACGACGGCGTGATGACCTGACGGCTCTGGACGCAGGCGCAGTCTGAGTAGTTTCTGATCTGGAAGTTAGGAATATATATGTAAAGTTAGAGATTTTAGGCACTTTGACTTCAACATTATCATAATTTTGGTCATTTTAACCCTCCTGTTATACTCAGGTCAAGGAAGGAAGGAACGAAGGAAGGAACGAACAAAATGAGGAAGGAACGAAGGAAGGGAGGAAAGAGGAAGGAAGGAAGTGGGGAAAGAAGGAAATGAGGAAGGAATGATGGAAGGGAGGAAAGGAGGAAAGAAGGAAGGAAGGAAGGGAGGAAAAGAGGGAGGAAGGAAAGAAGAAAGGAAATATGGAAGGAAGGAAGGAAGGAAGGGAGAAAAGAGGAAGGAAGTGAGAAAAAAAGGAAATGAGGAAGGAAGGAAGTAACGAAGGAAGGAAGGAGGAAAAGAGGAAGGAAGGAAGGAGAGGAGAGAAGGATTGAAGAAGGAAGGAAGGAAGGAAGGAAGGAAGGAAGGAAGGAAAGAAGGAAGGAACAGTCAAAAGAGATAGGGTCAATTTGACCCGGGAGCACAACAGGAAGGAAGGAAGGAAGGGAGGAACAGATAGGAACCCTATCAGAACAGATAGGGTCAATTTTAATGAAATCCTGCTACTATAGCCTCAAGAGAGGGATCATCAGGAGGAGGAATGGGCCTTAAAGAGACAGGAGCTAAGTTTCATACAGAGGCTGAACTGTACATTATATGTTACTGTACATTATTAAGATATCCCACACTAAAAATATAGACCTACAGAAATACAGAAATAAGCTACTAGATGTGAAAAAGTTTGATATTTATACTTAAACACTTTAAATTTCAGCTTTTAAAACATCAACATGTCTGTCTTACCCCGGTGCTGTCGTTGGAGACGCTGTTGCAGCCGGCCAGGCAGGGGTTAAAGTACGTGATGCCGTCAGAGCCGCAGACCGGAGCGTACTCGTGGATTTTACATCCGCAGTTCACATTACAGCCTCCGGTCAGGTTCCTCTGGGTCATGGTGAGAGTCGGCCTGCAGAGACACAAAACACACAAAGAGACGCACAAAGGATCTTTAGACGTTGCTTCTTTTTTTTTAAAAGTTCATTTCAGAGTCGTGAAGCCGACAAATCAACTACAACTCCCATGATGCAGTTCTTCTTCTTCACAGAGCTGTTGAATACTGAGCTGAAGCTGGAGACTGAACACTTTGTAGAAACCTGATAAAATATTTAATAGTTTGATCACTTTTATATTGTTTTTGGATCCGTTTATTGATTGGATCTACTCCACAGCAGCTAAGGCTCATGGGTATTGTAGTATTCATAAAAACCCGCCATGAAAAACTAACAAAATAAAACATAATTTCTCTCAAAAAACAAGCTGAAAAATTAAAACTGATCCCAACACATAAACCTCATGTATTCTTCCCGTTACTTTATGGCAATTTTATATAATATTGTGCAAAAATATTCAAAATGTAATCAGCGTTTGAACACTTTTCTAAAACCTGTAAATTAAATTAACTGCATTGTTTAGTGCAGGGTTGTCAAACCGTGTACAGTATACCGCGGTATTTCACGGTGACGGTATTTTATTTTTTTAAAGATTTGTTTTGGTACTAGGGGCCATGAAATAACCAACAAAACAGACAAGTATCATTCTTAGAAGAAAAACATTGCTTTATTTAAGCAAAATGTGTGTGTGTGTCTGTCTGTAAATCACCAGACAATCATTTAACTGAAACCAATATTACGGTCATGGATCATGTGTCTCACGTGTGTTTACCAAAACTACCTTTTTTGATTGAACTGTCACTGAACCAAAGACGCTGACCATGCAGCCTTCCCTGAACTAAATGGAATAGATACATTTGAGCAGCACACAGGTCCGATGGCCGATGTGGTGTCCATACATAGACTGTATAAAAGAAATGGACGTAACATCCGTGACGTCACCCATTGGTTTGTGGACTGCTGCTCGGAAGCCAATAGTATCGAATCTAGGCAGCGCCATCTTGAAAATTTCAGGTGCATTCTAGGAAAAAATGAACACGGATTCTACTTATATGGGCATGAGGCGGAGTCATGAACGGACGTATGGGCGGGACCAACGGCGGAGCGTTGAGGCTGCGATTGGTTGCGAGGGCTGGATCTCAAGGACATTGGTCAATCAACCTGTCAATCACAACGTAGCCACGTAGCCTGCTTTATCGTCACATATAAAATCAGGGAGGCCAAAATGTCCCAAATGAACATCATACTGCATTGAAGAAGGCTTTAAACTAGTGATTGAGACCATAAACACATTTTGAAAACGTTTACTGAGGTTAGAAATCAAGTGAGAAGTTGGTGAATTCTCCATTGACTTGTATAGAGACGGTCGCCCCCTGGTGGCCTTTTGATAGAATGCAGCTCTAAGTTACTTCTGCATTGGCTTCTTTTCAGAGGACAGGAACTCCCCGCCTGTGTCCATCCCCATCCCCATTTTGTTTGTTGTCTTGTTCATTAATGGGTTTTTTTCTCTCTTGTCTTTCCAACTTTTTTATTATTAAACGTATTAAATCTAATCTCAAAGTGTTGCTCCTAATAAAGAAATCCAAACATCTTCTAGTAGCTCTAAAATATTGATGCAAAGCCAATAACTGATAAGTACTGTAACCTGGAGTCTGGTTGTTTTATATTTCTCTTCAATAAAGTGACTTAAACCATAAAAACAAAAAAGGAGACTGAAAGGACAGAAGAAAGTCAAAGAGACAGACAGAAGAGGGAGATAAAGAAGGAAACATGAGGACATTAAGGACAGATGAAAATAAAAAGGATGATGAAGAAAAGCAAAAGGACAAGTCAGGCCACAGAAGGAAAGAGATTATTTAAAAAGATAACAAAAAAGTGCATTAAGGAGGGCAAGACGGACCGAAAGAGAGACGGAGAGGGAAATTAAAAAAAAGACCAGAGGGAGTAACAGAGCAGAGAGAGAGAGAGAGAGAGAGAGAGAGAGAGAGAGAGAAAGAGAGGGCAGCCAGCCAGAGATCCTCTTGTCCAAGCTGTCCTTGGACATTTTCCATCGTTGCCATGTAATCGCTCCCGGGGACGCTCCGTCCAAAAAAAAAGCAAACGCCTCCGTTTACTGGCTCGTCATCAGTTATCCTGCACTGATCTGAACGCTCGCTGCTTCCTCTCTGACATCGGTCCACAGACGAGAGCAATAAAAAAACCCGCCACCGACTCGTGTCATGTCGGGGAAATGAGTTAATAGGAGAAAAAGGCCGGGCCGAGCCGCAGCCAGCAGACGGACGTCTCTGATTTAAGAGAGAAGCTTTCAGAAAGAGTCTGTTTATGGTTTACTCCAACGAGACGAGAGAGGAAGTATTTATAACACGGCTTAAGGAGAGAAATGTCTGCTTTCAGGCATTTTACTTAACCCTCATGTCGTCCTCCCGGGTCAATTTGACCCATCTGTTTTGACTGTTCCTTCCTTCCTCTCGCCTTCTCTCTTTCTTTCCTTTTTCTCCCTTTCTTCCCCTTGTTAAAACACCTAGCGCCTACATTACCCACAATGCACAGTGACTCAATTCACTCCACACTTGCACAGAGACTGCTGTGTTCTTATGCTAATACTGCCAATATGTAGTAATACTCTGCAACAGCTAGAAAAGTGGAGTTGAAGTAAGATTTATGTTATTTTATAGGACTAGCTGGCATGTTTCAATATTTCATTTTTCATAATTTCTTTAAAAAAAACCTTGAAATATTTAGTTATAAAGAAAGACAGACAAAAGAGAAAAAAAGAGGGACAAATGACAGACATCGGTCACCATGGATATTTCTCTTTTATACCATTTTCTCTTTCTAAACTCGACCTCTCCGCAGGCTTCTTTCATAATTCTGTTTTTCTGTCTGTGGATGTTTTTTTTTAACCACTTATATTACCAACCCCCCCCCCCCCCCCCGCTCCTCCTCCCCTCCTTATCTCTGCATTCACTCTCTCATTTATCTTTCAAGAGTGTTTTTCTGTCTCTCTCCATCCTCCACACCATCAAATCACTGTGGAAACCAACACACACACAGACGCACACACACACACACAAAAACACTCAGCGGTGTAAATTTTCAATTCAGATTAGACACAAAACAGACACTTCGACACCGACTGACGTGCTTCTCCTCCGTCAGCAGTGATGCGTGACCACCCACCCACCCACTTCCCACCTCCCTTACACTCCCTTTCTCCCCCCCCTTCTCCCCCGTGCTCCTCACCCGGTGGTATAAGGGATGTTGATTCCTCCGAGGTTGATGCTCTCGCAGCCCACGATGAACAGCGTGGAGAAGCAGAGCAGGGAGACTCCGCTGCAGATCATGGCGAGCTTGGCCGACTCGCGAGCTCCAAGCTTCAGCTTCTTAATGATGTAGCCGCCCAGGACGATGCCGACGCCGGCGCTGGGCACGATGATCACACCTGGAGGGGGAAGAGAGAGGGGAGAGCACTTATTAAAACAATAAATTAACAACTAACAGATCGATAGACACGATGTTCCTCAAGGTTTATAGGGCCCTATAAAATGTGTTTTATTTTTTCCCCAAATTCTGTTTTTTTCCGTTTTAATTTCTGTGAATCCTGTTTTTTTACATTTCACTGTCAGAAACAACAGTTCACCTGACACATAGACATCCTTCGGGAACTGCTCGACTCTGTACTGAGGGGTTTAATGTCAAGTTTTCAAAGTTTTTTTGCCGACAAACACAGACCCGTGGCCAGCTGCTTCGCCATGCTTACATTGTTTTGAAGGGGGAATGGGCTCAGTGTGTGGAGGAGGGGGCTTGTTGTGCCACCCAGATTTGCTTCCCTCCGTTCAGTTTTCTCCAGACATACGTTCCTCTTCCACACGAAAACAGCATTTCAGTAAAATGATGTCAAATTCCGCAATATTAAAAATAACTTCTGTTTAAATGGGCCAATTCCGCGATTCTGTGATTGCGGAAATCATAGGACCATAGGTTTAGAACTCAGACCACTACTATTCACCTTATATGCATCTTTCAGGTAATATTATTCAGAAACTCCATAAATGTTCATAGTGATGCAGACGATACTCGATTATAGCTATCAATTACAATGGCAGATACAGGAGGTTATTATTGCAAAGGCCTGGGAATACCTGGGTGGGCCTCTTTTATTAAAAAAAACAAAAACATAGCTTAAGAACAAACACTGTGCAGCTCAAAAGACATTTCTTTTAACTGTCCGAAGCCTCCGATAAACAAAAACTGCGGCAGAAACTTCTAACGTCCGCTTTCTGATTCAGTTTTACAATTTTCAATGCTTCATAGAATGACCCCTTCAAAATAAAAGCTCTGATCCCCGTGCTTAAAATATAAAAGGTTATTAATGGATTTAATCCCTCAAGAAAAAAGACAATTAACACACTTTTTAATTATAATTAATTAATTCATATTACTATTTTCATGACGGACATTGGTCACCATGGATATTTCTCTTTTATACCATTTTCTCTTTCTAAACTCACAGAACAAGCCCTTCAAAATAAAAGCTCTGATCCCTGTGCTTAAAATAAAATGGTTATCAATGGATTTAATCCCTCAAGAAAAAGGCAATTAACACACTTTTTTATTATAATTAATTAATTCATATTACTATTTCATCTGAATCTGATTGAAACCCTGATCAATAAAACCAGATGAATCTAACCAGTAAACCAAACTTAACCCTCCTGGTGTCCTTGAGAAAGAAGGAAGGAAGGGAGGGAGGAAGAAGGAAGGAAAGGAGGGAGGGAGGGAGGAGGGAGGGAAGGAAAGGAGGGAGGAAGGAAGGAAAGAAGGAAGGAGGGAGGGAGGAAAGACGACAGGAGGGAGGAAAGAAAGAAAGAGAGAAGGAGGGAAGGAAGGGAAGGAAAGAAGGAAGGAAAGGATGGAGGAAGGAAGGAAAGAAAGAGAGAAGGAGGGAAGGGAGGAAGGAAGGAAAGAAAGAGAGAAGGAGGGAAGGAGGAAGGAAAGAAGGAAGAAGGAAGGAAAAGAGGGAGGAAGGAAGAAGGAAGGAAAAGAGGGAGGAAGGAAGGACGGAAGGGAGGGGGGAAGGAAGGAAGGAAAGAGAGAAGGAGGGAAGCAAGGAAAGAAAGAAGGAAAGGAGGGAAGGAAGGAAAGAAGGAAGGAAAGGAGTGAGGAAGGAAGGGAGGGAGGAAAGAAAGAGAGAAGGAGGGAAGGAGGAAGGAAAGAAGGAAGAAGGAAGGAAAAGAGGGAGGAAGGAAGGACGGAAGGGAGGGGGGAAGGAAGGAAGGAAAGGAGGAAGGAAAGAAAGAGAGAAGGAGGGAAGCAAGGAAAGAAGGAAGGCAAGGAAAGAAGGAAGGAAGGGAAGGAAAGAAGGAAAGAAAGAAGGAACAGTCAAAACGGACGGGGTCAATTTGACCCGGGAGGACGACAGGAGGGTTTTCTGACCTCCAGCTGCACCGTAAGCTGGTGTAAATGCTTCTATCCAACCACAACAGCAGCAGCCTTGCATTACCATGACAGCACACTCTCTTTTCTTTTTTTCCCCCTCTCTCGCTCTTTTTCTTTTTTAGTGTGGGTGGCCCCTGAAGGACAGCGGAGCCTCTAACCCAGGCGATGCTAGATGTTAGATAACGTTGGGTCCTGTTCTGAGCAGCATTTTGTTTCCATCTGTTTTATTCAAGCCTTTCACTTTCTAATCAAACTGGTTCCCTTCTTTCCTTTTTGGACTCTTGCTGCATATTTCTTTCTTTTTAATATATTCTTAACCCTCCTGTTGTCCTCAGGTCAAGGAAGGATAGAAGGAAGGAAAAGAGGAAGGAGGAAAAGAGGAAGGAGAGAAGGAAGGAAAGAGTAAGGAGGGAGGGAGGGAAGGAGGAAGGAAGGAAGGAAAGGAGTAAGGAGGGACGAAGGGAGGAGGAAGGAAGGAAAGAAGGAAGGATGGAAGATGGAAGGAAAGGAGTAAGGAGGGAGGAAGTTAGGAAAGGAGGAAAGAAGGAAGGAAGGAAGGAAGGAAGGAAGGAAGGAAGCAAGGAAGGAAGGGTCAAAACAGACGGGGGTCAATTTGTTATGTGTTAATAAATGCCACCTTTATTCCACAGACTCCTGCCTTTAAATCTTTACATCTCTTTTGTCCTTCATATGTGGAGACGGAGCTACAAACGGGCAGCAACGCATCTGTCTCTTCCAGGAAACGGAGCGACTGGATGAAAATCTGATGAGACAGTGGCGTCACCGCTAAAGCTGGCCGCCTCTCATCTCCCTTTCATGAGGTGAAAATTATTCAAAAAGGCTGACTCACAGGCTCGGCTCGGCGGCTCGGCTCGACCTCCTGCTTTCGGTGTCCAATTGGACAAGACTCTACACAAGCGAGGACACAAAATTATTCGTAACACTAATAAAAACGCCGGCGGCAGCAGCAGCAGAGCGTCAGTGCTCTCGGTACCAGAGAGAGTTACAGCAGAGGATAACAAAGCCGTGGTTCTGGGACCTCGAGTCAAGGAAGGAAGGGAAGGAGGAAAGGAAAGGAAAGGAAAGGATGGAAAGGAAAGGAAAGGAAAGGAAAGGAAAGGAAAGGAAAGGAAGGAAGGAAGGAAGGTAGGAGGGAGTGAGGGAGGAAAGAAGGAAGGAGGGAGGGAGGCAGAAAGGGAAAGAGGAAGGGAGGAAAGAAGGACAGAGGAAAGAAGGAAGGGAGGAAGAAGGAAGGGGGGGAAGGAAAGAAGGAAGGGGGAGGAAAGGAAAGGAAAGGGAAGGAAAGGAAAGGAAAGGAAAGGAAATGAAATGAAAGGAAAGGAGGAAAGGACGGTGGAAGGAAGGAGGGAGGGAGGGAGGGGAGAGAGGGAGGGAGGAAAGAAGGAAGGAGGGAGGGAGGCAGAAAGGGAAAGAGGAAGGGAGGAAGGGAGGAAGGAGGGAGAGAGGCAGAAAGGGAAAGAGGAAGGGAGGAAAGAAGGAAGGAGGGAGGGAGGCAGAAAGGGAAAGAGGAAGGGAGGAAGGGAGGAAGGAGGGAGAGAGGCAGAAAGGGAAAGAGGAAGGGAGGAAAGAAGGAAGGAGGGAGGGAGGCAGAAAGGGAAAGAGGAAGGGAGGAAAGAAGGACAGAGGAAAGAAGGAAGGGAGGAAGAAGGAAGGGGGGGAAAGGAAAGAAGGAAGGGGGAGGAAAGGAAAGGAAAGGAAAGGAAAGGAAAGGAAAGGAAAGGTACCAGAGAGAGTTACAGCAGAGGATAACAAAGCCGTGGTTCTGGGACCTCGAGTCGGATCCCAACCAAAAAAAATAATAATAATTTCACTCAATAGAAGAAGTTGGCATACTATGAAAAATGTGACTGACAGTTTTTTATCACAGGAAGGGAGGAAGAAGGAAGGAAGGGAGGTAAGGAAAGGGAGGTAGGAAGGAAGGAAGGAAGGAAGGAAGGAAGGAAGGAAGGAAGGAAGGAAGGAAGGAAGGAAGGAAGGAAGGAAGGACGGAAGGAAGGAAGGGAGGAAGGAAGGAAGGATGGAAGGAAGGAGGGAGGAAGGAAGGAAGGAAGGAGGGAGGAAGGAAGGAAAGAAGGAAGGAGGGAGGGAGGCAGAAAGGGAAAGAGGAAGGGAGGATAGAAGTTGGCATACTATGAAAAATGTGACTGGCAGTTTTTTATCGCAGGCTTCAGAGCCCACTCCACCCACAGCAGAGACAGTTATGCAACCAAAACTATAAGAAAAGAAGAAAACCGATGTGCAGGATAGACACATAATTCTTCTTCCTTCCTCCCTCCTACCTTCTTTCCTCCCTCCTACCTTCCTTCCTTACTTCTTTCCTCCATCGTTCCTTCCTTCCTCCCTTCCTTATTTCCTTTCCTCCCTTCCTTCCTTCCTTCCTCCATCCCCCTTTCTTCTTTCCTTCTTTCCTCCATCGTTCCTTTCTTCCTTACTTCTTTCCTCCATCCTTCCTTCCTCCCTTCATTCTTTCCTCTATCCTTCTTTCCTTCCTTCCTCCCTCTCTCCTACCTTCCTTCCTTACTTCTTTCCTCCATCATTCCTTCCTCCCTTCCTTATTTCCTTTCCTCCCTTCCTTCCTTCTTTCCTTCCTCCATCCCCCATTCTTCCTTCTGTCGTTCCTTCCTCTCTCTCTCTCTCTCCTTCCTTCCTTCCTGCCTTCTTTCCTTTCCTCCCTTCCTTCCACCGTCCTTTCCTTCCATCCTTCCACCCTCCTTTCACATGGACATTTAATTCCCTTCATAATGCATTTCCTTCTTCAGTTTATCTAAAGCAGGGGTGTCAAACATGCGGCCCGTGGGCCAGATCCGGCCCGCCAAGGGGTGCAATCCAGCCCACTTTCCTTTCTGTGTTCTTTTCCTTCCTTCCTTCTGTCCTTCCTTCCATCTGTCCTTCCTACCTTCCTTTTTTTCCCTTCTTCCTTCCATCTGGCCTTCCTCCCTTTCTTCCTTCCTCCATTTCTCCCATCGGTCCTTCCTTCCTTCCTTCCTCCATTTCCCCCGTCTGTCCTTCTTTCTTTCCTTCCTTCCTTCTGTCTCTCCTTCCTACTTTTCTTCCCTCTTTCCTGTTGTCTGTCTGTCCTTCTTTCTTTCCTTCCTTCCTTCTGTCTGTCCTTCCTACTTTTCTTCCCTCTTTCCTGTTGTCTGTCTGTCTGTCTGTCTTTCCTTCTTTCCTCCCTTCCTTTCTTCCTTCCTTCCTTCCATGTTTTTAATGATCCGGCCCACATCAGATCAAATTGGTCTGCATGTGGCCCTTGAATGAAAATGAGTTTGACACCCCCCCTGATCTAAAGCTAATATGAAGCTTCAGCCGTTCAGATTTAAAATCAAGTCAATATATTTAACAGTTAAAGTGTTTTTAATGCTAAAGCCTTAAAATGAAACAGTCAATCTAACCCTTAAACAGGCAACGTGCACCAGGAGATACAGACTCTTTAATCTTCGTATTATCCTCCCGGGTCCTTCCTCTGTCCTTCCTTCCTTCCTTCCTTCCTTCCTTCATCTGTCCTTCCTTCCTTCATTCCTTCCTTCCTTCTTTCCTTCATCTGTCTGTCCTTCCTTCCTTCCTTCCTTCCTTCCTCAGATCTAAGTTCAGCTGTTAGGGTAAATGTTCCCTCCTTCTGTCCTTTATTCCTTCCTTCATCTGTCCTTCCTTCCTTCCTCCCTCCTTTCCTTCCTTCTTCCTCCCTTCCTTCCCTTCCTTCTTCCCTCATTTCCTTCCTACCTTCCTTCCTTCCTCCCTCCTTCCTTTCCTTCCTTCTTCCTCCCTTGCTTCCCTTCCTTCCTCCTTTCCTTCCTTCTTCCCTCCTTTCCTTCCTACCTTCCTTCCTTCCTCCCTCCTTCCTTTCCTTCCTTCTTCCTCCCTTGCTTCCCTTCCTTCCTCCTTTCCTTCCTTCTTCCGTCCTTTCCTTCCTTCCTTCTTTCCTTCATTCCTTCCTTACTTGAGGTGCAAATGACATAACTAGTAAGGTCTGTTTAAGGGCTAAACTGGAAAAGACTGAAGACAATAGAAGATTATACACTTTATTAGACTAACTGAGATTACTGTAGCCTTATAATTACTATATATAAAGATTTAAATACATTTTTTGCTCAAAGTGATAGACTGTAGATTCCCACTTACATTGGACACCTGTCTTGACAAATTGGGAACCTCTCCTTTTAAAAGGCTTCCAAAACTATATAAATGAAGATGAGGTGAGATAAAAATTAGTTTAAGTGTTTAAAATGTCCATCCATGACAGACTCTTTTGTGTGACTGATAACGTGCTTCATTTCAACACCAGAAATCAATCAAAAGGTAAATGTTTTATGTCATAATTAAAGACAGTGTAAAGTGAATTCAGACATTTTCTTCTAAACACATTAAATAGGTCATAAATGTATTTCTAAAAAAGGTGTAAAAAGCATTTCAACCATTTAGATTTGAATTGTGGAGCTAGGCTTCACAAACTGTGTTTCAACATTTCTGTGTTCAGGATTTAGTGATTAGCATAAACCCGCCCCTGCTGCTGTAGAGGTAGAAATACATTCAGCACACACTACTACTACTACAGTCTACTGTTAGCCAGTTAGCTGAGTTAGCCGCCAAGCTAGCCACTGAGTTAGCCGCCAAGCTAGCAGCTGAGTTAGCAGCAGAAAGCTCTCAAATGTAGCGTCCATGTTTCTGGTAGAGGTGGTGACTTTGATTGACAGGTGACACTTGGTAGGGGGCGGGGCTTCAGCTGACTCGGTGGCCACGCCCACAGCGTTTGGGAGCAGAGAAAGAGGCAGATTTTTACACAACTTCGAAGCCTAATTTCATATATTTGGCGATTTTTTTAATCATTCAAATTTGGCACTTTTCTGTGGTATGTCAAACTCAGAACACATATTTATTCTTACTTTACACAGACTTTAAACTCTTCAAAGTGGCATTAAGCACAAAATCGTCGAGGCCCATAAAAAAACAAAAAGTGACAGTGTCCAAAGTGACATCATGTGTGTGAAGACTGTTCTAGATAATGAATAACCATTTTTGACATGTTAGAAATAAAGTATCTAATCAAAAGCAGCTGGGTTTGCTGATTTCACGTCTCTACAGTCTTTCATTTTGATAGATAAGGTGTACTTTTTTTTTTCTCTCTCCAAATGAAAGCGGATTCATTCTGCTACCAAATCAGAGCGGTTAACCAGCTGATAAAAAAAAAACCCACTGTATCAGTAAATATGCCCATCAAAACCATTATAGAGAGAAGAAAGGCACCACCTTAACCTCTGAATGTGGTCACATACCCAAAATAACCACCGTCACTAAAAGAGGTCATCATGTCAGAGCGGAGCCTCGTCTTCCTCTCAGCTCCTTCACTTATCAGCTCTAACAGCGACGCGGCTCCGAGTGGCTCTTTATCTTTATGATATGAAGGTTTGTTTTTACACTTTAACTACTTTAACAACTTAAATGCTTTACTCATCTAAGGTTTATCTTTAAAGTTATAAAACACACACAGATGAGATGTGAGGCTACAACGTCACCTCCAAAAATATACTCTCACTATTGTGTTATACAATATTTTAGGAATGGTGTAAACCTTTTTTACAACTTTTAACTAACCCTCCTGTTGTCCTCGAGTCAAGGAAGGAAGGGAGGAAGGAAGAAAGAAGGAAAGGAGGGTAGAAGGAAGGTAGGAAAGGAGGAAGAAGGAAGGACGGAAAGAAGGACAGGAAGGAAGGAAGGAAAGGAGGACAGGAAGGAAGGAAGGGAGGAAGGAAGGTAGGAAAGGAGGAAGAAGGAAGGACGGAAAGAAGGACAGGAAGGAAGGAGGGAAAGGAGGACAGGAAGGAAGGGAGGAAGGAAGGAAAGGAAGGGAGGGTGGAAGGAGGGGAGAAAAGGAAAGAAGGAGGGAAATAAGGAAGGAAGGAATGAAGGACAGGAAGGAAGGAAGGATGGAAGGATGGAAGGGAAGGAGGACGGAAGGAAGGAAGGAAGGAAGGAAAGGAAAGAAGGAAGGGAGTAAGGAAAGGAAGGAAGGACGGAGGGAGGAAGGAAAGAAAGAGTGCAATCTTGTGTGTGTGAGCATGTCAATATATTAGCCTGAACTGGTATTCTTGTTTAAGCATGCATGGGCCTTAGTGTGTGTGTGTGTGTGTGTGTGTGTGTGTGTGTGTGTGTGTGTGTGTGTGTGTGTGTATATATATATATATGTGTGTGTGTGTGTGTGTGTGTGTGTGTGTGTGTGTGTGTGTGTGTGTATATGCATGTGTGTGTGTGTGTATGTGTGCGCATATATGTGTCTGTGTGTGTGTGTATATGCATGTGTGTGTCTGTGTATGTGTGTGTGTGTGTGTGTATATGTGTGTGTGTGTATGTATGTGTGTGTGTGTGTGTGTGTGTGTGTGCATGCATAAACACACTGAATGTTCCAGCCTTGTGTCCCAGGTGCCCCGTTCATTTGAAGAGCAGCAGTTTGTGTATTATTAATG